>JAOVYW010000074.1:4517389-4528523 GCA_025775045.1 Hiodon tergisus | reverse complement strand
GTGCGGCACACAGAGATGCGATCTGAATGGTGAGGAGGGCTGTGGGGCACACAGAGATGCGATCTGAATGGTGAGGAGGGCTGTGCGGCACAGAGATGCGATCAGAATGGTGAAGAGGGCTGTGGGACACACAGAGATGCGATCTGAATGGTGAGGAGGGCTGTGGGGCACACTGAGATGCGATCTGAATGGTGAGGAGGGCTGTGCGGCACACAGGGAAGGCCAGACACAGAGATGGGAGAAAAGGCGCTGAGGCAGTCTGCAGAGCTGAAGAACGCAGTCAGCCCAGCAGGAGCCAGACAGAGTGCTGATTTACATGTCTCCAGGAATGCCAGAGCAAAGCAGCCTGCTAACTACAATAGCCATAGACCATTTATTATATTGTGGGAAACGTGCCGATGTATATTTTTTCCCCCAGACCCTCTGTCCTATTTTCACAAAGTTTAAGATTAATTAACAAACTCTCTCCAGATATAAAGCAAGTTTAGACGCCTTCAACTGTCCTTAATGGAACTTTCTACGTGAGCACTAGACGTGAAACACATTTTTTTTTTTCATGTTGCATATAATAAAAGAACATGAACGCCCTGAACATAAGCTGCTGTAGTCAGGAAAGAAAAGGTTTTTATTTTGATTTTTTTTATATGAGCCGGAGGAGGCTTTTATGAATACCTCCCTGTGACTGAACACCCACAAGAAACCCTCCGTCTCATGTTAATGCAAGCCCCTGACAGACTCCGTTAGGACGACTGTTGATACAATGTCCCCCAGCTCTGCGCTCTGGGGTTTTGGAAAAAGAAAAGGCTGTCATGATCAGTCAGGAGCTCGCTCCTCAAGAGTGTCTCCCGTCTGGATGTTGTTTCAGGGCCTTTCAGGATGTGATAAATGACAAGGGATAATTAATTCAACACATTCCAGAAGGAAAGGCTGTTTGTTTCTCCCTGTCCATTTTTTTTCTCTCTCTCTTTCCAGTCCACAAGTGCGTTGAATTTCGGTATTACAAAAACACATCACAGAGATACATTGAATAAATGATAAAGCCCTTTCGGAGGGGGGTTGCGGTTGATCTGAGTAGAGTGCAACACAAAATGCTTCTGTGTTATACTTTAATTTAGGAAAAAGACCCATGCAGACACAACTAACACTTTCCCTAGAGACAATTTAATAGAATAAATATATTAAAGACTGTTATGATTAAACTTGATTTTGTTCATTCTCTAGGATGTTTTAAAATATTTGTATAGATATTTCATACATAGTGGCACTCTATTCAACCATTAATGATGTAATTGACTTTGTAAGAAGTACTTTAACATAGTGCACTATATTATTTGTATACATAGTACAACACGTCAAATACAGTTGTGATCATCATATTATTATTAATTTGTTATGCTGATTTAAATTCGTCAGTAACGGTGGCTTTATTTGCGGCCATTCTTATTTTCTCATTCAAAATACTTTTAACATACTCCTACAACCATTTCAGACGGACAAAATGTAATCTGTAATAGTTTTTTTAGAAGGAGAAAATATTTAATACAAATGATCACACTACGATTCAGTCACACCTGTTAACAGCGCGCTCTTCAGTGAGTAAAGTAACGGTAACGTACACAGCGCACTTTCTTTTAAAGCACAACATAATTTATTTTAAGCCAAAGTTTCAGCTGTACTGCAAACCAAACAATGAACATAAAAGTTTTAAAAAGTATTTGAAAGGCATGCAAAAAGCATTGATACATACATGTTGTTTTTATTGTATTTTAAAGAGCGCCTTGCATCCCCGACGTGTAACCATGTGTAATACTTGATTCCGCTTTCGAAGGGTTAAATGGGGTTACACCGGTTCCTAAACAGGCAGGTGTCCTGCCTGTCCCAACGCAATTTTACGAGAAATGTTTTTAAGTTTAAGCTCCTTTCAAGTACTTAGAAGCAATTCATAACTGTCACTTGGCGCGCAAGGGCGAGTTTTGTGGTCGGGGGGAATAGCCCGTGTAGTGGCAAACTACACGTTTAAAGGAAAGTAATAGGGTATAAATACCGCTAGGTAATATCACAAGACTAGAGATTAGAAACTTCATAGACCCGAAGGAGCTCTCCAGATCTCATCAGTGCCTAAACTAATGTGATTATTTAATTCGTTTAATGAGATTTATTTAAACAACAGAAATAAAAGTAATTTACATTACAGTAGCCTGCTTTTGAAAACTTTTTGCCAATTCTTATTAATCTCCTTGGCGCTCTGAAACAAGTAAACGCTGGAAATGTGGTGGATGCTGTTTCCGCGTTGGATCTGGTTTTTTGCGGCACAGTTTATTGTTCTACTTACGGACAGCCGCGTGAGGGGAATGTCTCTGCCAAAAGTATTGTATTCTCACGCCGGGATGTGTCCGAACGAGATGAACCCTAATTTGTGGGTGGATGCAATGAGTACTTGCATGCGGGAATGCGAAACTGATCAGGTGAGTCTCTTCTAGACGTACCTCTACCCCTTCACTGGGGGGAAATTATAGATAAATTCTTTGTAGCCAATGAATTTACAGCATTAATCCGAAACGTTTGGAAATATTCTATTTTGCAATTAAATAAAAATTTAACAACCAATTAAGTAATTAATAATGGATACGTCTAGCTACCTAAGGTTATAAGAAATTATTGCAAACTTAATGGAAAAAAAAGTTTAAGTATGGATGAATTACATTCTGTTTGTATTAACACTCTCTTCCTTAAGTCTGAGTGTATTACAATTTAAACAGTGTATTTATATTAAAATCATTATTACAATCGAAATTGAATTAGAGTAAGTTAGAGCAATGAAAATACATTGGAATGAATGCTTTTTCTCTCGAATACAGGAATGTGAGACTTTTGAGAAGTGCTGTTCCAATGTGTGCGGAAACAGGAGCTGTGTGGCGGCTCGCTACATGGATATCAAGGGTAAACAAGGTCCTGTGGGAATGCCCAGGGAAGCAACCTGCGACAAGTTCATGTGCACCCAGCAGGGCTCGGAGTGCGACATCTGGGAGGGCCAGCCAGTCTGCAAGTGCCGGGACCGCTGCGAGCGGGAGCCCAACTTCACCTGTGCATCTGATGGCATGACCTACTACAACAAGTGCTACATGGATGCGGAAGCCTGCTCCAAAGCCATCTCCCTGTCTGTGGTGACGTGCAGATACCATCTCACCTGGCCCAACACCAGCCCGCTCCCTGCTGAGACGACCCTCCGCCCCACCACGGCGTTCCTGGCGACCACGCTGATAGACGTGCACCCCCCCGCCGTGGTCAGCAGTCCGGCCCATCAGTCCGTGTTTGTCGGCGAAACGGCCAGCTTCCTGTGCGAGGTGACGGGGCGGCCCCATCCAGAGGTCACATGGGAAAAGCAGGTGGAAGGCAAAGAAAACATTGTCATGAGGCCCAACCATGTCCAAGGGAATGTGGTGGTCACCAACATTGCCCAGCTGGTCATCTACAACGCTCAGAACGAGGACGCCGGCATCTATACCTGTACAGCGAAAAACGCAGGGGGCTCCGTGCAAGCACACTTTCCATTGTCTGTGGACCAGAGGGACCCTATCAAAAACGAAGACCCCAAGAACTCTACCAACTTCCCTGCTGAAGAGTGCCTGAAGTTGCCTGACAGTCAAGGCTGTGGAGAGGAGAGGATCAGCTGGTACTATGAGTCAAAAAAGAACAACTGCTTCACTTTCAACTATGGCAACTGCAACAACAACATGAACCACTTTGACACCTATGAGTCCTGCATGCTGTCTTGTGGTGCAGAGCTGGCACACCCTTGTGGTCTGCCTAGTCTCCAGGGTCCCTGCAAAGCCTACGAGCCCCGCTGGGCATACAGCAGTGTGATAAAGACGTGCCAGTCTTTCATTTACGGGGGCTGTGGTGGCAATGAGAACAACTTTGAGAGTAAGGAAACCTGTGAGGAAATGTGTCCCCTGCCGAAGAACCAGAACTGCAAGATGTGCAAATCTAGGCAGAAGATGGTGACTAGCTTCTGCAAGAGTGACTTTGTCATCATTGGCCGCATGACTGAGCTGACTGAAGACCAAGACTCGGGACACGCCCTCATCACGGTGGAAGAGATTCTCAAAGATGAGAAGATGGGACTCAAGTTCTTCGGCAAGGAACCCCTGGAGGTTACCCTGCTGAACATGGACTGGAACTGCCCATGCCCCAACATCACCAGTGCGGATGGACAGGTGATCGTCATGGGAGATGTGCAAAACGGCATGGCGATCCTGCAGCCGGACAGCTTCGTCGGCGTGTCCAACCCCCGGCGCGTGCGTAAGCTCCATGAGGTCATCCTCAAGAAGACCTGCGACCTTTTGAAAGAGTTCCCAAGCATACAGTAGAACACATCCAGGTTTTCTGTTGAAATGCTGCATATGCCTTTTTTCGAAGAAATCCTAAAATAAAAGTATACATTTTTTTAAAAAATTGTTTTCTAAAGATGAATTAGTCAAATCCATTCTGACATTAATCCAAGAGACCAAATTTTAACGGTCTAAACATTCTGTGTCACTAAATTTCTCTTTTCTAAACACATTTATTATGGATTGTTGACTTTATTTATTTTATTAACGCAGCTAGTGTATATTATTACTCATGACAATACCCCCCATTTGTAACTTCACAGATATCCCTGTCTGTGTGCCAAGTTTAAAATTAGAGGTAAAATGTATAAGAGCTGTCTTTGGTCCAACGAGGTAACGTCTTCACGTTCCGAATAGGTGATATTATATGATTTCTGACTTTTTAAAATCTTTTTTTCACAACACTATCTTCTTTTTATTTCCCTTCAAAATGTGTTTTATTCATCTTCCATTAAGTTGCAAAACATTGGCTCTTCTTAAGCACTAACTGAGAAATACATTTTATTATACAAACACTTTAGTTCTGGGCTGGGGCCAAATCAAAACTTTGGCAACCCACTAATCGCATTTAATAAATTTGTATTTAATGTTGTTTTCTGTTTATTTTTGTAAGTATCTTATTTCTTTTACTCACAAAAAGAAAATGCTATTAAATACAATTTTATTAAATGTGGTTAGCGGGTTTTCAAAGTTTTGATTTTGTTCCCAGACCTAATTACATTTACTTTTTTATGTGACTCAATGTTTTACTCAAACCCACTATTGAACTGTAATATTCAAGGTTTTTCCTTCTGTAGGCAGTTAAATGGTTACAGTGGTTGCCTTGGAGAAGACTTAAAGTAACTGTTCTGTAATGTATACCTAATCGGATTTGCTCGATGAACTTAAACGAGTTGTAATATATTCTCTCTACGATTGATTACTATAGACCACAGCTTTTATATTGATCATATGGCACCTTGTAATTCTTCCGGAATATGAATATGAATTCTTCCAGAATATGAATGTACATTTTGTGCTTAATATTACATTTGTTTTGCTATTTATTGTGTGCTTTTCTTATCTTTTGTTGAGTAAAGAAACCCTTTTTGTATGTTATTCCTTTAGAACTTTTCCTTTTCAGAATACTATTAATGAAGATTAGAAAAATGCTTTATGTTTGATCAGAAATCTTTTCTTTTCTACTTTAACTTGTACATTACTAGACAGGACACAATTACACTTTCCTGAGACGGAATTAATAAAAAAGGTTTTAAGAAAAAGTTGAGTGGTCCTTCCATTTTCATATTTTAGAATCTGTAATACAGGAATCATTTCACACGGTTTTATCTCTGATCATACTTTTTATTGCACACATTCATAACAACCAAAACACATGGGATTTAAATTTGTATGAGCTTCGTATATACTTTTTATAGCTAATAAATGTCCATCTGTTGGGATAGTTTTTTTTCTGACGAGCCCCTCTCGTAGCCCACACATTAATTATCGGACTGGTCACATTCTTGCAATAGAGCGGGAAGGAAGTGGTGGGCCCCAGGGAAGTCCAGTCAGACCCTCAGATGGGGTCGCTCTTTGACATCCCACCCTTTGCCAGTCTTTCATGTGTGCGTGAGATGAGGAGGCTAGCTAGCTCCTCAGCCGGAGGGATGACCCTCCTCATCAAAAATCGGCTCGACTCCAGCCACACCAAAGCCCTCTCAGTAGTTCAAGCTGAGAAGGGAGGGGATCGAGTTGATGGATGAAGCAGTGTTTTAATGCAGCATTTGAACTTTTGACTTTGACAACCCCAATATGCAGACATGGAGAAAAGAGGTTCAACACATGGTTTCCCAGAAGTTTTCTAGGGTGGGCTTCACACGTCTGCCACCTCGGGCAATGGGCAAATCAACCCTTTGACCTTCTATGCTCTGAATTAAAAAAGAAAAAGTTAGAACAAAAATACTATTTCATTCAAAGGTTGCCAAATGTCAAGGACAGCATTCTGTTGCAACAGAGAGCTGAGTTGGCCGGGGGGATTACGACTTCAGTCCTGACCCTGAACTTTTCCCAGCATTGCTCTGTGTGATTGACTGGGAACATACATATACTCTTGTTTTAGGGGAACTTTAAAGATATATGTACAGTAAATCTGTACCCTTCGAGGGAGATATGTAACAGAAAAGGCTCACTTCCGAAAACTGTCATTAAAATATGAATGTACACAACATGTAAAATAAACTTATGCTTTATTTTACAGTAGGCAGTATATGTTAAAAAACATCCTTATGGACATGTTATAAAACATTATTATTATAGGTTATATCAGTATATCATAATAGCTGTTCGCTGTGAACCGCGAACGGGAAAAAACGTGACAGAGTACACATGAAACTACTTATTTTCAAATGATGACTGCTTACAATGGGACCTGCTTCCCTCCAAGTCTGCAGAGAGAGAAGAAGGTGTTTTCTCATGGTACACATGGTAAGTCTGAGGTGTGAGAAAAAAGCCACAAGGAAGACGCCACCCACCTGACCTCACATGAGTTTACTGAATGTGAGGTGATGACAGGCCATCCCGGACCATAGATGATTTACTGTTCAAGAATGATGAAGGAGAACTGGGAATACTTTTCCCAATTTTTTTTATTATAATACACATCAGTCTTGTACCTAATTATAAACAGCGCTGAGATTTTTCTCTTCAAAGAGAGCATTTACGGTCCATTATACGCTCAGCCCCTTGTGGCATTGCAAACGCATATGTGACTTTGTTCTGCTGGCCTCCGCTTCTCTATGAAAAAAGAAGAACGTACATTACGAAGCACCGTTGTGAAGGGTCTGTCTCTTTCATCCTTTGCCAAGACCCTTTTTGTGCTGGTGTTGTGCATATGTGAGTCTTGGGAGCTGACTGGGTGGTTCCAAGTCCTTGTGTGGCTGGAGATGTCACTTCCACCTGGCTTTAAAATGCACACCTAAAACCTTCTTTTTTTTACAAGGATCCTTTCTATGACCCTTCTGAGTCTTTTTGCGTCAATGGATTTAGCTAGGTGTCAAGTTTTGCAGTGTACTAGAAGTTGACTGTATGGATAAAAAGGCTTACCTCTTTCTCGTGTAAGAGGGGTTTGACTTGTATCCATTGCAGTCTCTTGTCCTGAGTTGCATTCACACCAGTGTTGCATTGTTGCAATTCTTCGTTGACCCATATTCATTGCAACTTTGATTACCCATGTAAATGCAGAAGATTGACCGTACTTTCTAAAAGACCTTCAAAATACCTCCCACAAAGATACAATAGTAGAATTGAGATTTGAACCAACAACCTTTTGACATCCTGTCCAATTAACATCATGCACTTGAGATGATCTTTTACCTGCATTGGTGGAAAAATAAATAAGGGTTAAAAAAAAGACATAAAAACCATAAACATAAGGAAACTATGAGGAAATTGTAACAAAAGAAGAATTAAAAGATTTTAAGTCGGTCAAATCAATAGTTTATTAGTGTGATTGGTGCTTTTTATGAGTTAGAGCAAAAGGTGGGGTTTTTTTCTTTATACCTCTAAACTCGCACAGAGTGAATGGCATAATTTTTCCACCTTGCAAGAAGAAGGTTTGACAAAACTGGGCTTGTAAGGCACACAGAAAGTCACAGCATTTTCTCTGCAGTGTAAAAGAATTACATGTGACCACGCAGGCATTATTTTTTATTGCAAAAAAGAAATGAAAACAAATTGGTTTTGAACTGATTATTTTCAAATTTGCTAACATATTTTTCTGTTTTTCTAAATGTTACATTTTACAATATTTTATAATATACAATTTCTCTGCTGACACAACGGTGCATAAACTGGTCTTACTGGTCAGTTTTGTTTAATATATACGATTGTTTCATGTGGCTGCAGTTGTTTACACAAGCATTTTTGAGGTAGCACCACCTTGGTGAAACTATGGCCATATATGGGCATCAGCACTACGCTGTGGATTACCATTCATCTAATAGCAAGTAGTGAAAAAATTCACAGGTGTGTGTTTGTGTGTCTGTGTGTGTTTGTGTGTGTGTGTTGATTAATCCCTTCCCACTGCCAAGGCTGGCAAACAGAGGTGCCTTCATTTTATTAAAAAAACGTGTTTTGCTGATGAAAAAAGAACAAAGATCATCCGGGGATATGTGTAGGATTAGGTACAAATAAAAACAGAAAAGAATTTCCTCTTGTCAAGTAACACAATGAACTGTCTGACAACTGCAAAGTTCTTTGTTATCTTTAAAAATATTTTAGAACACAAAGGCATGACACTAATACCAAGTAAAGATTCTCTTGAAGGCTTACTCTTATAAACAACATACCTTTATTTTATATGAGAATTATGGGGCTTCACTAATCCATATCTTATTGAACTTGGCATAGAGAGTCATTTCAGTTTTGAAAAAGAAACAACAGATCGTTCGGCTCACAATGTTCTCTGCTGAAATAATTTTTATTTAGTGTTTTTAATGCTGTTTGAAGTGAGAACAAGTACGGAGTATGAAACATATTTCATTAGCCCAGGTTTCGGAATGGATCACGGGTATCAGTTTCTGGTCTGTGAAATGCTCCTGGCATCCGTTTTGCCGGTTCACTCACCCGTCTGATCTCGCTGATTGTTTATTGATGTATATGTCTCCCCGAAGCAAAAAAAAATCTCACATTTTAAGCTGGGGCGGAAACTGTGGAATTTTTTTTACTGTGTCGGAATGACAGCGATGTGTGTGAGAGTGCCAACAGGTTTCTTGGCACCAGCATAATTGTACGAGCGGCGGGTCCAAAGCGCCGATGTTCGGGAACACAGGGAGTGAAATTGCCAAAGCTGCGCGCTCAAGACCCATAAGAGGACCCATAAGTGGATCCCATTGAGGACCCATAAGTGGATCCCATTGAGGACCCATAAGTGGGGCTGTTTTTCCAGTTATAAATTATTTAAGATTTCAATACCAGAACTTACCAACCTCTAAGAGGTTAGTTTGCTCTCCAAAACACACTGACTGGCCACATACACATTCAGTTCTCTCCTTTAATTACACCCAAATTAATGAAAACAGTTAATAAACTCTACATCAGTTACGGCAATATTTACTGATACCGAAACGGAATCATATAGACTTTTGTAGGTGGAGAGTTGAAGACCTCATGATATACAATATACCGCACTCAAAAGCCTTGCATTTTATAGAATTTTTAATTTAAAATACTTCTTCATGTATTTTTTCATGCTTGATGCAAGTACAGAGGATAGGGGAAAATTTATTTTTGAGCTTTCTCAATTGCTAATGTAAATTGTTATCCATTTTAAAAGCATGAAATTTTGTTAGCTCTAGGTATAGGAGGGCGAGAATGTACCAACTTACGCAGGGTGGCTTCCTCTCTCTTGATTCCTTATTCGCCTACCTGTGGCATGGCAGTGGACGTAGGCAACCACAGGTATCTGAGGGCAGGGCAGCAGAGGCGACAGGTTCCCGAGGGCAACCACAGTGCAATGGAGTGGTCCAGAGTTGAGCCGGAGCCAAGCCAGGGGGGAGCTTGGGCACGAGATTCCTGTGCGATGGGAGTGCCTATCCCTTCCTTCAGGCAGAGGATTGTGTCCGTCACTACCGTGGAGCACGGTGCGAATGTTCAACCAGGTACATGTGGTCGTGTGGTCTTCTGAGGTGCTTTCCTCTATGCTGTTTTGACTGCAGACGTCTCAGGCTTATCAATGTCCCACTTTCTCCTCACTGGCCACCATGCTTGTGAAGAGATTAAAACACTCGCAAAGGGAACAATCCGCTGCCAGACATCCTCCCTATCTCTGAGATAAACAATAATCAGCCTGCCTTGGTTAATGTTTTTATTCTCTTGGGTTTTTAGAGACTCTTCGCCGAGGGCAGATTGAACTATACGAGCTGCAGTTCTGCAGTTCAAATCTAGCTCATGCCATTAGCCGATTGGGCCCAGGAGACCGCAGTGGCAGTGCACAATTAGCAGAGTGCTGCCCGAGCTGGGGTGGGGTCATTTGGCAAGACTGCCCTCAGCGCTTTTACTGATAAGTGTCTCCTGCCAGCTCCCCAGGTTCCTACCGACTGGCAGAGCAATCGGGAGGGACGTGCCGCTGAACCACTTGTGCAGGCTTTGTAGCCTGCAGAGTGGAAAAGAGCCGGGTGGCTCGAAGGCAAATAGAACTGGAGGAAACAAATTTTACTCCCTCACCCACACTGTGTGTGGTGGTGGGAGTTGTGGCGATGAGCCGAGATGCAATAGCATGATTGGCCATGCCAAAATGGGGCGAAAACACAAAAAAATTATTGGCGATTCCAAATAAAATAAAATAAAAATGATAAGAGATTCCAGCTCTGGGTCAGCAGCTTCCAATTCTAAAACGTTTGTTAGCCTTGTCAAGGTATCTGCCGGAACGTTAATTTATACAGCTTTGAATCTAAAAGTCAAAGGCTTCCAATTGGGTGGTCCAGCATTGCTCAATGGCACACATATTTCGACTTGGGAGGATTGTTGTAGGCTAGGTGAAAACAATAAATTTGGTGTGCAGGAGATATATAGTCCTCAGTGACAGCCATTTTGGCTCTATGAGCTCTAGCGTGAGGGCCCTGGATGGCATATGCTATAACTTTCCCTTTTGATTCCGTCCTTATCAAAAAGGCTTACATTGGTGCTGTCTAAGTTTAAGTTGCTGAAATAGATGAAGAATACTCTTATATCATGAAATTAATTAGCTGATGCTGTTATACATA
>JAOVYW010000074.1:4493877-4513597 GCA_025775045.1 Hiodon tergisus | reverse complement strand
ATTCAGTCTGTAAATACAGTCATGCAGTGGGAAGTGTGGGAGGAACTGCTAAAGTATAATAGCTGATAAAATAATTGCCTAATATCAAATTTTGTTGTTGTAGCACATTTTTTACATATTGAATTGTCACAAAGCACTGAACAGGTTGCATTTGTGTAATAGAGCAGTAACATAAACAGCTGATGGTTGCGTCAAGAGCTCAGCAGTTTAAGCACTGCATGGCAGGAGGAATGGCCACCGGTGCACCACAGGTTCGATTCTCGCTGTTTCAATGGTTTCATGAATTGTCATGTTCAAATGATGCATGGTGCAGTTTTAGTGAGAAAAAAAAAGGGTTTAGTGTGAGGATTTGGCATTGGGCTTATTGTTCTTTTGCATGTAAATAGCCCCATACAGGCAATCCTCACCATCAAACTGGTACTGGTAAAACATATTTTGTATCATGTGGCTAAATTAAATGCTTAAATTGAAAAAAAGCTGAACACACCATCTTTTTGACAGTGTCAACAACAGTATTTCATGAATTCAAAGCATTGTATTTCACATTGCTGTTTTCAAATATTTAGGCCAAAGAGTAAATTCTCTTATTTTTCATAAAGTAGACAAATACAGCAATGTACACTTTTGAGAGATGGCTATAAAATGTGTTTATGAATGATTGAAAGTTCATTAAGAAATAGGGAGGGAATGTTCAAAATGGCCACCCTAAGCACAGAATAGTTATATTGGTGTTTCATGCCCCTTGCTCTGGTTTAGGCTGAAAAACCTGGCACCACAAACAAAGCAGACCTTTCAAGCAGGGCCGGGTGACAATTCCCAGCGCTGCAAAGCATTTCTGTCATTTACTCACTTCGTAAGGCCCTGTGCTAGCCTTAAAATTAAATTCATAATCTGATCTAAATAACAGCGTCCCTCATTGAACCGATTCAACCACGCTTCAGGTAATGCGTGAATTGCTTCTTCTCATCAGAAATTAATCTGGGTCTGTCACTAGCAAAGTCGATTCCTTACAAAGACGCATAGGTGAAATACTGAACTAATTTAACATCAGCGTTCCTTATCCACTGTTGATGAGAAAGAAATGCAGTGAATTAATGAGCTAAAAGGAGTTGAATGGAAAAAGGGAGAATGCCAATGTTATAAACATGTGCCTTTACTAGAATTACTATAATATACTGAAATTTAAAATGGTATATTTATTAACTTTGTAGATATTTTCAGTACTTCTTCAAATTAGTTTAAGGGAATAGAACCAACCAGACCACATTGGCAGATTTTCCAATAAACCCTGACCTTGGCATAAAGGTATCGGCAATGCATAATCGAATAACTAAAATGGAAGACCTTGATTTAGCAGTTCATACTTCCATCTACATCCAGTGTTGAACGCTAGTTTTATTTATCTGTTTTTGGTTCCTTGAAACCTGGAGCTAAGCTACCAGTAAATATAAAATCAACAAAAACTTTAAAGCAGGCACGTCATAATACCAGTTTCAGGATTACGCCCTTGGTATTTCAGGTCAATCTGTAAATGCGGACAAGTCACAGAATAAATAAATTTAAAAATTTTTTTAAATCAATGCTAATGGCAGGTAAATTCCATCTCGCAGCTGACTGGAATTCCATTGTCGTGATACAGTGTGGAACTCTCTTTCTGTGAATCACAGGGTGTTTCCCTAGAAACGCCTACTAAAGCATTCTGACAACAAAACTATTCTTTCCGCCGACCTAGCTTAATTAAACCAAACCCTGGCATCACTAGCTTTGTCATCAGTTCTGACCAAACACAGCTACAAATAACTCCCTGCCATTTTGGGAAACGACTATTTCAGTGGTTTCAGTCATGTGATCAGTCAATTTTCAGTGTATCCAGTCCGACAGGACATTGGTTTCCTTTCAGCAAACAATTACTGATCATATAGGCAAAAACAAACAATAATGCTAAAGAAGGGGGCTCTGCTGGTGACAAAATAAAGATCTCACAAAATTGAGTACTGTAAACTTTCTCACTCCTTTTATCCATATTTTGTGGTTATAAACTTAGCGTGGATATATCAATTTCAAAATATTTTTCTTTGGGTTAGTTTTGGGTTTTATCTTCAGTAGAGCAGTATAAACACTGAGTGTGCATCTCCCAGGAGCGTCTTCCTCACATCAGAGCATAACAGTCACAGCATGATTTCACTGACCAAGATAAACTGCTATTTTTATCTTGTAAGAGCAGCACCAGAGAGATTAGAGAAAAAATTATGTTACAGGTTTTTGGCTGTAAGCTGTAGGAAATTGCCCACGATTAAATTACAAAAACTTAGAAAGATCAAATAGTTTTTTAAACTTTCAGGGACCATGAAAAAGAATGGGCCTTTGCTGGTACCGGGTCTCTCAGACAGCTACAACCACAAATGAAATCCTTCAATGTTGAATGATTTTTCCTATGGGGGAAAAAAGGATTCAGTGAGTTAATTTCACCAGTTGCCATTCATGTTCATCAGGCTCAGTCAGTAAAGGCACTCACCAGAGTGCAGGCTGAGCCCCATGAGTTGAAGTTCAAATGCAGCGCATGTCATTAGCTGACTGTGACTGGGTGAACATGGCGACAGCACACAACTGGCAGAGCACCGCCTGGGCTGGGGTGGATTAGATGGGCTATGGCTTCTTATCAGCCCATCACTTGCAAGCGTCTCAAACCAGCTTCCTGGGCACCTGCAGGATGGCAGTGCAATAAACAAGGATGTTTCCGATCCTCCATTAGGTGCTGAACCTCTTGTGTGATTGGAGAATGGATAGGAGAAGAATAGTGGTACTTGCTCTACCTCCCTGCATGGTGCGGCGTGGACAACCACCCTCTGTGGAGCCAGCCCACTGTCGTGGATGTCTATATTAAGTTGTGTTTAACTGGTGTTCTACATGTGCCTTGGCTGGTCTGGAATGCTATCTGGCTGGGACACAGGCGCATATTTCTTATTGTTTTTTGTTCTGTATCTTATATGGGAATAATTTTCCAATTTCTTACCGAAACTGGTTCTGAGGTTTCTTGTTTTTTGATTCCCTCTGGGAAATGTACAGCACTTTGATTTAAAAATTCGCTCTATTAAATAAAAATTAGATGGACTTTGTTTGTGGAGTTTATGTGTGTCTGCCAGCTCCTTTCCCTTTTTTGGTTTTCTTCGATTTGTTATTAGGCGGCTAGGTGGGAGGGGTTGCGGGAATGAATTTAGTTTTTGGGGTTGGTGTAAAAAATCTATCTATATACATATACATCAGTAAACTTTGTAGTATATAGAACTAAATACAACTTTACAATTTAAAGGGAAATCCCTTTAAGCAGGAGTCCCAGATAAAATTCTTTAAATATCCATCCAAATAAATGGATGAACTGTAAGTTATTTTGATTAAAGCCATCTGCTAATCAACTACAGGCTGGTCCTTAAACCAGTGTAAGTAAGAGGTTCTATGTGGTTATTTGGACTGTTTTTCATGGAAACTATCCACTGGATGCCCTTGATTACCAGGTGGCCATTACCAGTTTGTTAAACACATTAAATTACATTAGATCATTTTATAATAACTCCTGTAAAAAAATAATATCTTTATATACAGTACCGTGCAAAAGTCTTAGGCACATGTAAAATTGAAGTTGCTTTCAAAAATGATGAAATAAAAAATACTCTTAGGTAAACTCTCGTGCAGTTTTATAAGACAATCGGCTGGTAGATCTTGGAGAGCATTTTGGAGAACTTTGCACAATTCTTCTACAGGCTTTGTTTCGCTTGCTTCTGTCTGTCCAGGTAATTCCAGACAGCCTCGATGATGTTGAGATCAGGGCTCTATGGAGGCAAAACCATCTGTTGCAGAACTCCTTGGTCTTCTTTCGGAAAAAGAGAAATTAAAATTCTTTTTTTACTACTAAGTGCAAAAGACAAAACATAAATATCAAAGACTAAATTTATGTTAAAAAAGCTAGGGTGCTTAAGACTTTTGCACAGTACTGTACATGTGAGAGAACAGACTTTAACCAGATTACAGGATTTAAGATCCACTATTCAACCGAAAGTTTGCTTGACTTATTTTAGTCGCCAACGGTACTCAGAGCACATGAATGTAAGTCGTTTTCCTTGAAGAGTCGTTGTAAAATTATTCTTCAAAGGATACTGAACTCAGTGAGCTGCAGGGACCAGATTAACAGCATTTGTGAGCATCGGTTCAATCAAGGGTTTAGCTACAGAATGATCTGAAATAACACGAGTATTTAACACAATATAGGTGGAAATTATTTAGAGTCAAATAAACTTTGTTGCTCGAAAAAATCCAGTGCATTTCCGACTGCAGTCCTGTTAGCTATCAATCCAATTAGCTAGCTTGCTGAAGATAGATGGTCCACATCAGCTTTAGAACACTCTCTCAGGTATTCTCCTGATAGGAACTGCAGGATTTAACCAGTGGCTGCCTGGTGAAAAATCTGAAGTTGGCTTCAGCCACTAGTCCAGTGTGGAATCTAACTTAGCTAATTTATCAAGATAGACAAGTTGCAAACCTAGTGGTTGCTCTAGACTTTTATCGGTATTATTTCCAATCATGATTAAACAGTTCACTCACTTGTTTTATAGCTGATTTTTACTTCAAGTTTTCTTCAGAATTCAACCAACGTTCCTATTCATCACTAAACATGAGTGTACTTGAGCACTTGCGTTACCAAAAATCGTTTTTGTGTTCCGGCTTTTGAATTGTGCATCATGATTTTGTAGTTTGTACCTTTCTTAGGTTTTTGTAGTTTGTACCTTTCTCAGTTTACTTTTCTTATTTGGTTTTTTCTCTCTTTTTTGTATTTGTGTTTTTGCAATTCAGAGCAATTGAATTAGCGGTAGCGTTATCATCCTTTATAAGAGAACAAAGAGCTTGTCATATGTCACATGTGACATACGCATTTTATATTCAGAGGCACTCGTCCGCGGCAGCTTGAATTTGCATTACGAATTCTTATTGGAATACTTTCATATTGAACAAATGCCTGACTTTGAAATAACAATTGGGCAAAAAGGGAATCCTTGGACTGTGCAGTGAAATTACTTGGCAACACATGAAAGGTGAAGCTGACCAAAGTTATATTTCATCTATTGAACGTACAGGCTGGATTCATTAAAATGTTATCATGGGCTTCAACTGCTGTTTTTTTATCTGATCTTCTTTTTATATTATCTAATATCTCTATGGATTTTTATTTTCTTTTTCTTTTTTAATAAAACAGTGTTTACTTTAAATACTCAAACAATCCACAAAATATATTTCTTGCGCAGCCCAACAGAACTGCAGGTTGTTACTATACTATATCCCATATTTGCAATTGAAATGCCTTTAAAATACAGTTCACTTGTACAAGAAAGTGCAAGGTGGCTGCAGACAAATCCTCGCCAACTTCTGCCTCACAACGAAGACCTCAGCTAGAGCTGGCAAGAGTCTGAACAAGGCCACAGAAGGGCTAAACAGCAGAAAGTGGGGAGTCAGAAATCTTGGGAAGCTAGACGGCACATCAGAGTAAACCTTACATTAGACTGTGTGGAAGGAGACACATCCAAATATCAAAATTAAACTATTATTCAGACGTGCCACGCCATGAATGTCACATGTGAAAAACTTGTCACTGGAGTTAAGAAGTACTGGAGACAAACTGAAAAAATCTGTAGGCTACGTTGAACTACATACTCCATACATACTTACGTTGAAGTAGATACTAAGTATTGATTCTCAGGGTCAGTTTCAAAATTCTGTATGTGATAGGCTGAAAGGTTATCATAAAGTCAGAGAACCAGAGAATAATTTTAGTGGGATCTTCTATAAAATCTTCAGAGTTGGTGAGTTCCTTGCAGTCTTGGGTTTCAGAAAATGACTGTCACAAAGATGACAACAATCACTCCTACCTCATCAAATTTGACTACTGAGAAAGATCTGCAGAAGCCCGTGGCCTGTGTTTCAGTTTCTAGTTGATCCCAAGGGGATTCATGTGCATCAGAAAATGCACATTCTAAGTTTCTTAAAAGGTTGTTGCTCAAAACTACAACTAAATGATGTTCCAAGAAAAAAAAACAGTATTGAATGATATTGTATCAAATAACCAACCACTAATAATAATTATTTATACAGTAATATAATTTTAAAATCCGGCATCCCTTTTCAGCTCAGCAGGGTAATGAAATGCAACACTACTAAAGATTTTGACAAACTTGGAATCGCTAATTCTAGAATGCTAATGCGTAGGCTTGGGGCTACAAATCCTGCCACCACACACAGGTATATTTTTTAGTATTTGAGGGGAACACTGTAGCAGCCATGCTCACTACTGAAGTTCCCTCAATAGAAGCAAGTGATAACTTTCCCTGGGCACAGCTTATGGGTAAAACGCCCTTTAGAGTGAGGTGAAACCATGTAATTTTGCATTAGGAATCTTTCATATTCATATTGACATTAAAATACCCTCATCATGCTCCCAGAGAACCCTAAAAGCCTCCATCCCAACATCAGGACCAAACCAGTGTGTGGCATGTTGGAAAATGTGTCAGCCCTGGGGCATCAACTTGTTCTCCAATTTTCCCGTTTAAAAAATGAACAAATGAGCTTTGCAAATTCCATAAATAGCATAGTTCCAATCCTTCAAAGACCCCTCTGAGAGAGGCTTAACCAATCAGCTGAAAAAAGAAAGAGCATTTTCAGGCCCCCCTACTTAGTCCTGTTGGTGTGTTGATATCGAGGAGGCACTGTGTAAACGTTCCCTCCTCACACAGCCCCACTTGAATTTATAACTAAAATTTTCTCTAATTTCCCTGACTGAAAGGATCCAAAGATGTGTACCATTAAAGTAATTTCAAAAACTGCTAATCACGTTGCCTATTAAAAGAAAAGCAAAAACGTAGTATCTCATAAAAGCAAGCGAAGAGCCAAATGTCATGCCGAGACAGCTGGGCTAGAAGTTACGCCACTGCCTTGACAGCACAAACAGCCCTCCTCCCCTTCGCACCACCTGTTTTCATGGCCTCCTCGAGTTCCTTTCCACTAAGAGACAGAGAAAGCGCCACACATCCGAGCGCTAGCTGCTCTGCTCGAATGTTTGCACAACAAGACGTCTGGCTGGCTGGTCGGGCACCAGCAAAAATCTGTGAAAGATATCTGGTGGACCAGACATTCAGGCACCTATATCACTTAAGAAAACATCCTCCCTTTAATCCTTACACTGTTATCAGCACATAAGCGTACCTGAAAACATTAGGAGCGACCCTGATCTTTTGCACGGGGATGAACTTCGCAGGATCTAATGTACAACCATGGCTCAGCATTTGCTGACGTGACACCCTCCAGAACACTCAAACCTTTGCCTCCCTACCTAATAGTCTTAACAGCTTTGCAGGCGAAGGTTCCCAAGTATAATTTTGGTGTAATTGCAGCCCTGAGCTCTATATTATATATATTAGAAGAGATATTTTTCTCTTCCCTATACGTGAAGGCTCAGACAGGCGGCCTGTGACCTTAGTCACATCAGCTCATTTCATACTGAATAAAAAAAGTCAGGGTGACCGTCGTAAAAGCAGGTCCTCCCACGTGTCAGATTTAATGCCGATAGGCCATTGGAGTGGATACTTCCATATTACATGCAACCCTGCTAAAAATCAGGGGCAGTATTCAAATGCCAATATAAAAAAAACCATTTTACCATATGTATGGTAAACACCTTATATTTGGCATATCCACAACTAGTAATCTGAACACCCAGCACTCTGTAGAGACAGAGAAGACCAAAAAAAGTCAGTACTTGGAAACAGCCCTCATAATAAGTCACAAAACCCACAAGGACAGTCTCTTGGTCCAGCAAGAGTCAGAATTCAATATATTCCCCTCTACAATTCAAACGGTTGATTTGATCAAGGAAAATATAAAAAGAAGAGAAAGTTCAGTTTGGACTATAGTGAATTTTATTAAAAAGGCAAGGATGGAAATATGAAATTAAAAAAAATAAAGACAAGCATATAATTTTTGTAGCATTTTAATACAAACTTAACAATATAAACTATTTCAGTCCCTCTTGACATGTAAGACACTGACTCAAAATACTTTGTTATACCGTTTTCTCAAGTATTGCACAATGTAGGTACAAAATTAATATATACGATTACATTTTGTCCATAATATAGCAAAATCTTTAAACTCTTAACAGAAAATACAACTCTTGTTTCAAAAAAGCAAATATTCCTACACTTTAATTCCACCACTAAGGAATATTCTGTACACAATCTTTAGAATAGTTGTTTTAGATGGATTTATTCGTTTTACAATTTCCGTTAAAAAAGAAAACAAAAATATAACGTAAAGCTGCTGCAGCCATCACAGATCACTGGAGTAGTAAAAAGATATAAATGCAATACCATGTCGTAGAAACAATATATACTCTGATATTTTACAAACTCTGTACTAAATTAAATTATACAATTAGAAAAAAGACCAAGTAACCCCATTTATTAGTGCCAATTCTTTTTTTAAAATCAGCCATTTACCAACTTTTAAATACTGTAAGAGGCCATAACTCTTTCCCCAACTTAGTGTTTTTTTTTTGTTTCGTATACACAGTAAAAAAATTGTGCTTGGTTGGCAAAAAAGGAAAGAAAAACAATGATGCATGTTGAATTTAAGTAACCAAGCTTGGACATGTTTGTACTACAAGCTTTTAAAACAAACTCAAGGGGGCCTGAAAAACACCCTTGGGCGCATGCGCTTTGACTTTAACAGGGATCTAAATTGACATTTTGTTTCTTTGTCTTTTTATTTTATTTTATTTTTTTTAAATGCATCTCCCAACCATTTCCCTAATCATAGCCATATATAGATGCTTCTTCGTTTATTAGTTTGCCATGACTGGCTGGAATTGCTGGTTAGAATACTGCATGTTGTTCAGGCTGAAGTTTAAGCCATCCATTAGGGACTTCTCGTTGAGGCCACCGTAGGCCGCAAACACGTCAAAGGCATTATTGTAGTGGAGAGGATTGAGGCTGAGGGAGTTGTCACCTGGAAACATTGCACTGGAGCTACTCTGCCCTTGGATGTTTGGGAACACGAATTCCTTTGCGTTGGGGGAGAGGGCAGAAGTCTTCTGCTGCTGCTGCTGCTGCTGCTGCTGCTGCTGGCTGCCCAGGCCAAGCCCATACAGAGAATGCATTGATGTGGAGATGGCTTTCTGCTTCAAGAGGTTGTTCACATTCAAGCCCAGGTTAGTGGGGGACGTGCGTGCGACCTTGCCGTTGCGGCTGCTGTTCTTCATTTTGGTCGAACCAAACTTGGTGGCAGCAAAAGTGGCAGTGGTGAAGGTTAAAGGCTGGGTGGAGCGTGGCATGAAAGAGGGGCTGACTGCAGCAGACTGGCCGAATGGAGGCGAAGGGGAACTGGACTCAGAGGAGGCCCCCACTGGGTCACTGATTGGCATGAACACCTGGGCCTCAGGATTAAAGCTGTTTTTGATCTCCTTGTCCAACTCGGACCCATTCTCATTATTATCATCCACATAGAGCACCTTGACGGGTCCCTTTTCGCCAATCTGGTAAGACACCTCAAAAGGATCGATCCACACGCTAAGATCCTGAGGCAGGTTGTTGCGGACGTCTTCGATGTCCAACCCGCTCTCTTTGGCTGCTTGTTCCACGACCGGGTCCACCTTCTCCCCTACATGTATGCATCTGAATCCAGAACCTTTGTATGGCTTGTCCGGGTACCAGTGCCCTTCGTATTTTTTCTTCAGTTGCCGCTCCAGCTCTTCAGCAAAGATGTTCACACGTCGCCTGGGGAGCTTGTTATACAAATAGGAAATAATAAAGTTGAGAGCTACTTTGATTTCAAGCTGCATAGCTGCTGCACGGCACAGTTGCAAGTAGTGTTGTTTTCCCTTTAGTTGTTGCGTTCCTTTTCCCCGAGCGTTGCAAAAACCTCCAAGGCAGCAGTTTTCAGTTTGCACCAAACAGAGAAAATACAACTACACAAATAATTTAAAAGTGCTGGTTCCAGAGGAAAATGTCTGTCCTTCCACAAGCAAGTGCTCTTGTTCCTTTAAGGACAAAAGGAAAAGGGGAAACTCAAGTAAGAACAGCAAAGAGACAGCAAGTGTCCTAGCTACATGCATGGTTACACATTCAAGTAGTATGCCAAAACCAAACCCTTGCAGAAAAACAAAAACGGCACAAGGCATGACCAATGCTTTAATCCAGTTGATACAAGGCATTCAGCAAGACTTTAGTACAAAGTCTGGACGATACATAAATGGGCACAGGAATCAGTTTTACATCGCCAGGGGAGCAGCAAAAGGGATATTTTGCAGAATATAAAACCAAGCTGGTGACCTTTAAACGATACCTGACGTGAGGTTACAAAGCAAAGTAGTAATAATTCCGCATTTCCTATAACTGAACTTTGATATGCTCGTTAGGCTACAAGTTGTGCAGCCCGTTGCTTGCGTTACTAAAATTGCACTTCCACCTAGTGTGTCAGCATGCAAGTGTTTTTGCCAATGGGGGGGGGGGGGGCAATACACACTAATACCGGGGGGTACTTCGGACTAGGAAAAATCAATTTTGACTAAACAAAAAAAATTATCAGCGGAACCAGTTATATGCCTCATTCCATTTCTTATCACAAACTAGCAGCCGGTTAGAAGACATTTTGACTTACGGCAAGACAGGATATGCATACATAATTCTGACTTAGTTAAAATTCGGGGGGAAAAACTACACATCATTCGAAAACTAGACATTTTATGCAGTCCAGAAGTATGGACACGTAGCCAGCTATTAGCCCGCGGTGACCTTTAGTTGGAATACAGTGATGACCGAAATAGTGAGTTTATAATAAAGGGTCAAACAACGAAGCCAAGGTTCACAGCTAGAAAGCGGCTTTTTAAAACAAATGAAACTGCGCATCTGCCATGCAAGCCAAAATAAAGACCAATGCCTGACAGATTACTAACGCGATCGCAAAAAACAAGGCGTTATATTTTAAAAGCCTCGACGAGCACATCGTTCGCAACCTGATTCGGCACATAGTTAAAACAGATGTGTAGATTGGGTAACAATCTAGGCAAGGAGGTCGAATATTCTCCAAAAAAACATACGCGTCTGTCAATAGGAAATAATTCTGCACACTAGATAGTGTTTACAGGTGTGTAGCTAGATTACTTGGTAGTTTTGACACCTTTAACGTAAACGATTATTAAAGGTCAAACCAAGCAAAAAGCAATGTCACTTTAACATCAACGGTATCATCGAATAAACACCAGCCCAACCACGGATTGCAGAATAAAACAATTATTAGAAATAGTACTTACTTTTAAGGTAAAAATAAAAATTCACAGGAGGTTCTTGAAGTAACGTTTTTAGCAAGTGCAAAAGTTGATTACGTAAGATATACTGAGCTAAATTTCTTCATAAACAATGTATCATTACACAGTTTTTATATAAAAAGTAGATACTCCAGTTTGGGTAGATAATTGTTTCGTAGTTTCTATTTTTAGACACCGTGTTTTTTTGTTTTTGTATATTTTTGTATTTCTTTTTTTTCCTCTGCTGGCTAACTGACTCCCTACTGCCAGGGAGTTTTTACAACTCTGTCAAAGCAGATGTCGTCTGTGCGCATTTTATAGTTTTCCTCCGCCACGGGCACGAGGTGGGCGGTGATGCGGCTCTCAGAGGTCAAAACACACAAGGCGACGCCCAATGCGTCAACAATTGACCCCTTTCACCTCCCCTTCGCCTGTTTATTGGTTATATCCAACAATCAATCAAGAGGAACGTAATACCATTTGTAATTTGATGAACGCTGTACGCACTGAATCTCGATTGGCCCAGTGGCCCCAGATGGAAGGTTTTGACCAATCAGAATCGACTGAGTTGAAAGTTCGCCGAATAAACTGTCTATTCTTAGAAGTATAACAGCTTCGACAATATATACAGTAATTCGTCTATGTTTCATATTAATTTCTTATAACATTAATACATACTATTTTACGATGTGCAGACGAAAATCAAAACAATCATAGTTAACGAATTAGCAACTACCACTTACATGCACACCTCTCAACACTGGGACATTATGTAAAAAAAATTCCATGCCTAAGATGTTTAAACAAAATCACTGACCTGCAAATTATAGCCAGTTGCTAAGTGAAATCAAGACCATCGGTCCAAGCGGAGCAATACATTCGTATGCTGAAGTAGTGTTGTGCTCTGTCATCGTGCGCTGGCAGGGAAAAAAAGGAGGATGGCGATTGGATGAATATCCGTAACTAAGGCGCTGATATCATGTAAACGTCATTCGGTAGGTGAATGGGACACACATACTGATCCGCACATGCTCTGATTCGAATTTAAAGGGACGGCCTGGTGTTTAAATTGTTGGGTAAAAATCGGGTAAACACCAAAGCGCTTTAAAATCGTTATATTTAAATGTGCATGTCTAAAGCATTTGTCCTCTTATGCATTTCTTTAGTTAAAAAAAAACTATTTGGGAATGACAGACTTCAGATAACGTATAGCATGGTATTACTTGCAGGTTTAAAGTTTTACAGTTTATCCTTTTATACAACGGGGTATAATTCGCTCTAATTTATTTTCTAAATTAGCAAGGGAAAATAATTATAAATTGAATGGTTTATTGGGCAGCAAAAAATAGAGAGCTTTCAGAGTAAAAAGTATGGTTAATAAGGGGGTCACGAATGACTCGCAAATTTTAAAAAAATATTTTTTTGTTGCGATTATCCGTTGTGCAACATTTAAAAAATAAAACAACTACCTGACTCTTGCACTGTGTGTTTGACCTCATGCAGTACTACATACAGCAGAAAACACCCTATTGTCAAAAAGTATTTCAAAATTTACTTCAAACCAACAGACCATGGTATGTTCGGATCGTATATTGTTGCCACATAAAGAATCAAGTCTGGTACATTTCTGCAACCAGCTGGGTTGGAGGTTAAAATTTGTAGCCAGCAGTTTAGCAACAATACTATCCTGGTATACCCGCAACTCCAATTTTCTAGGACTACAAAAACAGTAGTCCCCCAATTTACATAGCACATAGCCATTGGTGCAGTTGAGTGTTTAAATGTTTAGCAGTGATAGAGATCGCATTAAGAAAGGCATATTGCCTTACATGTAATTCAATAGCACAGTTTACACACACAGATATAACTAGTTCAGTGCTTTTAAAATCTGTAAACTGCAACTAGTCTTCCATTGTATTATGTTTTCTTTGCCTTCAGAGAGAATAAAAACGTGCCTATGACAAGTAAAGATGATTTCGAAATCATTTGTAATTATTTTGCTCATTAAATCTACTTTACTCTTCAGTTCAGTTTCATTTAGTTTTTTTTAAGGATATTGTGTTTAGATGTGGTGTGGGGACTCTGTAGTGTTTGACAATCAACCCAACCTCTTCCTAGTTTGTATTTAATGTTGACTACTGTTTATATGTTGTCACATGAGGTATGTAGTTGGGGGCGGTCATGTATTATTATTTTTTTACTGTCAAATGGGGTTCATGACATCATAACCTGGACTGGCAATGCTATAATCAATGATCTTGGTGGGGCAGGGGGGCAGAATATTGCTATGCCTAATGGTGCGTAATATTTCTGCTTCTAACAGAAGGCAAGTTGCGTAGTCTTCTCTGCCATAAACATAGTTTTCTAACAAACCAATTATCGTAATAATAAAATAGAAAGGAGTGCTGATAACTGTGTTAAATTTTAAACATACCATGAAAGTTAATTAATCACATTATGTGAATATATTTGTGCCTTGTCTTACAATAGGAGTTACGCATATGTGTGTAATGCGAAGGAGCTGTAACGCATTCTGCGAGAGCTAAGGCATTTGACGTCATGGGATATTACCTAACATGGACTCACAGAGCTCTGTGTTTGCGCAGTAAACACATGCCTAGCTTGCCCCCACTGTGTGACTTCCACAGTCTGCGATGGAGCGACGGAGAGAGGAAAGGAAAATTAATGGCCCCTGCTTCTATTGCCTTCTTCACACATCACAGTCCTCTGACATTTTAGAGTAGGGACATTAGTCTGTCAGGCTGCATTTTTGCCACCCCACCAGGTAAACAAAACAACAACAACAAAAACAAGGTGTTAAACAGGTATTAGGGCATGTGCTTGCAGGCAACTCCCAGGTCCAGGAAAGTTAATTTGCTTAGCCAGGATATAATCAAAGCTCAAAGTGCAGAGGGAGGTGGCCGCTTGCCTGCGTGTTTGCTGGCTTATCATCGGCCTCTTTAGGTCATTGCGGCAGCCAGCTCTACCAGAGGCCAAGGGCTGCTTTGCTTGTCTGTTCGGGAACTTTTGTTTGGATGTTTGTTTTAGAGAAGATTCTCGCAGCCTGTACCATTTCACTTAGCATTGCCAAATTATTCCTTCCGTTTAGCACACAGACTCCCAAAAAGCTAGTATATTGTTTTCCACACAGAATTGTTCTCCTTTAATCTGCTCGTTGAGAGGGATTATGAAGGCTAAACTGTTAGCAGCGGCTATACTGTAATACTACTGCACAGGATTTGTTTTTAAAATGAAGCAGGCCAGTGACAAGCCAGAGTGGGGCGTGTGACTACATACAGCTGTTTTTTCCCAGAATTTAGTCACCCAATAAGTTACATTATTATTAAGACGATTGCTATTGAAGGTTCACTGCCTACTATGTTTACCTGCACAGTCGAGGATATGTGTTGCATTTATTTGCAAATATACGGAATCCTTGAACAATAGCAAGGGCATTCTTGATTACAGACATGAGCATTCTTTTTGTCTGTTGTGGGTGCGTGCTGGCGTGCTAAGCCACAGTGACCAAGTCTGAGTTTTAGCACTGAAACATCACACTACACTGATGGGATGTTTGAATCAATAAGATTGCAAGTTTTTCTCCCAGTGTTTGTATGCCATTGCACTGCTCAAAGGCCATATCCGCAGATTTTCACCTCAAATATCTAAATGTGGCATTGGGTAGGGTATGAGTTTCCTTTGAAAGAACAATGCTCACTGGCCACGCAGTCCTAAATTTATCTTTAAGTGTAAGTTTAGTTGAAGGGTAGATTACATAAAGTTATACATTTGTCCTTATCACTCGTACCCTGAATCAAACCATCTATGACCAGGCTGATTGCAGTAACACATGCCCTTTCATTGCCTAACCTTGACATCACACATGCAAAATGCAATCCAAAATAGGACACCGGGCTTTTTAGTGTCACTATGGTACGTGGAAGATCATTCCGAACTACTGGATACTTATAGATTTAATTTAATTTAACTATTAATTAAGACTGCCATATAATACAAAGTTGAAATTATATTTAATAAGAGGTCCAAGCAAAATACAAATTCCGCAAAAAGGTAGCATTCCCTCCACAAGCACACGCAGAAGAGCAAAACGCGGACTGGGGAAACACAGGACAAAGGACAATGCAACATTGGGCAGTGCGTCTCGGCCTGTTTCGCTTCTGTTGATTTACCCGATTTTATTCGCAGAGATGTCAGAGAGGCCAATGTTTAATATGCTCCTAACTTTCTAGTCAACTGCTCGACCTCGACTGTGAGTAAATAAATTATGAGCGGATATCAATGGGTAACATCCTTGTGACTGGTGAGACCTTCCTCGGGACATCTTGCCAGGTCAAAGGAACTTTTTGTTTGTGCAGTGAGGCCAGGGTTGCTGGTGAAATCAGTTCCATTGTGAATGTGTTAAATTACCTACAGGGGAAATGCACTTTCCTTGGTACACTGACTACACAGATACATCATTTGTAACAATTACATTATTTAACAATGACGAGTAAATTAATTGATCTGTTTTTTGCTGAGTTATGTCTATTTTTACATTATTATTTTCCATATCTTACTCTTTTTTTTAATTTTATTTATTTTTTTGACTCGCACAATAAAAGTTTTAGGAACTATCAAATTTAAACCTAAACAATTAGGATAGCAATCACTTAAATATTTTTCTCCCAAAAAATTGGATTTTCCAGTGCTATGAATCCAGCCCTCCTGAGTGGGATGGTGCGGAAGCATTACTAGTATCCTCCAATCCTAGTTGCTGTCGAGCCACCCGTCTCTTTGACACTGCAGGCTACAAAACCCAAAACTAGTGCTAACAGGAGGAGAGGCTCGGAGACACACTGCTGCTTTTGAGGGACCCAAGAATCCGACAGGCACATAGAAGTGCCCTACTGATTTCCACCCAGCCCAGATGGTGCTCTGCCAATTGTATTATACCGCTGCGCTCTCCCATCATAGTTAGAAAATAAAATTGGTTGAACTAGAGGTTTTCAACATTGCAAATTCATTTCACTGCATTATTTGACTCCTAAGTATTATTTCTTAATTACTGGGAAATTAATACCTAGTGATTCTGTTACCTCAAATAACTTATTATTATTTATCTTGAAGGGTACCTATGCGGACACAGAGACTAGAAGGTGCAACATAAATTAATGCATTTACTTAAGTTTAAACTACACTGTGTTCACAGGTGCCACTACCTTTTAAATAATGTACCTTGTATAAAAAAACAATTGCTTTATATGCATTCACTCCCGTCAGTGAAGATCAAGAAACTGCAATTTCAGCCTGCTTATGAAAGTTGACACTGGACAGTGGAGGTGTGGGAAAAATTGCCTGGCCTGATGTATCCTGGTTTCTACTGTTTTGCACTGATGGGAGGACCAGGATATTGTGATAACCGCATGTGTTCATGGATTCGTCTTGCCGGTGTCAAACAGGCAGGCTGGTGGTGGCGGTGTGATGGTGTGGGCTGTGTTTTCGTGGAGTCACTTGGGTGACTTGTCATGATTGGGGCAACATTTGAATGCCACATGTTATGTAAATGTCGTTGCCCATCCGTTGACGACCAAGGTAACTCCTGGTAGCCCTTGCTCGTTTCCATGAATATACGCAACGTTCCGGAAAAATTTATAAAATAAAATAAATTACGAGATGGTGGTTGGGGAGAAAGTCCCCAGTGACTGCTCAACCGATTAATCATTGTCTTTACTACAATGGTATGACTTTTGTGGACCGACATGATGTTAAACGACTAAACGTTAAAGGCACAAAATATGCTTGTTAATGGAGTGTTAGGAGTCCGCCTTGGGTTTCTCCTTAACTGAAACACTTTGGAAAACGAATAGGCATATATAGTTCTTGATACGAAACTAAAAAATATTTTATTTAGTCACAAAACGTCACCACTCTCTTCAGATCTACGTATTAGCCATTTCATTGCGCACTCCCCTTGTACCAGTGCATGGAGACTACATTAAAGACTAACCCGTTTGTTTTTACGACATCGGCAGAACTAAAAAAATTAGTTACGGCTTAATCTTTTGTCAGGCTCTCATTTGAAACTTGGCTTTGTCATGCATCCCAATGTAAAATACCCGGAAAGCAGAACGAGACGGAAAAAAAAAGGCTTTATTAGTACTAGGATTGGTTGCCAGGCTGCCGACGCAATAAATGCATGAGAAATACACAGCAATAAATATTAATTGCACAGTTATAACGTAATTTACCCATTTAGTGGAAACAGAGAATATGTAAGACACCTTTGACTTGGACCAAACTGAGCATGGTGGGTGTTCTCAGAGTTAGCACGCAGATGACATGGAGTGATCTGTCAGTGATATTTAATACTACATAAGATTGCACCACAAGAGACCTGAGAGACCGATATTAACCACGCAAATTTAAGTTCTTTCCTCTATTCGACACCGGTGCTCCAGAGGAACTGAGACACCCAGGAGAAATGTAAGACCTCATGGGGTAAGGGTGGGTGGGTGTTAAGGCCACTGACCGGTGAACGGGATTGGGGGAGGATACAAAAAACAACAACAGGGTTTTCAACATTAATTTAAATATACATTTTTTATTGATTAAAAAAAAATCAGAATACTGGTAGCTGTATAGTAGGGTTGGAATTATATAGCAGGCCGGACGAGTGGTCAGGGGCCAGGGAAGCTGAATAACATCTGTGATACTGCAGGGGCCAGGGAAGCTGAATAACATCTGTGATACTGCTGATTCTATTCACACGTGGAATCAAGAAATCGATAGTATGTTCTGGGATCGTGACGCGTTCTGGTCTCGATAGGCCGACTCCTTCTAAAATACCTCGGTGTTTGTTTCTGATATCACCTAGTGTTTGCTCTGAGTAAATAAAGAGAAGGCAAGACATGGAAAATTGGCAGGGCATTTGGATACTGCACGTGCTCGTATATATATTATGTTTTAGAGGCTACTAGTTACAAATTAAATTTGCAGTGGGCAAGTCTCCTATGGACAGACACTGAATGCCTGCATATCCACACACAATGTGTTTTACTTGAGACTTTATTTTGTCCTTTTGAGTCCTTCGCTCAGTAATGCAATGTAGCTTTTCTTATGACAATCAAAAGCCATTTAAAATAGTTTGAGGCTTACGTTTCTTGCTAGATTCCCTGTTGCCAGAGACACTGTGCCAAGATGCAAAGCTAGTAGCAGCAAAAGAACATAATGTTCCTTGCCACTGCTGACATCATAAAACTGTGCCGCATGGGCTGGGGCAGATTTTGACTGACTGCTGAGAATGATCTAAGAGCTTACAACCGTGCCACACAGAATCATATATTTAAAAAACGTAGACACTTAGAAAAACGCACTGCTTTTCAGAAATTTCTCCATGAAATACCTTAGTGAAAAGACAAATAGTATTTACTTTGAGTTATGAATTCTAATGTGAAATGTATGTTCAAATTATGTTTTCTTTTTTTTAATACCAAAATGGTTAATTTGATCTTTTCTATTATTATATGGAGTGATCTGTCAATGATATTTAATAATACACAACGCTGCATCATTCTATGCTTAATGTCAAATAGTTGTTGCATGTTTTGTGTGTGTTTTAGCATCCCATACCAGATTGTGAAGAAACACAGGAAATGCACAATATAAGTCTGTGGACTGCAAGATTTTGAAGTCTTTGCCTGACCCCGCATGGCTATGACCCACAGTCAGGTTTTAGCTGCAAAGTTGGCACAAACTGTGCTTCATGAGATCTCACTGCTTGCATACTTTTTGTTAACGTCCTTGGTGCTCCAAGCCTGGTGATGAGACACCGGTGGCCAGAAAAATGTGAACACAGTTTGGGAAAAATTTGGCAGGTATGAATATGATTTATTTATAAAGGATCTGGGGATCAAGTTAGCTGCAAATCTGAGAAGACACCTATCCTGCAGCTGTGTGGTGTTGTGGTGGAGGTGCCATGCTTGTGACCGAAAGGTTCGGGTAATTGACTAAATGTCGTGCAGCATAACTGAACATGTTCATATGTAAGACTGAGAGCTGTGTAAGCCGATTGCTTTGGCTAAAAGCCTCTGCTCCGCTCATAACTAACTATATGAGCTGTTGATGCTGACTCAAAGTGATAGACCCCCTCATGTGAGTTTAAACAACATAACACTAAGGTACTGAGCAAAATCCCCTGAAAAATCAGTCGATTCTGGAGGTCTGATTGAGCTCAGTGACAAAATTATTTCAGATGCAACCACAATGCGTTTTAGAACCCCTGCAGGCCTGATTAGTCTCCTTTTTTTCACTAAGAAGATGTTTGGTCGTGTTGGCTAACAAAACCTTTGCTTGGGAACTAGCGCCAGAACCCAATTTATA
>JAOVYW010000074.1:4435451-4450326 GCA_025775045.1 Hiodon tergisus | reverse complement strand
AGAGACAGACGGAGAGAGACAGAGAGAGACAACGGAGGTAAAAGCAGTATACACCTCTTTTAGGGAGTAATAAACACATGGGAGAAGGCATGTCAAATAATCCCTATCAGGCCTGAAAACATTTTTCACCATCAGTGTAATATATTCCTGAAATTAAATGCATTTAAATGCATTGTTAAGGACATTCCCTGATATAATTATTTCTGCTGCCATTAAAACTCAGACACTACTAAGATTACAGATACTACAGATAGCAGAATATATTAACGCATACCTACGACTACAATAGATTGGCTTGCTAAATGGATATACTTAGCTGAAAAAAAATTCTATTCTCTTTTTTAATACCGATTTTCTACAGAAGTAGGAAGACACTTGACACCCGAAACAAGGGGGCAAACATAATAACAAGTAACGTGCAATAATTTCACGCTTAAATGTTCAAAATAAGAGAAATGCGCCTTTACCACATCTCTGACAAATGAGAAATCCCCTTAAAATGTCTCATTTAAATAAATAAATTAAATAAACAAAATAAATAGAAAATTAAACATGATAAAGATAAAGAAATTGTCAAAATGACAGGCCCTTCAGTCAATCTAACATTTCCTCATAACTGTACAAACCTGTTGAACTACTCAACGATAATCTACTGTAGTACCCATAAGTGACCACAAGATGTCCCCTGTTCAATAGAAACGAAACACCGCATGGTTCATCTCTACTGCCAAGGGTGGGGGGGAGCGCAGGAAACCCTGTAATCTTTCAACTGATTTTAAATGGGCTTGCTTTAGAGTCTGCTAAACAACATAATCCCTCCTGTTAGCTGTCTGCATTAACCTAAGATTAGTAGGGCACTGATCTATGGACCTCCAAAAAGTGAACTGAACAATAGGAAGTAGGTTTTGATTTGATATACAGATTTATTTAATCTTTTGCCAGGTGTATAGTTTGCCATTAGATGCAATTATGGTATTCACAATACTTCAAGATAACGATAAAACAGTATTTCTGTTGGAGACACGTAAAACAAAGAAATATAATAAACATAAAGTGTAAGGGTTTAAAATCACAACAACCGTGTGTTTTAATTTGGAACTTGAATTTCAGGTAGATTTTGTGTGGAAAGATTTTATGTGGCAGGGCCAAACACAAGATTGTTGGCCCTTACATTGACGATCCCGTACAAACATATGTCACAAGAGTAGCATGAAGACATCCAAGTATGGTATCAGGTTTATCTTTTTAATAGGGCTAGATAAGGGACGGGCAGCTGTCTGAAGTTTCGGGTTGATTTATCCAAGTTCATCAAACACCTCCCGCTGTTTTTCTATAGTCGATTTTGATAACTGCCCATCAACGGGTTGAGGGGTCTAGAAAGGCCTTCACAGTAAGGTACTTAGGCTGAATTACTTCAGTAAATATATAGCCAAATAAATGGATAAACGTAGCAATTGTAAGCTGTGTAAGTCGCTTTGGATAAAAGCGTCTGCTAAGCAACTTATAATATAATACTGTAATGTATTTTAGAAACCAGAAAAAGAAGAAATAGCTAAGCATATAAATCCCAATCAACGAAAGAAAGAAAGAAAAAAAAAAAAACCAAAAACTTCCCACACTGAAATGTCAGCAACATTTAAACTGCATCTCAACAGTTCTGCCAACGCTTTATAACCGTCTGTGACTAACCAAAAAGAGGAACAACTGGAAAAGCATTTTTTTTTTTTAATCTTTTTGGAAGCTTATCAAGTTGCATAGGAGCAAGCAGGCCACCTATGCATCGCTCCTGGTACGACACTGTGGCGCGTAGGTCAGGGCAGGTCTCCAATAGAAAGAAGCCCTGGAGACACACCCACTGCCACCAACTAACTGACACACAACTGGTTCCCTTAAAGAGACCTCGCTCAGGGCTATCCGGCTTTAAAAAGTGAGACAACTTTTTTTTTATCTTTCGTTTATCTTTCTTTTGGTGGCAAGAAAACCGTTTAGTTAGTATTTTGTTCTTATGGTTGAAAAAATTGTTGTTAATCCTTTCATTTTTAAAGGCAATAAAAGCCTGTATCTGTGAGGGCGTTTAGATTTTTGTATTTTTAATTTTTTTTTTACTTGAGTTTCACTCACTTTCAATTCGCTATGAAATGCACAATAAAGGCCGTTCCCACGTCCGAGCGCCCTCGAACTGAGAAGGTCACGGCACGCAAGCACCAAATTAACGGCGGCGTACGTCCGAGCAGACATGTGGATTTCCACGACTTCTCTCATCCTAACACAAGGCATGGAATACTGCGAAAACGCTGGGGGAGGCGCCCAGCTCCACATCAGCACGTGGGCCGTATACGGAGACTGATCTCACCGACGGATTCCTGCGGCCTGACTCTGGCATGTCGCACCGGCCGGCCGGCGACTTTTACAACAGGGCGTCAGCCGGGCCATTCGTCACCCGCCGCGCTTCCAGTTCTAACACGCTAATCTTAACTTGGACCTTGCCCATGAGGGGCAAGCAGTTCAGATCTGATATCTGAGAGTTACAAGTCACAGCTGACAGCAGCGAAAGGGCCCGGCCCTTCGGAAAACGGAGGACGCACAGCCTGTGCGCGACGCGGATCACTGGGGCAAAACAAATGAATATATAACAGACAGGCACACATAACGTGAATTTTAAACACCAATGGCAGAAGCAGCAGCCCCGGCAGGTTGACTTATAAAATCATAATCCCCTTACATAAAGGGAAATTTGGCAGTCAGCGCACTCACACACCCATCATGCGGCCCTGTAGGCATAATCCATTTGATGAAATATACGGGGGGGGGGGGGGTGTGAATATAAATACACTTGTGGGAGGCATAGAGAAGCAGTGTAGTGTAAGTGCCTGTGTGAGTCGGTGGACGGGATGGTCCAGCCCAACCCTGGAGCACTCACTCTGATCCGCGTAGTTCTTGGTTTTCAGCTCCAGCTGCCGGGCCTGAGACTCCAGCATCTCCACGCGGCTCTGCAAGTCTTTCTTCTCCTGCTCCTGGGAGTCCTCGAACTCGATGAATTTCTGTTGGAGAGAGAAAGATTGGGGGTCACTTCTGGTCACTTCAGTATGCAGGTGAGGCAGAGCTGCCCCGTGTGTGTCTGTGCTCGCTCGCTCGCTCGCACGCCAGAGGGAACGATTTTACGCCCGCACAAGGATGCCCCCAACTTTTTCTCATGAAGGTCAAAAACAAGTCTGTCGTTAATGTTTAACCTTCCAAACCAATTCCAGCATGGGAGCCTGCGCACATAGGGTTTCAGTCTCTTTTTTCCATCCACTATTTTTTTCCCGTCTAGACAAAAAGGTCAAGCCCTTTTTTGACAAACCAAAACAAAAAACTGAAACTTTAATAATGTAGAGGAAGTAGTAATAAGCAAGTATGTCAAGCAGTAAGCCATTAGCTTTCTGACACAGCCTGTAAAAAAATCCTATGACCAGGGGAGTTAACTAAATCAGCGTAATAAAATACAACAGAACAGAAAAAACATATAGGCCTAGATTTGCTTTTATTTGTTTTCAAGGCCTAGATTGTTATGCCAACAGCCAAGGCTGTGATTTGGTTCACATACATAGGAAAACTTGTGGGGAAACCGAGAGGAAACGTCAGAAAAATCAGCCAGGGCCTTGACTGGTGACAGTATTTTCGTTGAAGGAACAGCGATGTGTTGGTCCCGTACGTGTGAGTCAGCTCAAAGCCCGGGTCGGCCCAGCCCGGCACACCCTCCCGCTCACCAGCCAGCTGCTCTCTAAGCCCTTAATCAGAGGGCTGGGTGGACACGCCCCGGCTGAGAAGAAACCGCGAAAGCGAGCTCTGGAGAGATTTCTCTCTTCGGAGTCCCATAGGGATCCGGCGACCCGGATAACGCGTGCGCCTTGGCGTCGGCAGTAGGGAACTGAGGGGTTCCTGTGTGCCTTCCCCATCACTCGTCAGGTGGGGATCTGGCGGGCAGCGGAACAGGCTGCAGGGGTCACACCTGGTGCATCACCACATGACTAGAAGGATTTCTGAAGCACGGCACAACGGAATGTTCCATTCTGTATGCAGTCCGTGCGTAGTAAAGGTAGGGATTGTTTGTTTCTTACCCAAAGAAAAAAACATAGAGCCATATGCATTACGTTATTGTTCTCATCATCCAAGTCTAAGGTACAAATAAACATCTGAATGATCGGTGTTTCGATGTACAGTGTTATTTTAATACAGTACTGAGAGGAAAAGCTCTCTCTCTCTCACACACACACACACACACACACAGGAAAAGCTCTCTCTCTCTCTCTCTCACTACCGATGGGAAAAGCTACCCCCCCCTCCTCTATACCGTTCACAGACACGACCCATCGTGCGGGGGAAGGAGATTTGGGACGGATGGAGAAGTGGCTATTGATGTGCGTTTCATACACATGACAATACTAGGCGTACTTTCACCATCCTCCCTGATGCAGGCCTTAACGAATGACCGGGACTCGCACAGCAGGGCATCTTCCTGCATACAGCATTGAGGCTCTAATGTAACGCGAGAAGCCCCTGTGAACAGAGGGTACAGTGACCAGTCATACGAGCAGCCAAGGCAGTGGAGGTCACGTGATCACGCCGGTGTTTTCTACATGCAAATGGATAGGCATTCAATTTGGCTCGCTCTATTCAATAAAGGCAAATTAACGGCGCGAGTTACACTTTCCCCATCGACTGAATCTTTTCGGTCCAAGAGCTAAAAAGTGCTCGTTCGTTATTTGTTTGTGCCACGGGCACTCAGATACATTTCAGAACACAGAAGTGGCTAACCACTCAATGCCCAATCAACACCGTTTTTAAACTAAATTAAGTCACGATGACTTTTGACTAACAAGACAGCATATATAACGTACAGTGCAAATGTTTTAGGCACAAATGTAGTCTTTCAAGTTTGTTTTTTGAAAGTTTTTAGAAAATTTAGAAAAATGTGTTTTTTAGATGTCTAAACATTCATTTTCTGAAAGAAGAACAAGGAATTCTGCCACAGATGGTATAGTCGCCACAGAGCCCTGATCTCAACATCATCGAGGCTGTCTGTGATTACCTGGACAGACAGAAGCAAGGCAGACAGCCAAAGTCTGTAGAAGTACTGAGGAAAGCTCTCCAATCTACCTGCTGATTGTCAAATAAAACTGCACAACAGTGTAGAGAACTGACGCAGTTTTAAAGGCATAGGGTGGTCACAACAGATATTTTTTGTTCATTTTTTAGGGTTTTATTTTAGTTTTGTACCGTTTACTGCTCTTTATTGTGTCGTTTTAGATTTTGAAACTTTTAATTGAATCATTTATGAAAGCATCTTCGCTTCACAGAAGTTTTTGATTATGTGCCTAATACTTTTGCACAGTACTGCATATATTCAACACATTTTAGTGGAATTTGGCGGTGCAATGTATTTATGTAACTGTTTTATTTTTTCGATGTATAAGACGTTGCTGGCAGAGGCTCTGAAACCCTCCGAACCTCGTTGCCTGTAGCCTGGGGTGTGCTGTCCTATGACGGTCGGTTCGACCGGCTACAAGGCACAGTCACCAGATTGAGAATGGGCATGTGGCTCCTACCTAAGGATCTCACCTGGGAACAGATTTATTACTTTTGAGCTGTTTTGCAGTAGGGTTTAGTAAAACAAAAGACAACACAATGGCACCCCACCACTTCTGCTCTGAACATTCTTAGGCTCACTATTGTCCCCCCCCCCCCCCTTAACTTTGACTGGCACCTCTCCCGCCAGAATTCCTCAGACCTTAACGCTCAGCTAGGCACGATGTAGGCACAATGTACAATTGACAAGCAAGGAATGCGCCCTCAGCACTGCGGCGAGAACTTCTGTAAACATTTCCTGTTGTGAGGAAAGCCCATTACAGCGATGAGGGAGGCATAGGAGGAGAGGGCGGCTTCCTTTGGCGGATTTCTCTTGGGCGAAACCGCCGAAAGGACGGACCGAGCAGACCATCGAGAATTACTTGACTTTAATCCGCCTTGGTATGAAGGACTGGGGCGGGCAGAGACTTTCTAAAGTGAAAGTTAACTAGCTAAAATCTAATAAGAGCATTAGCAACACCAGCAGGACATCAGGGCTAAGCAGCTAGCCCCTTGGCCTTTAACAGATCCCCGGTCAGTCTCAATGCTGTTTGCCAGGGACACAGCAAACCGCATTGAGATAATTATCTATACATCTATGTATTAATTATCTATAAGTCCTATCAAATTGTTTATCGTGCAGGAAACACAGAATGTAAGAATGTAAGTCTTTAAGGCAGAAACTGATTTAAAACACTTGGAATGTCTCTGTGGGGAAATAACCAGAATTCACTTTAGTCTATTAGCTAAATTTCTAATAGACAATTACAGAAACTGTTCTGATTTTGCACAGCACAAAGTTTGTCACCTTGTATTAAGAAAACCCACTGCATTGTCCCAAACAGCTGCTTTTCTGTCCTGCAGAACAAAAAACTTCTATAAAATAATAAATTTATTTTTGACCTGCAAAGGGTAACGGGAATGCTGTCTAAATATTTATATTGAGGTCACACAGTACAGCAGCTCTATTAAATGTGGGTAAAATTTTAAAAGGTATCCACATTCCACTCATATCGACTTATGTTAAAATTCTGTCTTTAAAATTATGTGTTTGAGCTCAGTATGCCATGAGTTCAACATTACAAATAAATAAATGGATGAATAAAATTAAATAGAGACTGACTGTACTTCAAATAGCAAGAAAGGAGACCCGCTGCCTCTCCCAGAACTACAGATACAGCTGCAGTCATTCACACGTATCTTAACGCAAGTTCTGGCACTGAAACGTATAGGCGTTCAAACGATAAGCCGCAATGTCAACCTGATTCACCCGTCGTCGTAAACGGTTTGATCACAAGAGACCTCGAGAGGACCCTACAACTTTTTACTTTCTCCTCAAACCACTTTCCCCTTTGGCAAGGACATTATGCCTGCAGGATATTTTTAAGGACAGAAGCGAGAGTGAGTCCAAAGTCAAGCCGCGCCAAGGTGTAAGGGCAAACCGCAGCGTGCACCAATATGCCGTTTCTAACAGCATCCGGTCAAATTAGCCATGCCGAGACAAAATACATGCATGGAATAGACCAGACATTAAAGACACACTGGGTGATGAAACAGAACAGAAGAGGCTCAAAACCTCAGTAGATAGAAACCACGGGAGGCTGCGGTAAGTCTCAGCTGACTCAGTCACATGATACTGAGGTTATTTTGAAACTGAATGTGGATATACTGGATATCCGGCAGAGCCAGAATCACTTTTCACAAATCCTCAGGCCTACTCTCATGATAACAATCATACATGTGACAGATCAGACAGTTCATTTTCAACCTTTGCACAGCTGAAGGCTCATGGTACATCACGTCCTCAATAGAGTTTAAATGGGCCAGCGCTGTAGTCCACCATAACGACTCAGACCACAGCGTCTACACATACAGCTTGCATCAATTTTACCATAACGTCCATCACGTGCAGCGGTTAAGGAAATCGGCACGGTGACTACAGACCTATCAAATTTTGTCTTTTTCCAAAACACCCGTCTTTATTCGCATCTAAATGTCTTCGATATTCTACACGTCATGGGATATGGCGACTACCACATTTGGCAGTAACTGAACAGAAAGCGCGGACGCAGTGAGCCCACGTGAAGCTGGATGAAGGGTTTTTCAGGGGAGGTTACCGCCCCCTCTCTTTCCCGTCCTCAGATCTCGGAGCGCAGCATGCCCACAGCAGAGCTGCTGACTCGTCATGTGACTCATGGGATGGAGTTCATATGACAGGGCCCCAGAGAAAGCCACTCATCAGTAACGTCCCTCAACAGTGTTCGCATTGTGCTAGTATACGCACGGAGGCAGTATTGATAAACATTCTCATAAATGGAGCGTCTCGATCTAAAATAATGTAACGGCCCTCCGGCCACCCATGTGTAAATCAACAGCAGGGACACGGTGTCAACCAGCGGATAGCTAATCAGAGATAACTCACAGATCACAAGCTTTGTTATCAGCTCACAAGAAGGGGGGGGTTAAGTCTCAATTTTTAAAAACTGCTCTGTAGTAATGGATTACATTATTTCTAGACTGCCTAGTTTAAAAAAAAAAAAAAAAAGATGAAACAAACCACTTGAGGGTTGATTCAGACCTCTGACACGTGATCTCAACGTGGTCACAAGCTGAGTGAGCCCAATAACTAAAATACTGACAAAGTCTCAAAGTTCTCCGATCGGCAGAGAAGCTACCAGGCCAGGGTGTGGAAGAGACACGTAACCACTCTAAATTCCCACTAAGCGATCACTACATACTTATGTTATTACAGAGAATAGCTACCTAGTTCGGACATATTTTTAGAATATGATAATTTGTAAGATTGTGTCAAATTAATCCCTCTAATAACATATTAGAGGGATTAATTTGACACAATCTTACAAATGATTTACAAATTGGAGGGGAAACGGAAACGTTTTACATTTCATCAGCTTATGATGCCAACTAAGAAACCACTGAACGCTCCATTTAAAACGACAGTGCAGCCATCCCTACCCCACTCAGGGTGCAACTCCAGGTTTATTCTGAACAGGCTCTGATCAAGGTAGAAATCATGGGAGTTACGCAGGAGGCCGTGATAATCTGTTCTGGTTTTAAGCATCACTGCTCACGCGAGACCTAGATTCAACGGTCTCCTCAAACCGTAAGAATGTGAAGCATGTGATGTGGTCTGCCCAACAAGCCGCAAAAAAAACAAAACAAAAAAAACACACAAAAGCAAGACGAATAAACTCAGCGGGAAGTGAGGGGCGCGAGGGGCGCGAGGGGCGCGAGGGGCGCGAGGGACGCAAGGGACGCAAGGGACGCGAGGGAGAACGGAGGCGTGGCGTAAACCCGGCTTTGCGTCGCATCCCGCGAAACTCACACGAGAGAGCAAGGGACACAGTATATGACCTGACGGCGGAGTTAAACCGCACTCCACAGGACCGCCAGTCCCGCTGAAGATGGAGTTGCAGGTGCACCACCCAACACCTCGAGCACCCAAAATACACTCTCGCCGGCTCCAAATTCACTTCATACGCCAGCCAAAAAGGTTTATTTTATCGGGTCAAGAATATTACTGAAATGTATCAAATGCAATTGAGCAGCAGCTATTAATTCCGGCATTTTCCCAAGAGAGAAAAGCAGAGCACCCCCCCTTGTGTGTTCAGAGGGCATGAAATTTGGTCTAACTGCAGGTGAGGTCTGATCCCGTATGACCCAATGACCTGAATTTCTTACAGAACAGAAAAATCCCCAATAGCATCCTATTCAGCGCAATCTCGTGCACAAACCAAAGCATGTGGAAAACTACAAGGGATCATTAGGGCTGGGCGATATGGCCTATAAATAATATTGCGATATTTTTAGGCTATATCACGATACACGATATATATCTCGATATTTTGAAATCTCCTCTAAAGCACTTCATAAATGCTTGATTTAACCCTTTGATGCCTACAATCACACCAGTATGATGATTCTAGTAGTCCCTTCAACATATGTCTACTTTAAAACATTCTTGTTTATATTCATTAGTGGTTTCTATTGGAACAATTTTAAACGTGGATGCAAAAAGGGGGAAATCACAACCAAGTTAAATTTAAGTGTTTATTCAAACCAGGCAATTGACCCTTCGCTAAAGCCACGCCCCGTGTACGCAAGCTGGCCAATCACAGGGTTATATAACGTTGTATGTAACATTATAGAGGCCAACTGCTATTGCTTTTTAATGATTGTAATAGTGAAGAGAGACCTACCCAGCTTTACAGGAACAGTGTTGATATCGTTGTCCTCTGTCAGGTGAGGCCGTGGTTCACTTTTACTCTGTGATCGGTAGGCTTTTAGCTTCTATCTTAATTTTTTTCACACCAGTTTAAGTCAGTTTAACAGCCTGAATAAAACCTTCAAATGCATAATGCAAACCCTTCTGTCTGCTTCTTTCTGAAATCGCTTTTTCGTTTTATCCAAAAATTAGACAATATTTCTCCAGGGAGTATAGTTATAGACAGTGGCAGCGCCATACAGCTTGTCGTACTTAGCAACAGTAACGAGGGGGGGGCGTGGCTTCGCGAAGGGTCAATGGCACACATAGGCTTTTAACAGCTGTTAAATGAAAATGAATAATGACATGATGTAGGGCTACATACTGCATCCTAGTTCTACAGAGCTCAAGTTCAACCAAGACCCTTAACAGAGCTCAAAGCAACAAAAGTGCATTCAACAAGGACATTCCTGCTGCCTTTTGCTGCATATTTTGCAGGTAACCGTGGTTTGATCAACATCTTCTGTGCGATATCCAAACCACTGCCAGACGATGGATCCAGTGCTGTTTCTTTTCTGAACAAATTCGTCCGCCTCCATATTCTATTACCGTTCCCAAACTCGACACTCGTTTTGTCGCTTCGCTTCTTTTTCGCTCTCTCTAGGCTCTTTCCCTGTTCTCTCCAGATACCAATACACACATCTCACGACCCTCACCTATATACGACACACACTCGTCCAGGAGAGTGGTCTGGGTGGGTGAGCGAGTGTGTGTGACGTATGCGTGTGAGTTTTTATTCTTCTTGTGTCTGAGCGGAACGCAAAAAGTGAGTGTCATGCCGGCGGCTTTAAAAAATTACTTGACAAGTTGTACTCGATGTTCGCGAAATAGTAATTTACTACATCATGAGCAGAACAACCCACGATACATCAAGTATATTTGATAAACACACACACACACACACACACACACAGATTGAACGGAAGGAAAAAGATTGTAAAATTTTATATACAAATATGAATAAGAAAATGTGTGAATGGTCTTTGAAGGGCTCTACACAGCAGGCAAAAACAGCCCAAAAAAGTCTGTCCTTTTGACTCGACACCTTGGAGAGAATACTGCAGCGAAATAAAAATCAGCGGCTGCACGTTGCTTCACAACGCAACAGAATATCTCCAAAACGGGATTAAATTAACGCATTTCGGCCGGTTTGGCGTTCCTCTGCCGACATCGATCGGTTACGCTTTTCTGCAATCTTTCAACGAGAAGCCCTCCATATTTATTCATACCCATGTTCAGTGAAGCCAAGAACACGATTGTGGGATATCAGATTTTTCGCTCAGATGGCTTAAAAATGGTCTTGATTGTAAACACAAGCGACTCAGTAAACCGAAACATTTGCACTTTGTATTTAAAAACACGAGGAGACTGTGACTCCACGAAGTTGGCGAAAACGCTATCCCCGGCGCACACCAAGGTTCACAAGCCGGGTTTCGCAGGTTCATGCGACAAGGCCCGCTTCCTCTCGGAGTGTCACTCTTGACCTTGTTCAACACGGAACTCAACAGAGTTTAAACTGGAAGGGGGGAGTTCAATTCCTCACACAGTCCTGGTCCATCGCCTTCTTTCTGATGCCTAAACGCTGCACAGCCACTTCTCTTTATATATTAAACTAAGTCTTCTGCTCCAGATGCATTTCGCACTTCAATTCGAGACTTCATTTTTCAGCAGTTCTTCCAAATTAAGCCGTGTTACTTTCCTCAAGAGCTTGCCTATGACTGGTCCCGCCATGCCATGTGAAGAATCATTGACCAATCGTCCAGAGCAGGTCTTCAACCAGGTTTCACAACTGCTATACCTACTTATATTTACTTGGTTAATGCTCTCACACCGGAGCGATTTCCAGAGTTATCAGAGTAAAGCATGGAACCAACTACAAAAAAGGGCAAGCAGAACTGATACAAACAAGGATTATACCAACTAAAGTACAGACCTGGACTGATTGTGAAATTACCTAATCACCAGGATTCTGGTGAAGAGCTTTGTCTGTGCCCAATTTCAGACCCTTTCAACATAAATTGTGACTCTGATCATGGATAAACTCTGAACCAAACCACACTTAATCACTCATCAAAGACCATGCAGTTAAGTTTGTTACGTTTGCAGTAGAATGCCTGAGGGAGCAGTCTATGGACCAGATGTTAAACGGCATCGCTTAACTAAATCAGACCAGAGATATCCCACTCCCGCCACCAACAGAGATGAGAGAATTTTCCAACCATATCATGCACTGCAAGGAACACAAAGCAAAGCCGACACAGAAGCACATGGCAGTCCTCCAGCACTGGACCTAACAACAAAGGATCACATGACCTGAAATTAATCCAGCATATGGGTTTCTTCTGGTTGGTAATCAAAAGGGGGGGAGGGGGGCAACAAAGAATATATTTCAATGAGGAGGTCGGGGGGTGAGATACAGAGAGATACCAGACCAAATCCCACTGAGAAGAGGCATCTTATGACGATAAACACTTCAAACAAAAGTGTGTATAGCACACAGATGACTGTTCGGTACAGCGAGTGTGTATAGCACACAGATGACTGTTCGGTAGAGCGACACTGGGTATAGCACACATACACACACTTTATTTAAAACTGGTTTACAATCAACAAGGGACCTCCTAGACCCTAAGTGTTCACCATTACACGCAACTATCAGATTAAGTGCCAAAACTAAAAAGATTAAGAGAGACACTTAAATCATTACGGTTTTGTAAGCTATTTTCCACTGAATAAATTTGGCAAACGCTCTAATTTGTTTAAAATCAATGAAGTGACACATCACTTGCGCTGTGATACGGTCTGTCCCTGCAAACACAAGGGCTATATCAAATGTTTCGGTTCAGAGTTCCAAAAATGTTTGAGTGGTTAACCCAGAAGCCCGAACTCACAGAGGGCCAAGAAACCAGGGCTTGGAGCACACGCCACATGCCATGAGCAATTACACACAAAACGAACAGCGTTACACACACATTAACGCACAGTGTTACACACAAAACGAACAGCGTAACACACAAAACGAACAGCGTTACACACCTTAATGCAGCATTACACACAAAACACACAGCGTTACACACGTTAAAGCACAGCGTTACACACAAATGATATTTCAAACAGCCCCCCTTAATCAGCGTCAGATTTGCTACGTGGGAACCCTGGTTGAGATCGTTTATAATCCAAATAATAATTCCAGTAAAACAATCATCTGTTGAGGTATAATGAAAACCAGAATACGATCTGGCTTGCGAGTACTTCAGTTTGACGGCCCTGATGTAGCCTGACAGCATGCCAATATCTCCAGCAAATTAATTTTGTTTACGCACAAACACAGGCCAAGAAGAGCGATATTTCCTTCAGCTAACTACCCAAAAACGTATTACAGAAAATGCCATTTTAAAGCTATGCTGAAGGTTTTCTGAACCAGTCTGAATACGCAAATGATGTTGGAACATAAACAGGAAAACATTGGAAAGTATTCCAGACACAAAGTCTAAAAAGGATTCGGAAGGGTTTTAATAAATCTTTTTTGTACAAAGCACTGATGAATTCAGCTTTCCTGGTCTCACGGTCACTTTTCACAAGAAAAGCTTAATTAACAACAGGTCCACTAAAGAGGCCAAATCCAGCATGCACAGGTAAGTGGAGTTTTTAGTTTTTTCAACATAATTTCAAATAGCCAAATCACGCAACCAGCATGCTACCTGTGCGCGGATGTCCGTTTCGGTTAATCACCCCCGGCACCTTTAGCCAAAGGGAGACACTTGCATTGTTCTTCCATGTTTATTATAATCAGAAGCGGCAGCCAGAAAAGCAAGCCTTCGGGCTGACCTCCACGCAGTGCCAAGCTGTGAGTCATAAGCAGTCCCTGCAATAAAACCACCCTGCTCCTGGACAGACAGGCCTACACTGGCGAGTAAATTGGTTAGGTGGGACATCGGGTTCACAAACAATGGGAAGTTTGAAGTGCAATCCGTGCTACTCTTCAGGCAGGTGGGAGAAAGCTGAGGCTGAGGCTGAGGCTGAGGCTGAGGGCAGGGCAGGGCAGGGCAGGGCAGGGCAGGGCAGGGCAGGGCAGGGCAGGGCAGTTTTTATTTTATTTTTTTAAGTAACAAACGAGCAACCTCCGTAAATGTTATCCTGGGACTGCCAATCAAACAGGCTGCGTTAATCAAATGGCTTTGTGTTAGGTTGCCTTCTGCATTTAAAGGCGAGCACAAACATTTCACAACAAGGTGTGGAAGCTCGTCCCAAGACGCACACCGACTGAAGAGTTCAACCCCCAGCCAGTCAACGTACTTCTTCAGTCATTTGGCAATACCCTTTTTTTTTTCCTTCTTTTTTTTTACATTGGCGTACTTCTCTCACCCCTACATTTAAATCTTCTGCCCAAAATGACAAAGCATTTGACATCCTGACCAATTATAATCAGGGTGAGAAATTCCCATTGATGCAACATAACGTGCATTCCCTTACTGTTAAACTGGTTTTAAAAAGCACCACGTACCAGCTCGCAATACAATGAACGCAAATACCAACTTGATCCTCAGATGATTCATAACAGCGACAGAAAAACCACAGGTAGTATATTCCAAACAAATCAAGCAGTAAACAAAAGGTGATGGAGATTGGTTTTCTTTAATCATTACCCAACAGACTGCATAAAATGTAGCATCACATGTTCGTATGAGTTCAAATGTAGCCATAAAAAAATGTAGCCTTCAAATCCAGACATGAATCTGCCTGCCTTTTGTCCATTTGTTTTTAATAACAACTCTGGCTTTCACAATGTTTTCTGCTTCTGCACTTTCCCCATGATGCAGGGAAAGTCGTTTCTTCAGCTCTGCACCCTTATCTCAGCCCATTGGAGGCGTAATCTTGGGCCCCGGCGATTGGCTTCTCCTAGGCGGCGGCGTCTTGTGCTGCTGGGGAACGCCGGTGTGGGGAAGTCGATTCTTCAGCACCCTTTTCTCAGCCCATTGGAGG
>JAOVYW010000074.1:4383428-4421896 GCA_025775045.1 Hiodon tergisus | reverse complement strand
GTGAGAGAGAGAGAGAGCGACTGAGTATGTGTATGTGTGCGTGTGCGTGTGAGTGTGTGAGCGAGCGTGTGTGAGAGCGGGAGAGCGAGCGTGTGTGAGAGAGCGAGAGAGCGAGAGTATGTGCGAGTGAGTGTGTGAGTGAGCGTGTGTGAGAGTGTGTGAGAGAGAGAGAGAGTACGTGAGTGCGTGCATGCTTGCTGACCTGCGGGACGAGCCTTCCTCGGTGATGTGCAGAATGCGTCCAGGCAGGTAGAGGGGAAGCTGAGCGGCGTGGCCGGGGGAGTCCTCAGAAGCCAGACTCTGGTAGGAGGAGGAGCGGTGAAGCAGCAGGCTCTGCTCCCCGAGCAGCGGCTGGCTCAGCTCCTCTTCCCGTCGGTTCTCCAGCTCGGTGGGGAAATCGTCCGGTTCGCCGCCAAACACCTCGTACCAGCAGCCACGAAGCAGGATCTTGTACTGAGACAGACAGACACACAGACGGGCGGAGGCAGAGTTGGAGAGAATCAATTGGATTTACTGAGTGCTGCCAGCTTCCTTCATTTCAAACAATGTGTGAACAGGGTTCTTGTGAGCTTCTATAAACTGTAAAATAATTAAATTCAAGCAAACAGTTGGATGGCTGGATAGTACATACATTTGCTTTTCACAGTATCCTCACCTTGGGTTTATTGCAGTTAGAAACCATCTTCAGTATCCTCCTTTTCAAGTCTTCCATGTTGGGAATACTCAACCTAGCCAAAAGGAGTAGGAAAACCAACAAATGATCTAGTGCTTTTATTTTGTTTCTTTTACAGAAATCCTATTCCGAAAAGTATTAATTGATGTAAAGACAGTGGCCTGTCCCTTAATGAAATTTAAAGTGTCTGCTCTCTCGTTATGGCAGCAGCGTTAAAAATGATGCAAAAACAAAGTGTTTATATACTGGTCATTTTAGAAAAGCAAATACACATCAGCTGCAGTGCATTGCCCCCCGAACCCCATTGGGTTCATTTCAATTCTCCTCACCGTGGCACCAGGTCCTTCCCAAGCACAACAGAGATGACAAACTCTTTCGAGTAATCAGCAAGGGCTTTGCTGTGGGAAAACAAATTTAGTAAAATTATAAATCTACAAGCTTTGCCCAATAAACATTAAGAACCAGTCATATCGCACAATAGATTTTAAAAAATTAAATAAAGATATTTCAATTAAACAAAGTAGTTTAGCAGGAAAGTCACCATAATCGCATTAACTTTGGATTGTTCTTTCCAAAGCTCTTTCCAAAGCACTTTAGCAAACGCGGATTTTTTCGGAGTTAGAGTCACCTTAGGAGTCCCCCTGGTGGAGAGAAAGCGTAGCACTGCAGCGTGGGGTACGAGTTGCGCAGCAGAACAGCCAGCACTGATGCCGCACCCGCCCCCAAACTGTGGCCGGTGATCACCAACTGGTACTCCTGAACGCAGGGAGATTTGCTTACTCAGTGTCACCAGGTGGACGGCACCAAGATACACGCAAAACTACCACTTCAAGAATGAACATTTTTCTGGCTGGTAATTTTCTAAATGAGAAGAGGCCTGCTTCAGTTTGTAGACAAAAATGTCTGGCATATCGAACACAGACACGTTATCCGTCGCGCATTTTTTGAATGACAAACTAATGTGAAAATATGCCTTTAAAAAGCAGAGACATTTTTTAGTTTGAATTTGAAGTAAAAAAACAATTTAACAGCATTTTTTACATTTTGTGGTGAGTGACTGTCTTTGCATCTATTCACATATCAATTAGTTTAAATGTTGGGACAAGTTCCTCAATTTAGAATGTGATAATCAATAAAATAAAGGGACAGGCTGGGGCAAACTTTTAAGCAAATGACTTATTGGTGAAATTGTCGAGTAGGCCTTACTGGCGCAATGGTGAAAGCCTGGTTCAAAATGCCGTCATTCACCAGTTTCTTGTAGATGTAGTTGGCAGCCTGTGTTATACCCTGTGGAGTGGAAAAGAAAGTAATCCAATAAAGAAAAGAAAAATGTTTTAACTGAACAATTGCATTAGAATAGGGATATGCCCCACAAATGTCATTTTTAAAGATTTAAATGATCAAAGATTATAAAATTATTCAATGCTTATAAATACCAATATATATCAATAATATATGTCAATGGAGTTGTGATTCCATTGCTTATGTCATTTTTATTACAGTAACATCACCACCCACCTTGTGAGCATAGCAGGTCCCTGACACACCTTCAACGGGCAGGTTCTCGCATTCCGCTGACAGATCGGTCAGCACGTCCTGAACGTTGACAGTTTTTTAAATAAAGCCAGGTTACTAGAAAGTAGGACTTTGGAAGTTGAAGTTCATTACTGTCACTATATTATTCTCCAGTGTACCAGTCTATAACACTGATTTGCTTTAAATAGGTTTCAATTTCTCTATATATACTTTTTTTAATTTTTAAAAACCAACATAGTGCAATTTTAAACTCCCTAACCAATCTGTAGAGTTAACCAAAGTGTATTTCTAAGTCATAATCTTTCATAAAATGCTCCTGTTGTGTGCGGCATATCATTAATTGCATTTCAACATCTACCCATTGCTGGCACAGCCCAATAAAGTCGTTTAGAGAAAAAAATGTATTGAAACGAGCACGAGGAGCAGCAACCCGTCTCACCCTGAGTGACAGCGTCCCCCTCACAGCTACCAGCACCGCCTGCTTCTTGTGATCCAAAGCCACAAAGAACGGAATCTCATAAATCTAAAATGTAACATCGACACAAATCATCAATCAGTTTGTTTACCCTTAAAATAGGTGTAAGGGGTTGGGGGAACTCAAATTTAAACAGCTGTTTTTTTAAAGATTTTGTTAAATTGTTATTTTCCCTGGGTTTGGACGATGTGGAAGAAACCAAGCTGTATCAGGAATAGCTATAGAGATCAATTTATTCCATTCAGATAACAACACACTCCCAGTTGCTAACATTATAGTACATATTGTCTTTATTCAAAAATGTAATTAAAATTAATTAAAATAACTGATGTATTGACATAAGGGTTAAAAGCAAGAACTTACCTATTCAAAATGTCTTTCTCCCTGCCCACCATAGGGCCTATTAATACATGTTAATAGTTCAAATATGTTTGCTTACCAGGTTATGGAAACTTATGTAGAGGAAGTCTCTGTACTGTAGCCCTGTGCTGTGCAGAACGGAGGTGAAATGGCAGCCCAAATGATCTCCCCCGACAATGTCATACTCGTAACTCTGGCTTCGACAGCTAAAAGAGACCACAGAAAACGAGACGGCGAAGTCAGAGACGGAGACACTGAGTGTCAGAAGTGGTACGTTGAAGTCAGAGACGTACCACTTCTTCAAAGCCCAGAAGTTGAGCTCCAGCTGAAGTTTGGCACATGCCTGTCCGGACCACTCTGCAGGCTTACCAGTCGCCGCTGAGCTTGCACACTCCGGTGAGGGGGTTCGAGTACACGTACAAGGGCCAGCCATACGCAGCCACTGCAAACTGCATACAGTGGGCCGCTCGCTCCAACTCTGTCTGCAGGTCTTCTCCCTGCAGGCACAGACGGCACAGGCTCTCTACCAAGCCTTTATCTAAATTACCTAAATAAAGTCTAAACCTGTTTTCGTAGACACCCTATAATGGTCAACCTAGTCTACAGTTGTTGAAGTACATCCCAAATAAAAAAGAAAAAAGACATTTTATAAATCATAAAATTTAAAAGACTTACAGGCTTATGCCATTCGATAATCGTGACCAGGAAAACAAAATGAGTAGAGGGTCACTTTTGGCATAGCGCCATCAGGACAGGGGTGACAAGCTGAAAACTCACTATAGGAGAGGAGGGGCTGTGGGACACGACATCATCAGGGTCTCTGCACTGTTCCATCTTATCTTGCTCCTGATGAAGAAGGGAAAGGCCGGCAGCGATATCACTAGGCACCAGATCTGTGTCCTGTGCGGATAAAACAAAACTCATGTAGAACTTTAAGGCACATAACACCACACCTCCAGTTGATGAGCTTAGATTTATTGGCAAATTTTGGTCCATTTCAGTATCATATCAGAATAAACTTTAATTTCAATGAAGAGTCAACGTACCACTTCTGAATGCATGTTAAGGTAAACTAAACTAAAGTTAATATAGTAAGGTTTCCAAGGAAAATAAAGTGGTTTTTAGGTATGTTTGAAACTAAATGTAAATACATGGTTCAACTAGTTTGGCCAGGAGTCACATACATTAAACAATGAAGCCTCGATGGAATTTCAATTAAACTTAACTTTTTCTATTGATGTCATTTTCTAATACACAATTCACAGGCATTTTTCCTAACACAAGTTTATTTCAACAATGTTTCGAGCAATATTTTAATCTTAAATACCTTCTTTTGTTATTAAACGAACAAATCACATCACACCAAAAAGGAGTACGAAAACATTAGACATTAGCATGGGCTTATGGTTAGCCCACCGAAAAGAAACCGCCAACAAGCTGTGCAATGCTTGAGAAGGCCGCCCGGTGGTTGTCGTCCTGAGGTAGGCAGCAGCAAAGCAGGCGTAGTCGGCTTTCCCACACCCGTGCGGCCAAGGAGCGGGCCGTGTACAGAAACTGAGCTGATTCGCTGCTCTCCAGGTCCCTGGTTCCCGGCTCATACGGAACTGGCTTCAGGTTGCCCATGGGATCAAACACAAACAATACCCCTATGCCCGTGAAGAATATGATGATCCAACTATAAACATAGGTAGGCAGACAGAGGAAAGACAAAACAGGAAAGATGGAAGAGACTAATGAGATGCCAACAACCTAAATCCCACATTATTTTAAAATAACATCCTCATTATTATTCACATTTAAATAGGCAGTTAAGCCAAGGAGTGCAACTAGATTCGTGGTATATTAGTCAAACACTTGCCAGTGTCTCAAAGTTCCATGAAGGCTGCATGAAAACCCAGTTACATCTTCGCCATACCCACCTGGCCACAACTGCAGCAATCACAGCACCGACCTCTGCAGGTGCACAGCCCTGGCTCTCATCTGAGACCCATATGGCACCTAGACAGGCCCATACGAGTTCAGGAAGATAGAGCGCGGCGCGCACGCAGACAAGTGCCGGGATTGAGCGCCGAGGGCCCGGATTAGTGATGGTCCCTATTTATAAGTAAAAATGAAAGAAGAAATATTAATTGATGAGCAAAACTGTAGACACGTGTTTTCTTTATAATGGATTAAAGAAGAACATAGAAGGAGTAGATTTTTAAAGTATTTTAATTTAACAAAGAACATAAAACTTATTAAAAACGTATTTTATGCAACAATCAATTTATATGAATATGTATTAACGTACAGTCTATGACATCGCTCAAATCTTTACACTTTTGGAACTTTTAAAAGCAAAATAATAATTTATATTTGTCTTACTAATACAAATAAGAGACTTACCCTGAGCGCTAACATAGACGATTGCAAGGAGCGACAAAATAATGCAGGCCAACAGGACCAGCAGTACAACAAGGTAACTGTGCAGAACTGGTCCACCGGGGCAATCAAACAGCCTCTTGTGGTTTACGTATAGTACCAGAGTTCCAATCCACCTGAAAGTGAGTGCCTAAATTAGCAGTCAGTGAAAGTAGATCAAAATATGTTCCACAATATGTAACAATCTCAGAATCCAATTCATAAAAACTTTTAAACATTTACTTTGCAAATTAACAAAATAAAACAGCCATTAAATACATAACATAATGAAATTAGCATTTCAGTGTTTTTTAAAATGTAATTTAAGTGTTTGGGGGGAAAAACTTAATGTTAACCATTGATTGACTTCTGACGTACCAGATAACTCTTATAAGCAATTCGAAAGCTCCGGGGAATACAAGATCGTCGCTAGCAATGCCCCAGCGGCGACCAAAAACTACCAATCCAGGCATCTTGACGTGTACAGCTGGGTACACTGAGCGTCCACACTCACAGAACGGACGGATACGAAACGTATTAAATCCCAGTTGATGTAAGAAATATAACGATCAAGTTTACTAACGTATATCGGATATTATCAAAACATGTTCACACTTAACATATTACTGTAACAACTGTCACGTTGAAACACTAGACCTAACAGATATTCCATAACACTGTAGTAATAACATATTTATTTAGTGAATATAATCATATAAATTTTAACAATGTAATTATTGTTCACGGTCACAAATGAGCCAGTTCAGAGTTACTTGCATACTGTCAAACTGTGCTGTCAGTGTCAGTCCATTGCGAATCTTGCCTAATTCAAGATATTGGCCACATCACGTCAGTAGGTAGTCAGCTAATTAATAACAGTCTCCTTTCTGAAATTTTAACCAATCGATTCTCTTACACATCGGTACCCCAGCGGGATAAAAAAACGAATGCAGGTAGCGAAAAAAATCCTTGTTTATCCCCAGCGTAATGGACTATATGAATCCTTGTTTATCCCCACTCCTGTTTTGCTTGTTATTTTCATCACTGTGTGTAACACTGTAATAATCCCTACCTCAAAAATAGTAAATATAATAGTTCCGTGTGACGCGTCTAGTTCAAGGCGGGACGAGCAAGGGTATCTTGACGAAAATTCTTATCTGAAAAAACTTACCTGACTTGGCAATAAAATTTATAATAGAAAAATATTTGTTTTAAAATAATAATTAGCAAGCAGTATATGTTTAAGCACTTAAGGTTGATGACGATGGGAATACGTGGAACATAAAGATTTTGTGAAACAGCAGTAGTTTGTCACGTTATCTCTTTTGATAGCTAGCGCGCACGAAAGGCAAAGTCTTCTAATTGATAATCCTAATAGCGCCACAAAAACGCAAATTACGAAGGCAGAAACAAGGAGCTGTGTGTGTATGTGTGTGTGTTTTCCTTCGTCGGAGGTCTTAGGAGCTGCAGCCAAATTTGAATACACTGATTCAGCGAAGTGTCTTTCGACCGCAGTTATGATGCAGGAACAGAATGCTTTTTGGTTTTCCTTTGTACAAATACTAGAAACACCTTGATTATTGGTGTCGAAGGTCAGCTGTTCTGCTACTCCTGATTAAAGGTCATGTTTCCATGACTGCCAACTTATATGACTGTATAATTAATGAATCATGTGCTTCAGTCAGGCCGACAATGACACTTGATCTAAACCACTACTTGATCTACTAAACATTAATAATATTTTGGTGTAATCTTGTAAATAATCAGTGCTAATCTAGACTTAACCTAGAGCCATGGACCAGTTTATTTAGTCAACCAGAACAGCCTGAATTCTTGGGGCCATGGATTCTACAAAGTATCGGAAACATTTTACATGGAAGTTAGTCCATTCTGTCATGATGGAATCACAGTTGCTTCAGATTGGAAGATGATACATTCATGTGGCAAACAATCGGTTACATCTCATCCCAAAGATGCTCAATTTGGTTTGAGGTGTGTGGACTATTCAGGCCACTCAAGTAAACTTAACTGCAATATCTTTGTTGAAGTATCCATGTGACAAAGAGTAAATAGTAGATTAAGAGATCCCTTCTGGTCAGCAACAATGTTAAAACACGACATTGCTCAATTGGTGTCAAAATGCCCAACGTGTGTCAGGAAAACATTCCCCAAACTATTACAACTCCGCCACTAGCCTGTACTCTGGAAACCAGGCAGGACCCATCTGCTTGTGTCCAGACTCTGCCATCAACATGACACAAAGAACCAGACTTCATCAGACCAGGCGATGCTTTTCTGCTTCAGCAGTTGTCCAGAGTAGGCGACTCACTGGTGCTCACCTGTTTTATATAACAAGTGCAACGTGCCCTTTTCCGACCCCAATTGTCACCAAGCTTCCACCTGCCCTAGACAAGAACCGAAAAGACAAACTCGTCTTCAACTCCAGGGAGTTTTTCCATAGCGAGCACAAGCAATGAGCATGCAACTCTATCTGTAGGAGAAATCCATTTTCATGAACAGGGTGGTCAACTTAAACTGGCCAGAGAGCCTATATTAAACCGGGTGGGGGGAAAGGAAAAAAAAAAATCTGAACAAAAGGCGTTTCCCATAAAATCTTTATTGGAGGTGGTATCACAGGGTAACATCATGCAGAAGCTCAGTAAAAAAAATAAAAACAAAAAAAACCTATAGGAATGATATGAATGAGAAAACAATGGGAGCGAGGCTGCTGAACCCAACATAATATTGATTTCTAACTCTATACAACGTCCAGAACATCATATGTATCTCCAATATTAAAAAATAAGATTATCTTTTATGAGCTCAACAATATGCACACCATTTTCAATGGACATCAAGACATTTTATTCTTTTTTAAACTCAAGAATTACTGCATCTGATTTTGAACATAACACAGCCCATGCTATCCTCATTGTGGGAGCCTGTGTTTCCTATTTACTATGACTTTCTTCTATTGCTGTACCAGCAAAGCCTGGGACTGTCCTAAACCCTTTAGGTGCACACATTTGAAATGAAGGACCCTGGGTGAAGAATAGTTACTGATGCATCAACAAAAGAGTGTAGAAATTTTAGAGAAAGGAAGGGGGATATGCAAGGTCTGAATAATGGAGCAAGGTGTTTGCCAAAGTTACGTGAATAAAGCTATGTACAGCACAGAAATTACTCAATGAAGATAAGGCAGTTAAATACTGAATATCAAATATTCTGTCCCGCAAGGGGTTTTAGCCTGCAAAAGGTGCAATTTTGACATCTTCAGATTCTCATTTCATAACATTCCAGATAGATTTCGGTCAGACTCACAGAACTAAAGTCTTAAGAGTCAGCAACCATTATCCAAATAAACAGAACAGGGAACAGGGAAAGTTTTTTTTTTTTTTTTTTTTTGTTGCAACTGGCAGGCATGTTCTGTAGAGGAATGCAAACTAGGAAATCAGGTAGAAGCATGACTAATCTCAAAACAAAATTTCAGGCAATGTGGGCCTGTTTCCAAACAGAAACATTTGGGGGTATGCAGTGATGTTCTAAAATAGTCCTCAAAAGATCAGGAAACAATTTGTGCATTTATTCCACTTGCAGATACACTCAAATTTCTTTTTGTCGATATTTATTTTAAGAATGTCCCCTTAACCGATTTACAACTGCAAATTTTTTGTTAGACAATTTCTCGTTTCTGACTCTATACATTTTAATCGTTTGAAATCGTAGAGAGTGCATCTAATATGTAGAAAAGGTTCTCATTCTTTTCCTTTATACAGAGTAATAAAAAAAGGCAAGGCAAGATGCTTAAAACAGAGATCCGAAGGCTGTGAAGACCAGTGGATGGCCTCCTTTTTGCTCTGGAGCTTTTGATATTACCAGGAGATACAAAAAAAAACAAAAAAAACACAGTAGTGGTTCCCTTTCGCACTCTGTCTCAGGCATCTTACTCTAGCATGGTGGCAACGATGGCTTGCGCCCTCTCCCCTGTGAGTCAGCACATCGCTGGCATTTGGTTCTTAGGCAGGCAGGCTCAGCTTCTTTCCTTTCAGAACTGTCGAATGGACAGAGATGCACAGGTGTCAAGTGAGGGGAATCAAGGTCACAGCTACTTGACACACCAACATTGCTCATTCCTTTGATGGGGCGTAAATGACTTGGGATGCAGACTTCCTCAGATAACAGATACGAATGGTGAAGATGACATTTATCAAAAAGGTTTGGACTAACTGAGAACAGACAGAACACACCTATGAAGCTAAATGTATACATGCATAAATATCAACCCGATTGACATGGCAATCCAAGTCTTGTGTTAAGGCGAACGCTGACGCGGTACCATGCAACTATCTAAAAAGTTAGAAAGGCAGGCGTCTCTCTCACAGCACTGCAATAGGCACATACATCTCCCATCTTAGCGAAAACTCACCTTTCGTTACATACAAGTAGAAAAAGTCGCAGTATAGGATTGTTTGAACCACACCGGCCACAATAGCAATCATGTCAAAGAACCCCTCAAAGTAGAAGCGCCAGATCCAGTTGATGAGGTAGAGCGCACGGTACAGCCCTAGGAAGAACAGGTAGTGGGTAGTGATGGTCTCCGCCTCTCCGGTCTTACTGATCATGAACAGCTGGGGCAGGATGGCAACTGACTCCAGATAAATGGAGAAAGTCCACAGAATCTATGTGGGGGGGGAAGGGGTAGAAAAATTTTTTTATTAAAATTTGGGATATGAAGAATTGAATCCTGACTAAACACTGATCGCATTAATTATAACACCATCTAATTCAAAACACAGATCAAAAATGATCAGTGGGCACAGGCCATTGTACAAACTCAAACAGTGCAGCCTCACCTCCAAGGGAGAGAAGTCATGGTTGACCAGGAAAGCGAGTCCCCCCACGGGGACCACCAGAAACTCCACTCTAAAGGTGTCATGGTTACCATCGTAGGTGGCTTTGAACTTGACATAGATGAGATAAACAGTGGCATATGCACACCCGATGTAGATGACCTGCAAAAGCAGATGGCACAAAGGAGCATAAGAAGAGATCCTAAATTAGAGAGGAAAATATATCGAAACCATTAGAGCATCCACATAAGAAACTGATGCACACAAGTGTGCATTTTATTATAATAAAACACATTCATGAATAAGATTTGTCGTCATACACTTTAAAACAGGCAACATGAATGGCAGTGATCAGCAATGGTTAGTGGTTCAGGTATTTGAAATAATTCAGACCATTTTTTTAAATAGATTACACAATTTCCAGATTTCCTTATTAAGAATGTCTCCCAAATAGGAATCAGCAATTATACATTTATCCTGGGCTCACCAGCCCTGACCCCATCAACCACATGGCGGCGAAGATGACATTCAGGTGGCTCCTACATCAAACCTATCCCCTGTTTTTTGGCATTGAACACACAATCCTAATAAGTACAGAAAAGCACATCTCTCACTGACAGCACCGCTCACCTGCAGTTGCCCAGGGAGCCAACATTGATCACAGTTCACAGGTACCCAAGCACTCCCCATGTAGACTTAAACCCACTTTACCCAAGACAGCATTCTGCCAATAAGGCACCACCACCACTCAGGACTCCCGATCAAAGGGCGTGATCCATATTTAAAATTGTGGATCTGAATTACAGGGCTAGGGTGAGCATCTTTAAAGACATTATATGCCACACATATTCCGAGTACTCAAAAAAAAAAAAAACACCCATTCATTTTATCTGGGTCATACGAAGCCTCCATTTCTGATCTGGTTTACATATCTGTTCACTCACAACCCAATCTACCAATGCAGCAGTTTTGTTTTTTTGGGGGGGGGGGGGGTTCAGCCATTAAGAATCCTGATTATCCACTCTTGATAAACTGCATGCATCCTTAATCGGTAAAATACAGGCAATGTTTCAGTTGTGCTTTCAGCCCAACACGCTTGACTGACTGACAAGGCTCTCACCTTCATGCTGGTGTTGTAGAGGGATATGAAAGAAGTGAGAAGATCCAGATAGCGAGTGGTGAAGACCAAAGCGAAGAGAATCTGGCTTTTTCCAGAGATACCTTCAAGAAAAAGACAAGCACACATTTTTGGAGGTTACAGCAAAAATTCTGATGATTGTCAGGTTCTTCGAAAAGGGCCGCTTGGTAACCGTTGTGTGGTTACCACGTCATACATGTCAATCCTTCAATCTAGTGACCAAATTTTAATAAGCCATGTCAATCAGCCTTGCCTCACCTAATCAAACAGTAGTGTCGAGCTACATTGACAGTCTTCTATAAACCAAAAGAATCAATGTTAAACAGGTTCTGATCTGTGTAAGATAAGCTCTTACCTGTGGAGTAGCTGCCAACTACTTTATTCAACCATATAAATACAGTCCTATCAGTACAACGTGGTACTCTTTCATCCCTCTTGTGGCAAAACAAAATATGTACTCACAGAAACGAAAATTAAAAACCCCTTTGTCTCAAACTGAGCATACTTTCCAGTAAACCAAGGGGTAAAAGCAAAAAAATATTTTTGGCCAATTCAATGTGTTCCTACCAGCAAAGATTTTCAAAAACAAAAATCTGATAATATTAAAACACCACATGGTCCAGTCTGTATCCTGACCTTTGTCCATCTTGGAGAAGGAGCCTTTTCATTGAATATACCGATATGTGGATAAGGAGGTTAAATATTTTGCACTGTGATGAGTCTTCAGGCAAAACACCTTTAAGTGGCCCCAAATTAAAATTGTTGTTTAACAATCTTATACAGAACAGTTGAAAAAAATGAAATGTCAAAAAAAGAAACATTTTCTACTTTAAACCTATTTTAAAAACAGAAGTCAATGTTCCACATAGAAAGCTATAAACCCATATACCAATTTTTTGGACATCATACTTTGCGCAGGCTTTGGTTTTTTGTTTCCATTCAGGTAATACTGTTCAATAAATACCGCTATGCATGGAAAGGTGTTCCAAACCAAAATCCCACATGGATCACATAATATTCAATAGTAAACTAACAACTAAATCTCAGGGTCTTGCCTAGCTAATCCACAACAAACACGCAAAACAAAATCTGGTGCAGTGGCCACAAGCAGGGTCAAGCACGTTCACACATGTCTCGCCTCAGAACTATGCCCAAATTGCCACTACATTTATTTCAAACAGACATGCTCCTCTTGGCACCATCATGTACTGCCAGAAGAGATACCTTCACATTACCAATTTCTGATGCTTTGTGGTAATGCGTTTTGACCACCAAATATAGCACAGATATTAAAATACAACATGAACAGATTTGACCCTAAACAAACATGTTAAATACTGAAAGATAGGAACATTTCCCCGAAGTACACTAAAGGTGAACTCTATATGCATACACCAACGATGGGTTACATTTGCACCATGCAAAGTCGCATGCATCCTGCTCGACATCGGCATGATCATTAAACGCATGCATTCGTGCGTTGTAATTGAATGACCTTTTTAAAGGAATTAACAGGTTGGTAGACAAATATAACGTTTTTGACGTTTTTATAATCGCCGGATACTGCCATTATGAAGTAATTAACCGTACAATGGTGTTGCCCATGAACAATAAACAATCGTACAGCTAAGGCACAAAACTAGTTTTAGTAGAACTACTAGCAGAATCCTGAGGCCTACGAACATTTCGAAACTCAAACTACACAATACTAGCACTATATGAATTCACCGGAACGAGTTTAAATGTAACACTTTTTATTCAGTCCTTCACTATGATACGTCTCAGCTGCCACGTCAGAGACCAGGAAAAGCAATCGAGCACCCTAATAGCCATTGCAATTAACTTATAGTTGAATATATAACTATAAATAATAGTTCATACATGCATAGCTTTAGGTAGGCTGTGTAGTCCTACATACTTGAACTCGAAATTACTGATGAATGATGACCAACTTAACATCCAACTATTGTTGCTTCCGCGAGTTAGCCTGTCATACTAACACTAACGTAGCCTAACGCATTACTTCGATTCTAACAATAAAATCTAGCATCACACCTAAAAGTTGTATTAGCTCTTCTGTCCGTTGCATTTCACGACTAAGAATCAAAGTTATTTTTTATTCTGTTATCTAGCAATATAGCTAGTAGTGCCTTTTGAAGGGCCGATCACAACTTCTAATACTGGTACGAATGAAACATTATTGAAGTACAATGATTACTATAAACTACTGAGTTTTGATTTCCCCACCGGTTACATCGCCAAATGGGTTTTTACCTACCTAACAAAACAATATCTGTCATATCTACTGTGAGGGTACGGAGGATTCAGTAACAGGCCTAGTTGAAATAGTAATTTCCTATTTCAAGTTAATCACGTAACTAGATAGCAACATGATAAGATCGTACATCCCCTCATAACGTAAAATGAACTTACCGGCACAAGACCTGGTTTTCCATATTTTGAGCAGCAGAATGATAATGGCTGCTAAATGCGAGAGATCTCCGGTGAGTCGGAAAATGTTCATACTTCTGCTGTTCGATGCAGAGGCCTCTTGCTTTTAATAACAGACGAAGATGGGCTTTAGTCAAGGATGTCCGTCGGTCAGGTTCTCGCCGTCCAAAACCTTACCGAAGCCTATACGAACCGGCAACCTTTCGCTGAAAGCGTATTCTTTAAGCTCGTTGGAAAAATGGCGAGTAGAGAGCGACGTGGCCCGGGGACGTGGCCAAAAATATTATCTCACAATGCAAGCTGGGAAAAATGTTGGAGCAAGCTATGCCTGACACGCCCGTTAAAGGGAGGAGTGGGTAGACCTAGAATTATCCACGGGCTCCCACGTTCTCAAGTGATGGAGAGCATATATACTTCAACGAGAAACACTCATTAATGACGGTAAAGTCTCAGTTTTCCCAGCAATAAGTAGGCTTACTACACACCACACATTCGTCTTGCGAGAACATGTGTAGGACCTATGACAATGTGTTGCCGATAAAAATAAATCACTCTAGGTTCCAGTTTCAAGTTCAGCCGTTGTGCCACAGACGGTTGAAATTTGAATATAGTGAAAATAAAATCACTTTATCCAGTTGTTATCTTTTTTGTAGGTTTTCACTAATGAGAACGAATAAGAATATCTTGTTGATCGAGTAGCTTTTATGTGTGACATCTTCTCCCGGTTGTTAAAGTCTGTAAAAACTTTGTAAGACCGCAAGACATGAACAAAAGGATAAAGTTCTCATTTAATTACAATTCCTCTGTATAAGAGGCTAATCCATCAAGTGCCAGTAGGGGCTTTACCTCTTCACTGACTTGGGTCGTAGTGTTTCTTCAGGATGTATGGTGGTCTAGGCCCCTGGTACTTACTGCAACAAAACTATGTTGCCAATACATCTTGGTTATACATATGAAGACATGTATGAGAATTATGCAAAATTCAATTGTATAAATAAAATAATTTTATACAATAAAATATTTGTGAGAGGTGCATGCTATGTTCATTTCAGCACTTCAGCCTTGCAATAAAGGTAAATCACTAATAACTAGCAATTTAGAAACTACAACGTCTTTGTACAACTTTAAAAAATGATAAATAGAAACGCTACTGGACCACATTGAGACAGGTTTTTTTCCCCTCCGACAATTTTGAAGCATGCCTTTAACCACATCGTGACGCGACAGTACAGCGCTACACTCAACTTCCAATCACTACTCAGAAAGCGTTGACGATTCGGACCCGATGTTTGCGAAGAGTAAATACTAAAATTGTTGTTAAACCTTGAAACACTTTGCATTTTGCTTTTACTTCTAGTTTATAATTCACGCGACTGTGTGTTTTTCCATTTTGCTAAATCTGCATCATTTGTAGATATTTCTGTTCGAGTTATTGGGAAAATATCCATCGCTGTACAAAGTAATGGAGAACAAGTTGATGTGACAGGTCTTTCATGGCAACGGTTTCTAACCGTAATCTATCATTAAAACAAATTAATCACTGTCTGTCACACCTCTGCCGGTGCTAAAGTCATGGTGAAAGAAATTCAGACTGCCAGGAAAAAAGGTGACGCCTCTGATGTGGCTTGTGGTGTAGTTGATTTGGTAACCCCCCTCCCAATAGGCCATGCCTGGAGACGGTTGTCAAAACAAACTGATTAAATAAATAGCACTTTATTGTTTATTTTTGGTTAATATAGTCCATGATAATCAGTTACAGTCATATTAAATCACCACGTGTAAAATTGAACAGTCTGGTGGGCATTTATCCAACCAAGATTTCTTGACTCATGGTACTTCAAACTAAACTTGAATCTACACTAAGGCATATATGATCCAAGTGACGACAAAGCAGTATTACATTGAATTCAGCTGGCCTAACACATAGGCATGTACGTATACACAGATAATGTATACACTGGAGCTTCTGTGAAAGTCAGCCAAAAACCTTTTTTTAATGTATTCATTCTCAAGTACCTGTCCTTAAAATAGAAAATACAGACATGTTTCCCAGATTTTTATTTCCTACAATTTTCTGTGATATTTTATACAAAAGAAAAATATATTTTTGATAAATTAATTTGACAATTACATTTCCCTAACTCATGATTCACCAAGGTCACCTGTGATGTAAGGCCCACAATCCTGGTAAGGTAAGGCAAGGCCTGAAAGTATTTTTTTCATACAATACATGTATTTGTAGTGTGAATCATGATTTTTTAATTTCCTTGTAAACAGGGGTTCCTAGCTGTACAAGAAACCTCTATAAACATCAATGAGAGCCACATAAATGTTCTCTAGATGTTAAACTAATATACTTAAACAAAACTAATTCAGTTCTGTTCTTAGGTTTATTACTGAATTGTTTTCTTACTTGCCCAGAAAAACTAACTCCATCAAAATGACCATTTTGTTGTCAGCTTGAGCAAACGGATAGATATTTAATCAAAACAATGACAATTTATTATTATTTTCAGAAGTACATGCAAGCTATATATTGATATTGTCAAGCTTTATCTTGTAAAATGAAATAATCTTGATGAAACCTTTACAACAACAGTACAATATCTTCTCTATGCTACCATGTATAGAATTTTTACTGGGACCATAGAATGTTAAACAAACTATTCAGGGAGAGCATCAATGAACATGCATTTACATTAATCCTATTTCCCCATTAAATGCATTTGTTCAGCCTTCCTAAAGTATTACTTTTATACATTCATTTTTTACATTTTGAGAAAAACAGGGCTGACCAGTCATATTTGTTCCCTGCCAAATACAAACATTGTGTTGGTTGTAACTGTTTGCAGAGTGCCTCCCCTATCACTGCCACTCCTCTGGGAAGGATGTACACAGGGTCAAAAACAACAACCCACAGCTGAGACGAAGGTAGACACCTGCAAATTAACAATGGGCAGCTCATTAAATCATTTAACTCCCCTAATTAATTACAGAAAAAATATAAGGGGAATTAATTCACAAAATTCTAATCATCATTATCGTCAAAGTTTCAAGTTAAAATTAAAAGTTCTCCATTAAAAAACATGGCATGCCCATAAGCAAATCTACACTGACGGAGTGAAAAGGTTTAAGAAGTGCAAGAGAAAGAAGGTGAATACCAGAGCTGATTGTGCTAGCACCTAGGCTGCCCGTGACATCTTGGTACATATGGCTGGCAAGACCTTCTCTCAGGCCATCTCTGGCTGTCTGGAGGCTCGTCAGCTGCTTGTCACTCAGCTGGGCACACTGTGATGATGTCACTGCCACAGCGTTTTCTGGGCCTAAGCTCTTCAGCTGATCCTTTGAGAGTTCCTATGAAAGGGAATTGGCATATGGCCTTTACTAATGAGCTTTATCATACTTAAGCATAAAGAATGACATTACAGTACTTTCTAAAATTGTAATGTAAAAAGCATAATGAAATGTACAGTAACAAACCTGAGGCTCGGAAATAGCTTGTTACAAATTCAGTGAAAACACAACAGCGCACCATACAGTGGTGGAAAATAGGTTGGTTGGCCCACCTCTTTGGCCCTCCTCCCAATCTATTATGGGTCTACTAAACAGCTTACTGGATTCCAGATAATAGTACAACATTGAGGGGGAAAAAACAAAAAAATCCTGATTCTGTCCGCAATCACAGATTTCTTCATCCAACAATCAAATATTCAAAAACCAGTATTCGTCACTAACACACCTTGCTCTTACTTAGCCTTCAAATCTCCATCAATTTAAAGGTCCCACTACTACTTTAAGTGGTGCAGGTGTGTATGAAGTTTGCTAATTTTCTTCACTCATTTAATGAGTCAGGGTGGAGTTGAAATGTCTTCCTACCAGCAGATAGAGCAATTTCCTGAAATGTATATTACGCTTGTAATGCCACACACCTCCCCTCTGCATCGACCTGTAAGGAGATGCGACAAACACCCCAAGAGAGTCCTGCCTCAACAGGGCATCTGCATCGCTATGCTGGAAGTCAGGTCTGTGAATGAAAATGGATTTGAACGGCTACAGTTACAAAAAAAACAACACGTGCCACCAGCATTAGTTTCCTTGGACTGAGCCATCTAGGGGGCGTGGTCCATAACAAGAGTGAACTTGCATCCCAGTGGATAATATCAGAGACATTCCAGGGCCCACTTGATGGCTACACATTCCTTCTTGACTGTGGCGTACTTCCTCTTCCCTCTGCATACGTTTTCTGCAAATAAACATTATCAGACTGTCCTCGCCTCCATTCCTGGGAGACTGCTGCACCTACACCTATTTCAGACGCATCCGTTTGCACAATAACTTCCTTGCCAAAGTCAGGTTATATCTTATCTTCTTGAATCATAAGTGGTTGATGTGTCTTCATCAATACTGTGAGTGGGGAGGCTATAGAGGCAAAGGAAAGGTTAAAGTGACGATAATAGTCCATTAGGCCCAGAAATGTTCTCACCTGCTTCTTAGTGAGTAATCTGGGCCAGGCTTTTATGGCTTCGATCTTGGGGGCCTGGGGCTTCAGATTCCCCCTCCCAATGGTAAATTCCAAATACCCCGCCTTAGTCAACCCAAGCTTGCACTTTTGCAGGTTAGCAGTCAGTCCAGCCCTTCCAATAGCTCTCACCACTGCCTGTACTCCTTGAAGGTAGACTCCCAATTATCACTGTAAATGACCACATCATCCAGAAGTCTTTGTAGGGATAGAGACTTAGTGCATTAGCCTCTGGAATGTAACCAGGACCCCATGAAGCCCAAAGGGAAGCATCCAGTAGTGGTAGAGTTTCCTGGGGGTGGGGATGGTGGTCTTCTCACATGAGACCTAGGGGACAAAGGTACTTGCTAATAGCCTTTTGATAGATCTACGGTACTGATATGCAGCACTGGCCCTAAAAGTTCAATAGTTCATCTACTCTTAGTAGGCATAAAACTTTAAAATCACGATCAACTTTGTAAACTTGTTACAGAACCTGATTTTGGGTATCAACACAATAGGACTGGACTACTCACTGTGTGATTTCCCCCATCCCAAGCATCATTTCCACTTCTTCTTTATGGTTTTCCTTCATGTTCCAGGGCACTCAGTATGGACATAACTTGACTGGCTTACCAAATCCAACGGTGGCTCAATATAGTCGGTCCCGGCTGAGTGGAGAACACATCTCTGTTCCGGTTCAGCATTTGCTGTAGGTCCTGATGCTGCATTGCAGTTAACTGAGGCCCCCTCTCGATAAGGTCCCAAAGAAATCCATGAGTCTCATGGAAAGATAAAATGGTGCACATGACATTTTGCTCATGCCACCGTTTGAGATGATATATCTGGGTGGGTTTCCTGCATCCGGATTAGTGTACTTTATAATTCGTATGGTTCCTACCATGTCAACAACAGTAGACACTTGCACCAGGACTTTGTAGCCAACCTTAAACTCCTGTAGTTGAGCAGCGCTCTTGTAGACCTCTTATGCTCACGTTGGACTTGAGACAAGTGCTCTCTGATTAATAACCAGATCATTGCCACCTGTTTTCATTAGGCTGAGTTCTGAGATATTTATCCACAATCGATCATTCAATGACCCCAGCCACTCCACTTTTATAAGTTCCAGCCACCCATTGGTATTTTAGCCTTCAGCAAGTCATACTTCCAATGAAACTATTGGATCGCAAAAAAGGGGTCTGATCTTTGGGCCATTTTTCGCAGTCTGAAATGATGGTCAACATTGTCAGTAATGGTCATTTTGGGGATTAAATGCTTCACAAACAGGCATGGATCTGTTCTTCCACTTGCGAGGCAGATCCAGTAGCAGCATTTGCTTGTAGTTGTCCGAGTTCCTCATTTCATTGCTTCGTCTCTGCTCCACCAACAATTCAGCGCTCACTGACTGAAATATTATTATTATTATTATTATTATGTAATAAGTTCTCCCAGTCTATAGGAGCACTGCCTGCATTCTCCACTACATGTAACAAAGCGGGGGAGGAGAATAGGCCGGTACAATTTTGTCAGTGGTTAGCCCACCTCTTGTTTAGTTATTGGAACGTCCAAAACAAAGAGATCAAACAAAATATCAAGCTCTGTTGAACCCAGCTAGACTGAGAACCAGGCTTATCTGGGTCCAGATAAAAGTACAAAAAGCAGCCCACAATCAATCACCAGATTTCTTCCTCCAATCAAATATTCATAGACCTGCACTTGTTACTTAGGCACCGTGCTCTTACTGGTCTCTCCGATTTTCCTTCAAAACTCTCTCTCTCCATTGTTCTCAGAGAGCTCCAATTTAAAGGTCTCAACGTCACTTTAAAGTGGTTACAGGTGTGTCAGTTATTTAATTTGCGGATTCCTTTGACTCATCTAATGAGTCATGCTGGTGCCACAATGTCTCTTGCTACCAGCAGATGGAGTAAATTTCCTGGAATTTATATTCTTTTGATTACACTTCCCCTTGTCATACAATTGTACTTTTATTTAAAAAAAAGAAAAAAACGAAGGGTTAGCCTGCAGTGACCTGAAACCTACTGATAAAATGATAATACCTTAACAAATACACCAAATACTACCAATAAGTGTCATGTGTAGGTAATGGCCTAAATTAGTCAGGCACCTATATGTAAAACTACTGTGTATTAAAAAAATTTTTTCCCATGAATCAGTCTCAGTGTAGGATTTTGAGATTCCACTGTCACTCCACTGTACACTGACCTTAAAGCTCTCAGCAGGAATAGCAGCAATGGCTTGGGGTTGGAGGTAGGGCATAAGATCTGGGCTCAGTTCCCTAATTTCTTCAGTGCTCATGCCAGCTGTGCAGAAAACCCAGACTCACATTATTGTTGCATTTCAGCAGTTTCACGACAGCGCTAAAACAACCACACTCTTTATTTTTTTATTGACCAGCATGAAGGTACCAAAAACAAGCGCTAGAGTAGTCAGTAAGTAAAATGTTCAAATAAACTGCGCAGACTTTTGAACAGTAAGGGATTCTGTCTGGTCTGTTCATATTAGGGGTTCACTTCTGCTTTTAATACAGGTAGCTCTAGGATGCATGCAGACCCTGAATCCTGAATAACTTACACACTAGCACATTGTGATATTTTAAATGGTCTCCCACCTGCGACCACGCCCACCTCCAGCAACACAGAGCAGTTCCAGGTGCCAGCTGGCCCAAAAACCTTTTCTGCTACACCCTTCAGCTGCTGCAGGACAGGTAGGGGACATGGAAGGGTACCAATCCATGCTGCCGTGGTGCTAAAGAAAATAATAGTGTGGGTTACAGGTAGCAGAAGCCCTTCCCACCACTAACACGCTCTAGCCCGCCTGGATCCAGGATACAGGGACACCTTTCACCTTTTATTCGCCGTAATGACAACAGTCTACCAAAATAACTTTTAAATTACCCTTTCGAGGTGTTTTTTTAACCTTTGAAACTATAATAGTTTTATCTAACCCAGAAAATGCAAAAAAGACTGACCATCCATCCAGTCTAAAATCCACCCCCAAACAGTGCTTGATGTCTCCCTAACGAGGGGAGATCTTCATTACAAGCGCTTGAGTGTGGTGCAATTCTGTAAACCACACTCAGGTGCGCAAACAATGTCCTGGCTGTGGTGGGGGGCTCTACTGCTTGCCTGTCTGTACCAAGGGAATGACGGTGTGGTTCCAGGCAGTGTGAATTCAGCATGCACACCCTTGCATTCATTATCTAGCATAGGCACAGAATTTAATGAATAAATACCCACAAAGAAAGTGCTCTGTAATTTAGCCCTTAATATATATTAATCTTGAACTACAATGACCATTAAAATAGAAAGGATGACATTTGGACATTACCTATATGCCTCTGGATCAATTTGGTTGATTTGACTGGGCTCCACTCCACACAGCAGTACGCCCAACCCAGCCAAGTCAGAACCTCGTAGCTCTCCCACACTGAGACCAGAAGACTCCAAAAATCGATAGAGCAGGCTGTTCATCTTGGAGGTCAGACATAGAATGAGAACGTCTGATAACTTTATTGAGTTATGGTCAATATTTACAATGGTCGGTCCACCAATAATATTGAATAATAAGTAATGCTATAGCTTACTTGTAAGTATATATATTTTTCCATAGCAAATTAGTATACAAGAGATACCTTAATAGGTCTCTGAACGCTGTGCTACCTGAGTTCATTTGTCTGTAGTTCATTACCTGCAGGGGTGTCCATTTGCTCTGCTGACTGAGGGCAGTCATAGTGTCAATAGAGCTGAGGTCCAACATATTTATGTCCTCTTCTGTCAAGGCCAAAGCAATGGAACCCAAAGAAATCACATTGTAGTTCTTCCAGGTAGACAGTGGACCCCATGTCTAACATAGAAAACAAGGAGGATCATTTTAAAGGTCATATTATTCAAGACTGTGTATGGCTTACAATGTCGGCTTTTTAGTTTCCCTGGAGAAAAAGCAAACAAGCATGGTGAGGATTGTTTGTATCAAAATGCCTGTATCCAAACCTGTTCAGCACGAGACTTGAGGGCTCTGAGCTGAGTCAAGTTGTACCCCCTCACTGAGCCTAGGAGCTCCACCATCTCTGTGAAAGTGTCATTGCTAATACATTGCAGCTCCTCAGGAGACCAGTAAACATTGGCTTCTGACAATTTTTGGATTTCACCAGTAGAGGGTGCTTTGATCAAGCCACAATCTGCAAGTTAAAACACATTGCTTTATAACAGAATATGTGAAAGGCAGTGATTTAACATGCACCTAAAAAAATAACCAATTGATTTAAAAAAAAGAAATTAAGGACAAAGTAAGTCATTGGGTGACATTGTGTTCCTCTCCCATGGAAAGTAGTTCATTGAGTTACATATGACAGAAAATGTACAGTTTTCTGCTATATATAAATCAATAAATACTGCTGTATGTGATATTTTTATGCTATATGTGTACAATTTTTTATCAGTGATTTTAAAAATAATTAAATGTAATGCTAATCTGCCCCAAACCTTCATTGTATAACCTTTAAAAAGAGGAAACATGTCTCAGTGTGAGTCTGGTTAATTGCAGGTCCACATGCCTGGAAACCCTCTCTCTCACTATTTCTTACCAGCCTCTGATCCTGAGCTAAACCAGTCTCTGGGTCCACCTTCACGAACAACCTCAAAAATGGCAGCTAAAAAGTCTTCTGTCAGAGGTGGTCGCCCAGCCTGCAGTACCAGAGGCAAAATCTCCTCTGGGTGCTTCCAAAGAAAGGAAGAAACGAAAATAACCAATTAATTTCCTGTGGCATAATGTTTAAAATTAGACATGGCCACGTCAAATTGCAGCCACACATAATCTGAAGCAACCTGAGAAAGATACCCGACAGCAACAAACAGACGTTTTTAGGGACACTTGATACTTCTTAGTTGACATAATACTTAGCTGGCGCAACAATCACAATGGCAACAATAACATTGTTATTTTCCAAATTTCATTTTTACTGGGAGGGAAACTTGTTGATTTTCAATCAGTTGTATAAACATACCGTGTTGGCTAAGACTAGGATCTCCTCCCTGGATAACAGCGTGACCAGTGCACCCAAGTCCTCGGTTAGCTCAGCAGTCCACTCTCTAGGGGGTCTTTACAGCAACCCCAAGACGAAAAAGAACAACGTTTGACATAAACACATAGTCCAGGATAGTGCGTTGTTCACTAGTATTCAATTCTAATAGTAATACATTATATTTTTAATATAAACATTTGAGAAATAATTAATCAAATAACATCCTATTTAGCATTCTCACTCTCAAAAGGTTAAAATGATTTACATTGAACTTTTCACTTGTGAAAACACACCAGTTTTTTTTCACACACTTTTTCTCAGAGGTCCTGATATTATTTAATTTGATTTTTGTCCCTTAGCAAATCACCCTGATCCAGTGCAATCAGATAGAACATTTTAGACTCCGTTTATACTGAAGGTTAAGCATGTTTCCTCTATAGGCCGTCGAGTCCTTCCTTGGATTGAAACCTGCAATCTAATGGCCATTCAGCCCTTTCTACTACAGTACATATTTAGTATGTGATAATTAAGACAGTTGCATTTGCACAGCATTTTCCCCCCGTGAGTGAAGCAGCCTGCACCTTTCTCCCTACCCATAGAGCTGCAGCAGTTTGCTCCGAAGTGCAGCCCTTTGTTCCGCGGCGAGGCGAGCACAGCCCCGGAGCTGCTGGAGAGTGGCGGGCAACGCAGCCAGGGAGAGGTGGTCACGGATGGCTGCCGGAGGCAAGTGGCACAGGAGCGTCCCGAGCACGTCCACAACGTACTCATCCCGGATGCCCTCACTCTGGAACGACAGACAGATCATTCCCCAAAAAAATAAGGTCTGACAGTAATGCAGAAAGTAATTAAATGTTTGTTTATTTATTTTTACTGGGTAATTACTAATAGGACTATTAAAAAGGTATAACTTCCATTGTATAGCATGGGGTGGCAATCAGCCTGTGAGGAAACAATCCTGAGGGTGGTTTGCTTAATGACACCGCTTCCAAAGTAGTCCGTTTTTTCTTTAGTTTGATATTAGGCTGAAGTATTCTTTGTTAGGGTTCCAGCAGCGAAGCCTTTGAAAGTGTTTTTGATAGTATTTTTTTCTTCTGCTTCAGTGAAATTTTCCAACAAATGTCAGTAATGTCTACGCCCTTTGACAAATTTTTCTGAAAATTGGTAAGATCGATTGATTTCAAATTGTGAAAGAAAAGATGTTGGGTGAAAAGAGGCCAAATGACAGGTCAATCAGATTTGACTACACAGCAGTTAATTAACAGATGAGGTTAACAGCATCACGGTCTGTCCTTTGTACTTGAAATCCACGTAATGTCTATGGACGAGTCTGATGTTACATTCCCAAAGATGAAGTTGCTACGTCAACATATGGCAGAATGACAGGCCAATCAAATTTCTGCATATTTTGGGAAAATCTATTTAAAATCTTTTCAAAAACTATTGGCCTGATTGATAGGACATTTTATCAGACATATACGTATACTAATACCTAACCAAACTGCAAAATAGTAGTTTTTATGGTGGAAGATACCTAAAGATTATCAATTTCCAAGAAATAATGACATTTCAACTCAGCAGCCTATAAGACAATAGGACTTGTTTATTAGATTTTTAAAAGCGATATCTATATGCAGTTGAACTTTGACCCTATAACTGACATATGGTAAGACATTGATGCACATTTTCTTCTCAGGAACTGCAAATCCCATTGACTCCTAACTCCCTGCGTCTGATCACTTCTGAATCGTATTCATACTGTCATGCTGAAGTTTATGTTCTTCTGAGAGATAAAAATTATGATATTATCTAAATGAACCAACTTAAATGCCCACCGACAACTGAAAATAGACAAGCATAGAATCTGGAATCAATTAACTCACCAAACACTGCAGCGCCTTCTCGATAACGGCCTCACGTTTCAAATCATTGACAATCAACAGGTCGAGGTCCACCTGTCCCAGCGCAACCAAGAAGCTTTTGCAAGAGGTTGCTGGCATGTTTTCCACAAACTCCAATCTGCAAAAGTGACGGATCAGCCACACATAACTCAACCTCAGCTACGTGAAGTGACTTCCGAAAACCAAGGCAACCATTCATTTGTGGCAGGGTACATCTTTTTACGGCATTGAAACGATAGCCTTTTTAAACTGTAGTATATTTAAAATGCTAAAACTGAGCATCTTATTAAGTTAAAATTGTTTTTAATGGATCAATGCTGTTATTGACACAACAGTTTACTCAGGTAATTTTTTCCTGTCTAAAATGTCTGAACCCACAGAACCAAGTCAAAATTCTAACCAAGTGATGACAGGATATAAATAATTGAATCACTTACAATAAATGAACAAACAAGCTCAGTACAGCACTGTCAAAATATTTAGGCGTTACACATCAGGCATGCCATTACTTACGGCAGCACTGAGAGCAGGAGGGGAGGGATGGTTGAGTTGGGCGTGTCCAGCGTTTCCCAGTACCTCCATGCCAGGCAGTTCCTCTGACAAAGCAGACAGAATTTTAAGGAACTACACTCCACAATACCATTGTCTCACGGTCTCGGAGATGCCACTGGCAGTGTAGTGGTTAAGGTGATAGACTTCTAACCAAAAGTAGCAGGTTCAAGTCCCATGCATCAGAAAATATCCAGCTGCATAAATGGTTCAATGTGGGCTGTTTAAGTTGCATTGCATAAAAAACTAAACTGTATCGGCTAACAATGCTTATAGCAAATTATGTGAACATCAATCAAACTGGGAAACTCTGCCAGGTACCTGGAATGGGGAGAGGAGGTGAAAATTCTTCTGAAAGATAGGAAAGTTCTCGGCAAGGAAGCTGCCATCCATCCTCTGAATTTTGTCACAGCTGATGCCTTTCAAAAGCTGCCCAGTGCTGGAAAACCACAGGCAGGTGGATGAATGCATGCAGTTTATGTGAGCCAAGCCTCCAACACAGAGCAGATCTTATGCACTGCATCTCACCGTATCAAGTCAGTGACTGGAGTACTCTTGGACAAAAACTCGAACAGGAATGAGGCCTGAACGGAAAAATGAATTCCAGATTAGCAGGCGTCAGCCCTACCGTGATGAGTGAACACTACGCATCTCAATATTACATTTGACTCATCCCTGCCACCTTCTGCCTGCCCTGTGTGTATGTTGCCGATACCTGGCTTTGCGTCAGTTGCTTTTCGTCTAGGGCTAGGCTCTCCAGGCTAGGCAGGCGAACCAAACTCGAGAGGGAGACCTGACTGAACAGTAAGCCCGGGATGCTCAGTGCCACCCCCTCCGCGTCAACCGCTGTCAGCATCTGCAGCGACACATGACACAGTAAACATCACGCAGGCTCACTATCCTCAGACAGCACAGCCCATCACTTAATGTGAATCTGTGGGAAATCCAACGAGTCAGACTTCCTTAATACACTTTTTTCCAAGTGCATGGAAAGACCATTTACAAGGAGCAAACCTGGTTGATGATGGCGTGCTGTTGTGTCGGATTGAGGTTGGTAGCGTATTGAACCAGGTCGCCCTCCATTGCCCGTGCCAGCTCTTCTGTGCTTACACTGTAGAAGAGGTTGGCATCCAACCCGGAGATAAGAGAACCCAGCTCATGGATGTTGCTGAGAGTCAAAACCTACAGAGGCAGACATAGATTTGTGAGAGGGAAACAATCCAACAAATAAAATGCTTTCCCAAATAAAAATTTTCTGTTGGTTGGAAGAATTGAATTTTTAGATTCAGGCAGGGAACAGTCTATTCTTTCTCCACAATCTAGGACAATAACTTTGAATGGATGGCTAGTTTCCTAGCTACAGCTACATTTAAACGCCCCGCAATAAGGAAATGATAGCCACCAGATAAAATAATTCTAATTGCAGATACAATATTGTAGGTACACTATTGTTTCGCACAAAATAATATGAGCTGCATTAATCTGAATCACTGAAATCAACTTTTTGATTTTCCCAGAGAAAACACAGTGTTAGAACTACATTATGTTATAACGACAAACAAAGAGGGCTTGACGACAGCGCTGTTGTTCACTCGTTCACCTTGCTGGTGCCCATGTACTTCTGCACCAGGATGATGGTCTGACTTCGGGTCCAGCCCGACACCTGCTGAAGGACTGCCATGGAGCTCTGTACCGCCTGGGCCGACAGAGACTGCAGCTGGCTGGGGGTCAGCCCAACCACGGCATCTGACACCGAGCCCAGGGACTCGTTCAGACTCTGGTTCCGCATCACGACAGCCAAGAGCTGAGATTTGAGCTGCACACGAGGCGGAGGGTTGGAGAGAGGTTGCCATTGAAGGATGAAGAAGAGAGAGACTTTGAGAGACAGCTAAAGTCATTCTTCAGAGTCAACGAGAACAGTAGTTTTCTGCATATTGTGGCATTCCGTCACGTACGATGGGAGGATCACTGATATGACAGACCGGACGGTGCTTTACGCAGATGGTAGCACGTATAAACGATATCCCTGTGTATACAGTTTTGCATCGGAAAATCGAGTTAATACGAAAAAAATAACAGGGATCACAGCGGATCGACAAAAGTGTGAGGCTATCTGTTACAGACTCCACTCTGATTTTTCATGCTTTCACACACAAGCGTTCTCCCAGGCCACATTCCTTAACTCACTTTCTGAACTTCTGTCAAGCTTCCCCGTAGCTGGTTGCACTTAATCAGCTGATGCAGCAGAATGCGGGCGTCGGTGGCATCTAGGAGCTGGACGTTGTCATAGAAGCACACCAACAGTCCCAGTCTAAACGGGACAAACACTTCTGAGATAAACCTGGTATTAACGTATTGTAATACAAACATGTGGTCAAGATATCAGATAACTGAGGGCTCTGTATAACCACCTCTCTCTTCCCCCTCCTATTCTCACTCTCCTGCATGCACACAAACATGCCATGTACACACAATTGTGCAGCTCTGCACAGCTTCTATGAGGGTTATTTTAGAAGGAAGTTACGCAGAAACATTTAACTAGTTTTTGGTCATTTGTTGGTCTAAGTCTTTCTAAAGAGTTACATATGAAGGCTGTTCTTTTCCTTGTGTCCCCCCAGAGCAAATTTAATCTAGCTTCAACAGATTTGGTAGAAAGATCTGACCTGTAGGCAATTGACACATTTGTCATGTCGAATCCCGACGCATTGACTCTGTGGAGGAAAGCCTTTCCACAGCCTGGTTTGATGTCATACACAGAGTCCAACTGCTTGGTGGCATTGTCATAGTGAATGAAAATCCGCATCTGACAGATAGACAGGGTGGTTGCTGTTTCAAAGGTCACTATAATGTCTACAAGCACATTTTCATTTTATCAAACATACATTAATACATAAAGGGTGGTATTAATACAGGGGGTAGACAAAATAACGAAAACTGAGACGCATTTTGAAATAACCAAATCAACGATTTTGAAAGAAGCTGAATAAACTGGTGCACAGATTGCAGGTGCATCAGACACTAATAGTCGAAATCTATGACGGCATACGCCAAACAAGGGAAAACTTCATCAGGAAAGAGGAACAGTTGTTCACCAATGATCCCACATTCTAAGACAATCACAACAAAAACTCCTTTCTTAACATCATTGAACCAACATGGGAAATTCTAAAACATAGAGTGTGGAATAGATTTCCATCTCCTTCATCACTCAAAGAACTGGGGGCTTTCCGTCCTGAGGAATGTCGCAATATCCCACTAGAAACAACTTGTATTACAGTATTCTAAGACAGACGGCTCTGAAGGCAAGGGGGGGCCCAGCACCTTATTAGTTAACAAATGTTCAAATTGCTTGGCGTTTCCATTTGGTAGACATAGAGGGGGTTTATTAGCAGTTTACAATGCTTATAGACTGGCAGAGCTATACTGGTAGTGAGTAATATTACCAAATGGCACGATGCATTGTATGCACGCTTCCATTGGCATACAAAACGGTGCCAGAAACTGCCCCCCTGGAGGGCAATGGCCGGCCAGGATGACACACACTCAAATCTTTATTTTTTCCACTCAGTGGAAATGCACATGAACATTGGTACCCGGTTACAATGGAACATGTCGACGTCTTTTTGCCATTGGAGTGCCAGAAACAAATAACACTGATGGTGGAGTTATTTGTTTATGAAGGGGGTATTTAACATCTGGAAATGGGTGTAGGAATTTGGATCAGTTTTGTATTGTGCTTAAGGCTTGAAACCCTTTCACATATTATAATAAGCTAGCCTATATAGACAAGGACTCTGTACTTCTCCTACCTTCAAGATATTTTTTTTTAAAGCTGCATAATGAGTTATGTAGGCTGAAAATCTCAACATATTGCTGATACTGTAAATAATTTGTATTTCACACAGCTTACAGTATCTGCCAACTCACCTCACTCAGGCTGATCTTCCGGATGCTCTGTACAGTCAGGTGAACCATGTATCTGCCCAGAAACCACAGGTTTTCTGCTGTCATCCAGGTACTAGGGCTGTCTAGAAGACAGAGAGCATATGAAGCACACACTGTCACGGATCCTTCGGACCCACCTACCAATTTCACTCGACTGAGTACTGATCATCCACACTTGTCACCAATCATAGCATCAATCAACTCCTCTATATAAACCTCCCTCCGCTTCCGTTCCGTGTCTGGTCACAACTTCGTGTACAGACTCACTTACCGAAATCTCCAGCGACTCCGGGACCAATCTCCACAACGGAAGGTTAGTTATTACAAACCCTCCACTTCGAGGAAAGTAATCCTCTTTATCAGTGTCAGTATTCCGTACGAAAGCTTCCGCCACTTCTACCCTGTCCAGTCACCTCATTACTTGCCTGCTGTCTCTGTTTGTGTTTGTGTGTTAATAAATACCTGCTTGGGTTCAAACATCATCTTCGAGTCTGAGTATATGTTACACATACGAATCTATCTAAATTGGTACACACTCCCCAACCATCACTCACTCTGAGAAAAAGTATTGCTATTACACTCTCAACTTTGATGTTACTGTACGTAAATCCAAGTACATTGACTGGAAATCCAAGGAAAATAGATTGTTTGCATGCCGTTGTTCCTGTTTCTTTTTTATTGTCTTACAAATACCTTGTTAATATTTACTGCAGTGACCCTTTTTTGCAAGGTTTCAGGCATAATGGGACTGACTTAACAGAGATATGTAGAAGTATCTAAATCTAAATGAGACATTTAACATCAAACACAATCTTTGCATTCGGCCAAAATCAGACAAAGAGGTAATGTTTTTCAATAAGCAAGGTGAGGAGAAAACATATTACAGCCAGATTTGTAGGTCTTCTGCAGCCCCAGTATGATCCACTTGTATATGGCTCTCTGTGTGGTCACGGAAAACATGTCATACAGGTCCTTAAACACAGCACTCCTGTATGGAATACAAGGACAGGACAATAGGAAATCTGTGAGCAGGCTTTCTGCTTCTTAATGCAAGCAGAGTATTTATCGCTGGACCACAGAATAGCAAACGCATCTGTGAAATTCAGGAATTGAATTTAAGGGATCTTAAATTAAATCCCTTGTAAAAACTACAAATAATTAGTCTTAAATTTGTTTTTATACACCTTTTCTGAAAATTCTACAGTTGGCTGCTAACCCTAGATGTGATTCTGCTATTCAGTTTTAAATTCTCCTCTGCTGAAATAAAAATTCTGGATGACAATTCTGGAGGGCAACCCTGGTCCTGTACAAACAATGCAAGTTTTAGAGCAACCTCTCAGTTTGCTTCTGATTCATAGCTGGAAACAACAGGTGAAATAATTTCTAATTAAAATAATGATTCCACTTAAACAATTAAGAGCTGAGTTTTAAGAAAAACCTGCAGGCACTAATACTCTCCAGAACCAGGTTTGGCCATTCCTGCACTATACACAGTTTTCTTGTTCTTGGTCGCTCACAGGTTTCGGAAAATGTCATCGGAGAGGTCTGTGGGAACGTCCCTGATGAAATCTTCATGGACAAATTCTCCGTCTGACAGGCTGAGCAGGACACCCATCAAGTCCACGCAATGGCCCTCCCTCAATGCCGGCATACACTTCTCCCTGGCCACAGCAAATAGGGAACGATTTCCTCCAGGACTGCTTTCCAGAGATACCTTCATTGGTTCGAAGTCCACCTCAATCACCAAAATCTGAAAAAAACACAGGGGATAAGACATAGTCGAGACACAAGCCTATTTCCATTAAAAATGAACCTTCATGAGTATGACTCCTCCACAATGATTGTCACGTCATGACTGTTTCTTCTCATGTTTCTGTTCTAAGTGTCCCTTTCCCAGTTTTCAAATATAGGCTGCTACAACACATAGTTTCATTTCACTGGATGTTTGTGCTCGGATCGTCCACCCATGGCTATCGCACAGCAGGAACCCACCTGCTCCTTCCTTCCACTGAAGAGCAGCCGCAGCATCGTAGTGAATTGCAGGAAGTCCAGCGAGCTGAGCTCTGAGACCAGAAGCTGGGGATCTCGGATCAGGGAGTTACGATAATCTGTCAGAATGCTCTGGAAGGAACCACAGTGAGATTTGGCGTTAGATCCCCAAGGGTTCCCAGGTATGATACACTTCCAAGTTCTGATGTCCTCAGAAGTGGAGAACCTGCTGGCCCCTCTCAACATCAGAACTGGGAATCCCAACTGTGTATAGCAGGGGTGTCAGACTCCAGCCCTCAGTGTCATAGCGTCTGCTGGTCATTATTTGGATAATTAACAATTTTACCTGGGTGTAAATCAGATGCTAATCGAAAAAGCAAGCTAGAATGCCCTCAAAGACTTGAGTTTGAAACCCCTGGTAGCATAGCATAGCAAAACATAGCAAAGAACAACATTAGTGATAGTATTGTGTTTCAGCTGGTGCATGAATGGAGCCGCAGCTTACTGTAATCATCTCTATACTGAGGGAGCCATTTCTGTGCATAAGGTACCTCTGGGCATCCATGGGGCTCCAGGGCTGGTGAGAACTGAGGGAAACAACTCAGTTTTAAAACCACCAAAAACACAGGGACAGCTAACACAGCAACTTGCAACATGGATGCCTAGTATGTGGAAGTGGAATGTCCGGGACATAAGTTGTCGGTCAGGGGGGGTTTGCTTTACCTTGCAAACAGGAACGCGTCAACAAATGCTGAAAACGCACAATAAAGGAACAAACAAGCTTTATTAATAGATTGATGTCAAAAAAGTGTGTACTCATAAAGGCTAACCCTTAATTATTCCAATTAAAAGAAATTTTAAGAATTACCATGAAGGTATTTCCTGGTCAAGAATTCATCCTAAGAATGAAAGAGTTTAAGAATACATCCTTTAATGACTGTTATATTAAACATATATGAACACTCTAAAGTAAAAGATCAATATGAAATGGAAGTAAAGAAATATCAACATACCAGAGCTTTTTTTATTAAGTGGGGCAACTCTTCAAAAATAATAAGGGAAGAAATTCAATTATTTAATTACATTATTTTAGTAAAAAATTTAACTACTCTGTGTGAAAACGTACTTAATAAATAACTGCAAAATATAGTAGTTTCATGTAACATAATACACTGTTTTGTATAAAGTACATACTGTAACATTTTATCGGACAGGAATATTCGTATCTCACCTGGTACAAAGTGTTGTCCTTGTGGGACTGGTGTTGGGCCCAGACCTGGAAGGAACAGCAGCAGCAACCCCAGATAGCTACGCGCCATCTCGGACCATCGGTCCCAACGTATCCCACACTATACAGGAGGGAAAGAGCATCGTACAAGTACACAGTTAACGGGCTGATACAGTTAATAAAGCTCAACAGATATCACCAGTCGCTGAGTTGTATAGCTGGCAAATCGAAAAAACAATTGGACTGAGATCAATTAACCCGCCTTTCACAAAACCATTGTACAGCAGTGGCACTGCTACAATAAGAGTAAAGACACTTTTTTTTTTTAAACGCATCGACGGGTTAACAAAAATTTTAAAAGCTCACCAGTGGAGAGTGTTCAGTGTCAAATCTTCTCCTGAGTGTCCCGGGGACACGCATTACATTTCCGCCAGCGCGCTTAGATTTATCGTCTTTACCGAATGGCCCCAGATAAACGAACCCCCGTGCGCCCCTTCACCACAGGCTGAAGAAACCAGAGCGGCACATCCACGTCCAACGGAGGAGGAGGAAACCAGAAAGCACCAGACAGTTCATTGCTGACAGATAATGGTAATTTCGGGGATGCCTTGCTCCCATTCACGCCCTGTGCGTTTTCTCCTCCATCTGGACCTTTTCGTCACTCTGAATGGGGGCCATCTCTATTCATGCGAGACCTTTACTTGAGGCAGCGCTGTACAGAGTGTTCAGTCTCCTTCGTGAAACTCGATCATTTCTATTATACTCACTAGAGCTGGAAGGTGCAATTCATCATTCACAAATAAAGCACACTGAAGACTAACAACATTTATAAGATAATCTCTAACTTTCAGTCGCTCATCTTCTGTTTGTTGTTTTTTTTTTTTACAAATGCTTCTGTGTGCCTTTTTTTACACCTCCACTTTAGAAATTTACAAGAAATTTACTGTTTTCAAGCTACCCACCCCCATTCTATAACACTAACAAAGAACCAAAGATTCTGGCCCCAATGAGGTCAGTGACGTAAAAGGACTTGCACCAGTGACTCCGTTTGATGAACACACCTTCCTTCATTGGTCACAGTGAGCTGCAATCGAGTAAAAGAGATTCTTTACTGTCGAATTGACAATGCAAATAAAGGACAGTACCAAGGAAATGAATAACCAAGCCATTTTGAACTTGATTACTATTTAGCCCAAGCTACATACGATTTACTAACAAAAGTTCAGGCAAAAGTCACAAAAATACATTGTGTCAAAACTAATGGTCACATTAATAGAATAAAATGGTAATTTTTTTATGTTATATTGCCTACTGTCTCCAAGAGAATGTGTTTTGTTTAGAAAAAAATAATGAGCAGTATATTGGTTGAATTTAGTGCAGATCTATAAACCAGAATAGAGCATTGTATCGAATATCCATTGTTATTATCAGCTAAATGTAAAATTGGGCTAAAAAATATCTATTTTTGTAAATTAGTAAGGTGCAGATTTTTAAAATAAAAATGTCAACAGCCGAAACAAAGCAGATCTTTAAAAACAGGTCAGTTTATTTTACAATAGGAGATTAAAATAATTCTTGTTAGAAGAGGGAGGAGTAAAGCTCAAAGTAAATACTCTGCATGAGGCTGATTTGGTTGGCGTTCATTTCATACTTTATTTTACCTTACTGTTGTTGCTCCGGAAACCAGTATTGATTCAATATAGCATGAAGGTTTAAACTTCACTTATATCATGTATCGATATCTGGCCACAATAACAATGCTGCACAAGTCATTTTCACATTTGACAAACAGTAAAAAAGTGAGTTCTTGGTGGAAAATATGATTTATTCATAATTTTAGTCCTTGCTTTGAAAAGATGAAAATCAACAGGATATAATTGCTGGACAGCAGGAAGACACTTTATTTTATCCAGTTAACAGAATAAGAAAGAAAAATATGGCCCAAGCAGCTTTTGAATGATTTAGCACCAACCAGTGTTATTGTGCCAGCTCAATCAAAGCCTGCGAAACAACTAACAAATATAACAGTGATCTTGCATTGACTGTTGTCATTGAAAAAATTGTGATGAATACCCTTCTTCAGTAAAATAACTGAAAGACCATGAAATCATACCTAAATATTAACACAGTCAACTGCATACACAGACGAGGCAGCATTTTAATTCCATTAAAATTACTGCAAGGTTAAAAAGATTAACAAATGATCTCGCATAGGAATACCAGTACCCCGTCAGTAATACCACTGCGTACAACTGGAAACAATAATAGATAAATAAAAATAAAAATAAAAACATGGAACCTTATCCAGAGTGTTAAAAAAAAATCTCAGTCAATTAGTATGATTGTTCAAGTTCCAGTAACCAGACATACTTGCATTTTTATCCTCAAAGAAAACGTATAAAAGGAATCATCTCCATGATAGGAGACAGATATAATGAATAACAGAATCCTTGAGTGTAGACTTTGATTGGCCAACCACCTGACCAATCTCCGGGCGGCCAGCGGGGAGCGTAACTTCATTCTGCAGGCCTCAGAACAAACACTGCATCGTCCAGAGCGTAGAAATCGTTATACAGGTCTCCTTCACAGAGATAAGGCAGCCGCGTCACCGCCTCCACCTCGAAGCCCACATCCTTGAACACGTCATTGGTCAGGTGCGTCACCTGCTCCTCCCACGTCTTCCCCGTCACTTTCAAATACTCTTTTGGCCGCTCCCATTTCCCACCTAACAAAGGGAGGAATTAAATTTCACTTTCACACGCATCTGATGTCGTACGTGAGCGTCGAATTAGCTCATTTGTTCTCAAGCATATACTGCTACAGATACTTTAATATGAAACAGGTAACAGAAGTTCTCTGGGAATAAACTGGCCTTGTGACAGCGTCAAAGACATATAGAAAGAGCCACCTGAGAGAACGAGAGTGCACTCGTGCAAGAGATGGGGAGAGACGTCACCCGAATAGTCACCGTCTTACCAATTTCCACATAAGGCTGAAAGGGCAGCACTGCGGCCAGTAGAAGTCTTCCTACACCGGGCACCAGAGCACGCTTGATGTCCCTGAGCAGAGCTAGAGGCTGGTCACAGCGGTCCAACAGGTTCAAACAGCTGATGAGGTCATACTGAAAGCCTGTCTCCTGCCACTCATCAATGCCCAGCACACTGAAAAACAAAACATTGTTACTCGATATCTTTTCTAATGAATTATTAACTCATAACAATCATGTATAAGCATAACATGTATGTAGCATAACTACCAAGTGTTTCGCGAGATGATTGGATCAAAACAGTCTGATGACCTCTTAACCAGAGGGTTAGGGCTTCAACACCCACCCCAAAAAAATATATATTATAGTGTACAGTTGGGTTAAAATACATGCAAGGGCCTGATTTTCTTATAAGATGCAGTAGAACATAAAAATCGCTTGATGAGACTAACTAGGGATTGTTGTAACTTTTAACGCACTACATGTCCTAACTTACTTGTAATCCTTCTTCTGGAGCTGCCACTTCATGGGAGTGGACACCTCGGTGGCATAAACCTCACGGAAGTGTGTGCCCATGATGTCAGTGACACCCCCGTCCCCAGCACCCAGGTCCAAAAGCCTGCTACCCCTCCAGTCCGGGCTGATCTGGAGGAGGGTACGGAATTGATCGCCCGAGAAGACAAACATAGAGCCCCTGCCAAGAAACCTGTCCAGAGAAGAGTGAGAAGAGAAAAAAAAAAAAAGAGAGTCAATGGTTATGTCTGGATTGAGCTTAGAAATGGTGAAATGACGAGACGGGGACAATAAGAACGGGCAAACGAGAAAGAGAGGGAGAGAGAGCATTACCCATTGATGGAGGTCCGGGAGACAATAGGGCTGAACACAGTGGAGAAAAAGGAATGGTAAATCTGAGTAAATATCCAGCCTGACTTTTCTTGACTGCGCCTTAGAAAAGCCTGGGTGTCAGAATCCATGTGACTCTGGACAAACAGCGGCCACACGGTCTCCCCTAGGAGGTCGGGACAGCAGCGGTACCACTGAAACATCACCACACAACTTTCAAACACCAATCTCTATTTATGCAACGCTAATCCACTATAAAATGCAGCATAAAATCGTTGTATCAGTATTAATTGAACAATGAACTAGAACAACAAAAGACAAATACACCAAGTGATGAGTGGTGAGGACCACCTGCTGAATTGGATCAGGCAAAACGCCACGATTCCAGCCTTCCTCAGTACCTTTTTTTGTCAGTGTTCAAAAACTAAACCAAATTTAACGATGTTCTTTAACTCGCCTCTGGTCACTTACCTCCTTGGTTTCTAGTCCAGAGTTCTCGCCCTCGTTCATCATGTTGACGAAAAGCGCCCGAGCTAGTGGACTTCGGACGTATTTACCTGACCACATTCTTCGTACCACCAGCAGAGAGGAAACGTAGCATAAGATCCAAGCTACGAAAATCAGTACTTTCATCTGTGAATAACACATAATACAAGTCACAAATTTTCTGGTCGTTGATTTGCTTCGTACATGGACCCATTTCTAGCGTCGAAAATATACTCCAACGAGTATCCAATTGTGAGTGTACACGCTAACTATACATTCTGTTAAAACAACAAACCTGTGGGTGGGGTGAGTTTTGGTAACCGGCATTGTTTTGGACTATTTCATAAACGAAATAAACGTTTTGTTTTTTGTTTTACAAACAAGCAATTCTAGTCAAGTGATAACAGTGAGGCAGCTAACTTCTATAGGTCCGTATTAACTTCCTGTGTTACAGTTTAACTTGTCCCAGGTTGATTTGACAGAAGTCTATTCTTTGATATAATTATAATTATAATTCCGCAATTAATATCGAATGTTTAAAAATATGTTTATGTCGTGCTTCTCAAAATATCAAAGTATTTTATTTTTACTTCCTCTTTCGATGTTTAAAAGCCGTTGTTATGTTGTTTTTTTATATTTTACTAAGGATACCAACTAATTGTCAGTATAGCCCAATGCAATTATTGTAGTATAAAACCATACCGTTAAGGCTTTATTAAAAGATTCTCTATCTCACAATTTGTTTGCAGTGATAATTATGCTCCGTATTCGCTTTCCAGTTAATAGATTAGTTAAATACGTGTTTTTATACGTAAACATCGGTCTCAACATAAAGTTCGGTACCTTTATTCTCAAATTTCCTTAATAATATCTGGTAAAGAGAGGTTAAATGAACAGTGATATGATTATGTAATGTGACAGTGTACATTAAAATTGAGAACACAACTTTTCCCTGTAAAGCCACACCGTATGCCACATTATATGCAGGCTGAAGATCGAAGTGCCACGTAGTCAATTAAGAGAACCTTCACGTGCAAGTTCTGTAGATAAAAAAACAACTAGAAATCTCTATATCTTCGCCGCAGACTGACGGACTTCTTTGGATGGATGGATGAATGAATG
>JAOVYW010000074.1:4370751-4383328 GCA_025775045.1 Hiodon tergisus | reverse complement strand
GATAAAAAAACAACTAGAAATCTCTATATCTTCGCCGCAGACTGACGGACTTCTTTGGATGGATGGATGAATGAATGGATGGATGGATGGATGGATGGATGGATGGATGAATGAATGAATGAATGAATGAATGAATGAATGAATGAATGGCGTTTAAAAGTTTAATTCTTAACTCAAAACAATAATGCATTGACATTTTACGGTGACCGCCCAATTATTTACATTAGCAGGACTACCACCTGTTTCACGTGGATAAGATTGGTTTTAAAAGCTATACTCCGGGTTGGTATTTATGCAGAAATGAGGTTTGGGTTTCAATCGTCAAAACTTATAACGATGAGGCTTTATAATTTAAGCAGACAGCAGAATGTTAGTCGGGACCAGATCTAGTTTTAGAAGCTGCGACTTCGTTATGAAGACGATAATCACCGGGAGAAATATCTGCCCGATATTTTTGTCCGCGTCACCATTTTAAACGTTGTGTAATATATATTTTAATCCACTGGAGGGTTTATGCCATGTTTATGTGCGATTCAATTCGGGCAAACACTCTGTGGCTTGTTTAATAGGTAAACCCATCTAGCTCTGAGTCGGAACTCTTTTGCCTCCAGAATTCTTGTGGGCGTGGATTCCACAAGGTGTCGGAAACGTTCCACTTGGATAGTGGTCCATTCGTAGTGGTAGATTCACGCTACCAACAGCCTGTTCCATCTCAACCTTAATATGCTCTATTAAGATAGTCTTTGTAACATTTGAATCTCCGAATAATGCTTTGTGTATAATACCAGTGTCAATGGTTATGCAATTGCAAAACATTATAACTACTCATGAGCACTTTTTTATTTTTTATATTTAGTAAGACTGACATGCCACCTGGCTGGGGAAACGCTGAATACGTTTAATAATTGGTAGATTTAGACCTATCTTCTGAAATCTCTGCACATTCAACAGTCATACAGGTTTAAATTGCACTGAGACATTCATTTATCTGCATGAAAACAAAAATCCAGTTGTGGCTTGTCTGGCTCAATGCAGATTTATATGGTATGTTTTCAATGAAACCAGCTTCTTATTCCCTCTGATTAATTGCAAACGTTACACATTAAATATTCTATGAAAGTTGTGAATCTCAGTGGGCAACTTATCTGAAAAAAGAAATCTGAAGAGATCCCTTCTTCAGGCCCCCCAATGTGTATTCATTTGCTCAATTAGACAGTTAATATTGCACCTGTGTAAACTCGTAATATTACTAATAATCTTTCACTTTTGTTAACATAGACGTCCATTACTACGCAAAATGGAGATCAGTTCCACATCGCTCTGTGCACGACATCAGGACTCGTGGGTGTATTATTTATTAATTGAGTTTTAATCTGTATTGTAAATACTGAAAATAAAGGTGTCAGTTAGGAAGGGCATTGCCCGTTGCCCATGTATCCATAACATAAAAACGGTGAGTGTAATTTTGCCATAGCTGTTCACTAAATTTACTTTTCATAATGTTTGTATTTGTAATTTACACTAGTGGTATTCTCTGTCTATGGAGATGACTCCAACTGGAGTTAGTGGAGATCAGCTAGTTAAAAAATTGAATAATTTTCATGAATATTTACATTAATATTTACATAATTTAATTTACAAATGAAGCAGATTCGTTTCTTATTTTAGCATTCTCGTACATAGAACCCAACACTGCTGAAAAGCTTCCCGGTTCGAAAATGAGAGCACTGGGCTCACCACTCTCGGAGTTCAGTTCTACGTCACGCGGGTTTATTAGCATAATTTTCGCTGGCTGCGGAGTGGACTCGGTAGTGGTAGGCACACTTGTAAAGCTCCTGCAGCCCGTCTAGCGAGTCGAAGCTGGATGGTGTGAATATTGCCTGGTACAATTTAAACCTTTAATAACGGAAATTAAAGTGACCAAGGGGGAATAAACAAAGCAGTATCGGCATCGTCGGATTAATTCGAAGTAATAGTAAGTCGAAGATGCTTACCGATATGATTGTGGAAGAAGAATTCGAAATTAAAGAGGAGGAACCATGGTATGACCAGCAAGATCTTGAACATGGTAAGGGAATAAGCTTTTCTACTTGAGTGGTGCTAAATGCAAACAGTGGTCTCGCGGTTGAAAATGACACAACATGGCTAAATCAAACAAAAATAGCAAAATAAAATACCTGTGTTGGTGTATTAAGCTCTTTTAGTGGCTATCTGTGTGGCAGGGTATCTAAAACACACACACACACACACACACACACAACACAGGTTGTTAAAATAATTCCAGTCTATTTTGAATTAGTTAAGAAGATCACATACATTTATACTACGAGCCCACGAGATGCATGAATAATTACAAATTCTAAACTAGGTTTATTTTTTTATTTGGGGAACTGTATTTTTAACTGATTTAGAACGCCATATTGAGTTTTCGATCACTTTATCTTGTGTTTTGCACTTGATTAGATTACATTTTACCTACGTTTTTGCAGGTGGTCATCAAGTTAGCTCAGAGTAATGGCTCACTGTTATAACTGCTTATTCGGTTCTGAAACTTAGTGGATCTTAAATACGCGGCAGCGAGGAATACCTAGCACATTAATAGTTTTCATCGCAGTGCATTTCTGTAAGAATGTTTTAGCCTATTCTTTCTGTGGTGGTTTTATTTAAAAGGACATACGCGTTACATACACAAATTGTTAAACATTACACTTTTGGAATGAAGAAAGAGTGTCGCGGTAAAAGTGTATTCGTTGTGAGCAACTTAACAGGGATGTGTAGCTGTATAAAGTTCCGTTAGATAGCGGATGAGATACGCAAACCTTGCTTGGACCACATCCTGCGAACGGAATTGCAACAACCAGGTAATTGGGCTAGAATAAAACAGTAGTTATGGGTTTCAAGTGCCAGATAAGCCTTTACCGTTTATTTAGCTGTGAAATTTGTTGGGGTCTATTACCTGATCCTGTTCGCTATTTCTAAGTCTAGGTAACCCGTCTCAGTGAGTTGGATTAAATTACTCATTCAGTTAAGAATTTTGATTCTCTTAACTAACATTTTTATGAATGGAAACCTTTATATTTACAGAGGAAGAGCTTAGAAGCAGACCTTGTTATATGTTGACAGGATGAGAATGTTAGGTGGATATGTTACTAATTTTATTATTGAATTAACTAGCTGGCATGTTTTCGCACAGGAGGCTGCACTGCTCACAACGGTACACAATACCCCAGGTATAGCTGTATATATATTGAAGCAAGTCAGGTTAAGTGCCTCCACCTTAGCAGGGCCCCAATTGGGCCTGCAGCAACTAGTCATGGGAAGATGGCAATGATATAAATGCACAGGACTGACTGAATCGAATGGTAGGAAACGAGGGGATACTAAAATTCAGTTCTTTTTTTTCAATTGATCACCTCACAAGCCAGAACATTCTGCTTGGGTAAAATGGTCCCGCTACCACCAAAAATGTAATCAACACTTTTTTAGCACTTCCAGGTAGTAATCCTTATCAGAGAGAGAGAGAGAGCACAATTGATCTCCCCCACTGGACAAAGGGGAAAGTATGAGGTCTCTCAAGGTATAGTAGGATATGAAAAAGTCAGGACACACAGATCAGCCCTTTTGATTTTAAACGTTGCACAACCCATACATATTATATACGTATATGTGTGTATATGAAGATGGAATGTTTACAGATATTCACAACCCTTCATGAGTCATATATGATGTACACTTCCCTGCAAGGTGTTGCTGAATTTTATTTAAAATATTTCTCCCCAAAAATGTTCTCCCATGTATGGCGTGGCCAATGGCATTACTGCATCTCGAATTCTGTCACCCCGAACAGGGAGGGCGAGGTAATATAACTGGTCTCTTCCAGTCCTGGTCGCCTTCGAGACACCCGTCTCTTTTACACAGCCCCGCGCTCCGGAAGGCACTGGTTAGTTACAGGCCCTGCCTGCTGGAGTTGAGACTCTCTCGGTTACAACTGGAAAATGACATGAGTTGGATTTCAAACCTGTGAAATCCGGCTAAAAGGGCTTAGTATGCGCTCAGGCAAGAGCCTTTACCAACTGGGCCATTCGAGAGGCCTTGGTTTACTATATTTGGCATTTAATGCATGCCAAAGAGCAAAAAGCACCAAATCCGATTTTTGATTAATTTTTCTACACTGAAGAGATGGCTGAATGCAGGATTCAGTGTGCTGTTAAAACATTGAAAGGGGGTTTCTGTGACGCATTGTATGTGTATATTTGAGAAAGGTTATTTTGAAATCATTCCCTAATTTTCTCATTTCTTTTTAGAAAACAAGCCAGGCACCTGGATTAGTTTTTAAAGGGTTAATCTTCGTTTTGAAAATTAATCTGTTAAAGTGCTTGATCTTGCCAATGGAGAACTAGTCTTCTGTGAATGTAAATGAATTACAATTTATTTTTTGCTTTGCTTTGCTTTGCTACAGACCTCCATTTGGCTGCCGAGCTGGGCAAGACCCTTTTGGACCGGAACCGAGAGCTCGAGCAGGGGCTTCAGCAGATGTACTCGACCAATCAAGAGCAGGTTCAAGAGATAGAGGTACCGTTGTGTGTTACCAGTAGTTTACTGGAGTTATCCATGCATTGGTGTGAAAACTGTATTCTTGAACATTGTAGTATTACCTGTGGCAATATGATCAATATAATTAAAATGTTACAAAAATTTAATACGTATCCATTTCTGTTAGATTAGGTTACTGGGTACCCTAAGGAATTAGATTTAGATCGTGTCTGTTGGATTTTCCTCGCAAGAATTATGTTTAGTTTCCAATATTGCTTAATGTTGAATCATTTCAGTTTCTTGGGGGTGTCATTTTCTTTTGCTGAGTTTGTGAATGAAGGAGACTTCCTAGATTTTTTGGGGTTATTCCATCTGCAGTGCCCATTTCATAGCCTTCTCCACTGACTGTATTAACTGGTCAGGTAATCGATTAAATCAATTAGGGGTAAATGCAGTGACTTGCATAAGTATTCATCCCCCCTTGGGCATTTCCACATATCTGGTCACTGAGATTTGGTGGACAGCCTTCTCTAGGTAATCGCGGTTCTGCTATATTCTATTTTTTTCCTGTATATTTAAATAATGGATTTAACGGTGCTGTGCGGGATGTTTAAAGGTTGGGGTATTTTTTTGCAACCCCACTCTGATTGGTGCTTCTCCCAAACTTGTTTCGATAGCTCCTTGGACTTCATGATGCTGTTTGTTTAGATATGCTCTCTAACGAACTCTGGGGCCTTCCTGTATCTATTCTGTGATCATGTGACTCTTCAATTACTCATCGGTGGACTAATTATGTGACTTCTTAAGGCAATTGGTTGCACTAGAGGTTATTTAGGGGGTTCATAGTGACAGGGGTGAATACTTATGTAACCAGCAAATGTATTTTTTTCTTTTAATTAACTTTTGTGTCACAATAAAATCTATATTGTATCTTCAAAGTGTTAGGTATGTTGTGTAAAACAAACGGTAAAAATACAAATTCCAAGGTGTCACACTACAAAAGGTGGGTTGTCCAACAGGGGTGAATACTCACGCAAGGCACTGTATTTCCACCTTCTAAATGTAAGCGACTTTCACATTGTTGAAATGTCCCCATCTCCCGAAAATAAAATAAAAAATCTGATGCTGAAAATTGCTTATTGCTTAACTATAACTAACTCAAGTGATTTTTAAGGTGATAAAAGATAGTATTGGCACAACCGCTAGATTAAAACCAAGTCAAAGCGTTATGGGTATTATGAAATTATCATGCAATCTTTAAGTTTGCTCTCTGAATGTCAACAGACAACTATTTAATTGCTTGTTCGGTGAATTACGCGTATTATAGCTAGGTTAGATTTTATCCCAACTTTTTATGATCATGGCATTATTTAATCTGGTGTTGAATGAGCAAAGGTTGCTCTGCTCTTGGTATGGTGGCAATGCGGTCAGAGATCAACATTAAGCATGGCCAAAGCTGGTAAAAGATCCCATTTGGCCAGTGGGGAAAAAAAAGGCATTGCTTCAGCTCCAGAGCCACTTAACTTAAGCCACTTAACTGTACATAATTACAAGCGTTACGTTGCAATAACCGAGCTTTTTAATATAACATGCAATAACGTATTCCCCCCCCTCCCACACCAGCGAACTTATAACCAGTCTGTCCTGTCGTCAGACCTAATTCTTAAATTGATGTTGAAGCGCTTAGCCGCGCTGATTATAAAAATGGGAACGAGGGGGAATTTGCATCTGTAACGTGGGTTACTATCGGTTTCATGCTATGCAGTCCTGCTTCTCGACTGGTCTGGTCGGTTATTCTCGGACACGATCCTTCTCACTGCATCTCAACGCTGCCAAGTGAAATAATCAGGAAGTTTACTTTAACCTCCCCATACGTTGAGAGGGACCCCTTTCTTCATTATCGGAAGTCTTGAGTATTGTCAATAAGACTGTGAAAGCTTGGCAGTTTAAGTCAGCAGTACTATTTCTGCCTTTTTGAAGATGTCTTATTTTTGGTTCATGCATAATTGTATCGAACTTATCGGGATTAACAGCATTTCACTTTTTATGAAAGAAATGACGACGGGCAATAATATGCATTGGACTCAGCAGAAACGCCAGGCAAGTGCGCACCTGACTCAAACTGTACCTCTCCCAGTACCTTTCCAAACAGGTGGAGCTCCTCCGTCAAATGAACGAGCAGCACGCCAAGGTCTACGAGCAGCTGGACATGGCTGCCCGTGACCTGGAGAATGGCAACCAGCGGCTGGTCCAGGACAACCGCGCGGCCCAGCAGAAGATACAGGGGTGAGGCGTCCAATAGGCGGGCGGCTTGCACGACATTGTGTGAATCGCGATCGATAACGCTAATTTGTGAGAATGCCTTTGGCTCAATAAAGCTCTTCGCCAAGATTTCAAAATGGTGTTGCTTCCAAAAAAAAAAAAAAGATCAATCTGCCTTGATTTGAAACATTATATGTGGTTGTTAATACTAAATAGTAGATGAAATTAATTTAGAAGATGGAAATCGAATTTTCAAGGCATGAAAACATACTGGTGTTGTGAGCCCATTTAGACTTTCAGCAAGATACTGAATCCTCAGTTAGACATGCCTGAAGATTCTGCTTTGAAGTTGAAGGTTATGGTATTTCCACCTCCTTCTGTACCTCCGCAGCCTGTCCGAGACGGTGGAGGGGCTGCAGACGCACGTGGAGGAGCTACAACGACAGGTGGAGGGGCTCAGCTCCCATTCGTCGGACAGGCCTAGTCGACCCGTGAGTCCCCAGAGACGCTCTCTGGGGGCTCAGAGCATGCTAGGTTTTGAGGAGCTGTCCGTCATGCACAAGTGAGTTATGAATTCATGAGCACACAGTATTCTACTCGGAGTACCTAGGAATCCAGAGTCGGGTGAAAGTATTCTTTTAGCTTTATACCTGTAATTTATTGAAGCGTGAACAGTTAAACGTTTAGAAAGCCAGAGACCTAATTATATCCAAATAGGCTTCTTTTGTGAAGAGAAGCCTGCAAGGGGATGAGCAAATATTTTCTCCATATTACTAGACCCAGTGAGGTGATGTAAATCTTCTATTGATCTCACAGTTATTGAGGAGCCCAGCCTTTACTGTACGCGTTGTGAGATTGTCCGAGATAACTATGCAGAAGCAGTTCATCCGTCATGAACGCGTCTCAAGACTAGAAGAGGGTCCTGCTGACTTCCTGAGGATGACCCTGTCTCTGTCTCTGTCTCTGTAAGCCTGTAGCAGCTGACTCAACTGTCTGAGGTCATGTGCACCCAAACACCATAATCTCGTCTGGGTCCTCTTAATCTCAGCCAGGTCTTTAGACGGATGGTGCGTGCAGAGTTGCGCGGGTGAAACACGACGCCATGTTCATGAATTCATCTTTTGTCCATTTCCCCCTTCAGACCACAACTACCGTAGCCCTTTACTTCCATGCGCGAAAGATACCTGCAGTATTAAAGCACTTTAAATAATTAAGTCAGTGTCAGTATGATCATTAAAACAACTGAGAAAATTATAGATTGAAGAGACGACGTCATTGGCTCCCTGTGGTTTGAAGATGAAAATGCATTAGAGGAAAAACGATTTTTCTCCTTTTGGGGCATCTCTCTTTTGGCACAGGTGCTTGGCATACGACCAGAGCCACGAGGACGACCCCTCCTCCACCGAGGTGACATGGGAGCAGGAGGAGAACGTGCTGCTGAAGCGCTCTGTGCAGAACCTGCAGAGCCAGCTGGAGGCGGAGCGTGCCCTGCGGGAGGAGGCGGAGCAGGAGGCGGAGCTGCTGGCCCAGGAGAACGTCGAGCTGGAGCGTCGGCTGATGGAGCTGGAGGGCTGCCAGGCCCGGCTGAAGGACCTCCAGGCGGAGGTGGAGGAGCTGAGGCAGCTGTGGCGCTCCCAGCGGCCAGAGGAGCCACTCCCCGACTGCGTGTTCTTCTCCCCGGAGGAGCAGGAGCAGGAGGAGGCGGCGGGGCCGCTCCTGGAGGGGCGGCCTGTCTCGGGGCAGGGGCGTTTCCTGCAGCGCTGCAGCAGCGAGAGCCGTCTGGGAAGCGGCGGCAGCGGCGGCGCCCACCAGGGACACGAGCGGGCCTGCATGCGCCGAGCGGCGGCCGCCAAGCATCGGGGCGTCTCTCTGCTCAGCGAGGTGGACGCCCAGTACAGCGCCCTTCAAGTCAAGTACGAGGAGCTGCTGCGCCGCAGTCAGTGGGGCGCCGATGAGCAGAGCCACAAGGCCGTGCAGACGCCCGGGGCCCAAGGCCTGCGCCGACACTCGCGGTCGGTGCTCTTCATCGAGGCCCAGGGCCTGGACAGTGGCACCCAGCAGCCTGAGTACAAGGCCCTCTTCCAGGAGATCTTCACCTGCATCCAAAAGACCAAAGACGACCTTAGTGAGAACAGGGGAAAGCTGACTCATCCGCAGGCAGAGTGACGCGTCCGCAAAATGTGGGGGTTTAGCAGCGCGCAGCGTTTGCTTGGTTTTGTTTTTGATTTAGTTGGGATTTGACCGTCCCGACTGGGTTTTGGATCATTAAAGGTGAATATAGAGAGCCTGGAAGGGGTGGGTGTTTAAAAGAGTTTGGTAACTGGCAGCGCGACCACATCAGTGCAAACACCCTTCAGTCTAGCTTCCATTTGCCCTTCAGATAACCAGCGTCACTAAGCTAGACCAGCTCATCAATATAAATGCTTGTAAACGGCTTTATTTTTATTTCGCTAGATCCTCAGCCCTCGGTTTAATCATTTTAAAGGTTCTCTTTTCCACTGCAATTGCACAGCTTATTTGCTCACTTCCCAGAAACTTCTGGCGTGCTTTTTGTTCAGACGCTACCGTTGATTCATGGAGCACATTTTCATAGGTAGTTTTGTCTTTTGCTTCTCTGCAAAGTATACGAGCGTTTGGTTTGACCAAGCAAGCTTCTCAGCAACAGGCATCAAGCATTTTTTTCTGAGGCAGCTTTTTGAGCACGTGTGGTAGTGAATCAGTAGGAGTGCCGTTTTATTTACAGTGAATGACAGCACGTTGGACTCAAGTTTGTTTTTTGTAGTCCATTGGGTGATTGTTACACGTTCAAGTGAAATGCTTTGGCATTGGGAAATTCATGGTATTCCTGTCTGGGCCACAGTGGCACGGATATTTTTCTGGCCTCAACCATCAGGCAAATTATGTAAAGACCCTACCACTCAGGGTGTATGTATACATTGTAGAACTAAATGAATTTGCATGTTTTATCGACTTAAATTTATTTGATTTATTTAAATAAATAGTTGAACAGGCATCAATGTAATGTCATAGACAGTAGTGCACAGGGCTGGTAAATGTATTTTTACCATGACAGTGCATTTAGATACATTATGCTATTGGTCATAATTCACTGTATTCATGGCTTTAAATCTAAAATGAATCTTGAGTTTTGCCTTGAATGGAAAACCTTTTCTTTCCCCCCAGTTTTTCAGTTCATACTATGTTCATATGTGATGAGACTGAGATGGACAGAGTTGATAGACCAGATGGAACAGGGAGTCTGAAGTTCCACAAGCGACCTGTGTATAAATAGCAAGCGAAACCTCCTGCTGTGACAGGCGAATCACTTCTCTTTTTTGTACTCAGTCTAATCTGCAGCATCACCCTTTTGGACCCTTGCAGATACGAAGTCTGCGTTTCATTATTTTTTTTTTTTGGTTAACGTGTTGCATGTGCCGTCTTTATCAAACTAATTGGTCAAAGAGCAAAGGAAACGCGATGTTCATCTTCCAGCTATCAGTTGGCATCTGGGTTTTGTTCTAGACGACACGTGGCTGAATTGCAGGCGAGAGAGTTCAGCTGGCTTTTCATGTGTTTGAGATGCTCGTTTGTACAATTAATACGGCAAAGTTAGGTGACAATTATATATAATAAAAAAGGGGGGGGGGAATTAGGAAAAAAATGTAATTGGATGAAATCTAGGATTTGTGCATGTTCAGAACACACATCTTTGGCTTTATACTGGGTTATTCAGCCTTGTTTTGAATTGTGGATCCAGCTTTAAAGCAAAACACTTGCCAGTTTGTTTGTTTTTTGGATTGGGGGGTCAATAGGTCAGCATGGGGCTCCCCATACACCCCAGGCAAACAAAGTATATGGTTTGAGTATAGTTTTTTTCTTTTTAAGGTGAATTGTTCATATGTAAATGTTCAGTTATACATTGGTCTTATATTGGTGGGGAATAGCTATTGCTCGTTTTCCATTATACTTATTGATGTTACCTCATAACGTGATCAGGGGTCCACTCCACAGGTCTTGTTCTACTACTGACCGGCTCTCTCCTGTCGGAAAGCTAATAAAGTCACCGGTTTCACGACTGTCGCCTGCTGCTTTGTCTGCGTAACGCGAGTCAGTGGGACGAGCAGCTCAAAATGTCGACAAATCCAATTTTTCATCCCACATCTATAAGCTTTATCGCAAATTCCCATGACGCTAAAAAGTAAAAGATTTCTCATTTTGCCTCTTACACCTAATACTCACATTTACATTAGATCAGCCAAAACACAAGATGCAAGATTTGATTGCAGTGCTTTATTGAATAAGACAATATACAGAGGGGAGTGGGATTCAGAATTCAGGGTATGTAGTAGCATGTCTCCCATTGCATCAGTCTGAAAACATTTGGAAGTTACCATATTCAGACGGATTACAATGCAACTTTAAATATTCCTGGAATGTTTCTACCCACAGCTAAGGCCCTTTTTGTACAATTAATTTTTTCCAAAAATGTTTTTCCGAAATCGTTTTTAAGCGGCAGAAACTTACTGTTCTAATGTGACCTTTCCAACTCAATTAGCTGTTACGAACACAACTTCACACCAGGTGATTAGCTATTCTAGAGTGACGGGGAGAAGAAAAAAAACTTGTTTCAGATATCTTCTACGTTAGGGAAGTAAACCAAATACACTACCATTTTCTTTGTTGATATTTTACATTAAGGCTTGGCTCATTTTGGTTTTAAAAACCATGCAGATTTTCACGTTGTAACCCTTCACAGAATAGTGACAGTACAATGCCCAGCTAAATCAGATTGGACTTTGGACTACGGGCTGTTACGCAGGTGAGGACAGGACACCACCACCTCGGCGATAACAGGAGTTCACCTTCTCCAGTTTGGCACGCCCCCCCCTCCCCCATCCATGTATTTGAGGTAACAGATTATATACATAGTCCTTATTCCAAGAGCCACTGCTCATGCGCCCAATTAAATGGGGGGGGGGGGACAAACTGAAGCAGTTCTCCCATCATGCTGTTCAAATTGAATACAATTTCACCAAGCAGGTGAGTTGTGCCAAACATACACTCGGAGTACTGAAAGGTTTCGATTCGATATTCTCTTCTAAACATTTCTGGATATCAGTGCCTTCATTATCCGAATAGAAGCGGCATCGCAAACTCAACACAATGGGAGGAATCGAATTCTCTCAAAAGAAACTGCAACATCGATCAAAAAAACGTCTGCATAATCATGTCATACTTTGTATATTACATTACAGAGTGAAACGGTCATTAGTATTCCCAAGTTCCTTTAGTACAAAAACTATCAAACGGCCCTGTAAAGTATTTCGAAAGGAACGCGCAGTTTTTTGCAAACCAAAAAATAAATCTGTGGACATTATGTTTAATTGACACCTCTCCCTGTGTTGTACTTTGGTTAAACAGTTCAAGACTTCTCATTTGTCATGCGCAACATGAAGCATCCGGCTACCAAAGTGCATTTTGTAAACATTGAACCTCTGAGTCTGTAATAATTGCCAGTGAATCGGCCAACTAACCGTCCAAGTGGGGTTTCCTAGAAATCGTTGCATTTACAGTTTGCAGTAATCACAGAGTAAGGTGGCCCACCTTAACTTGCACGACAGGGAGAGCTCTGTGGACAAAGGCAGACCTGGTTCCTTCCCGTTCCACAAAGTCCACAAGAGAAAACGTGTCTCGACCAAAGGTGTTCGCCGTTTAAGGCCCAAGACGAACACAGAGGCATAGTCCCTCGATAAAATCACGGGGGGGGGGGGGGGGGGGGGAC
>JAOVYW010000074.1:4338476-4348680 GCA_025775045.1 Hiodon tergisus | reverse complement strand
AGGTTAACTCGGTTGTGAATTTACTTGCTTGGTTTAGGTTAACTCGGTTGTGAATTTACTTGCTTGCATTGGAAGGAGAAAAGGAAAGACACAGCATCTCCGCATCACAACACAGGCCAAACCATTCCACACACATACTGAGCGAGACCGGGTTGGGGTGGGGGGGAATTAACACTGACCCAGAAAGCCGGCGGTTGATGTTGTACTGCTCACATATGTCTGAAGCTAGCAGGGTGAGCTGAGGTCCCACCAGAGCATCCAGCTGCTCACAAAACTGCCGGCCCAGTTCTTCCGAGGCTGGGAGGGGGCGACAAAGTTCACCAAGGTCAACCGCTCTTCCTTTGTGAAGTCCAGCTCGCTCAACGCGAGCCGTCGCGCGGGGCCAAACGCTCCAAAACTAACAGCTCGGGTAAATTATAATCAGATTAGATTGCGTGCGTGTGGGCGCGATCGCCATTTAATGAGCTGGCGTTTTTCTGATGAGGGGAAGTTAAAAGGATCTCAATGCTTACCGCTGATCATGAAGCAAACGGCCGCGCTCATGGCCTGAAACAAAGAGTAGAGACAACCGTTACGGTTACAGTCAACACGCTGAAGTGCACGGTACCTGCTCGTTCCCGTCTTGGAAATAAATAAAGTTCCTCCTTAAAGGGTGTCTATAATTAAATATGAAATCGACAAAATTATCATTTGAGTGACACACTGAGTAATGCAGCTGTTAAAATTGACAAAGAAATACTACTATTGGATTTGAGTTGCTGGAACAAAGGCTTCCGACAGATAAAATTGTAGAAAGAAATTTTCGGTATCGCCTGTATGTCATATTTTATTAGTATACAAGATCAGTAGTACAGTATGCGGGGGAATGCAATCCATTAGAGGAGTCTCGCACATAAAGTAATACATTTCAATCTGTTGAATAACATATGTGCTCTAATACTCTTATGAACCTTAAGTAATCGCGGATTAATAATACGTCCGCCAAAAATGAACGAATGAGTGAATGAATGAATGAATGAATAAAGAGTTTGGATTAATACCGGTTCCCTTTTTATATATTGAACAGAAGAAAGCCCATGCGTGCCATTTTGAGGACATTTCACAAAGTCACAAATGTTTTGCTGCGACTCTGACCTTATACACGATCAAATGAAGCTCCTGGCAGCCATCCTCGGTGTTGACAAATATCCGGGGGAATCGGAACTTTGCTTCAGGGTCCTTCAGGTTAGAGGGTCCCGTGAGAAACCTATCGGAAAACGTAGATGAAGTATAGTTCATAGTATTATAATATGTCAACCAGCTATCCATGACTGCATTAGTTTACCTAATTCTACCAAATAATTGACACAAATATTAACCACACAATAATATATGAATAATAGACAGCTTAATGCTTATGTAACTGAAATGTGCAGTATGAAGTAATATTTTTTGTAACACAATCCCCTTGAAGTACAAGGTAGATCCAGGAAAGGTTAATCTCATCATGGTGAGCATTTAAATTTGTAGAAATGCACAGCGAAAGTGCAACGGAAATAACCTCAACAGCTTGGTGGTGGAGGGCCTCCCTCCCCGGTTGTGTGCAGTAGCCTCTGGGTAATAACACAAGCAACCATTCCACTCGCTCCGCTGCCCTTGGGCCAGATAATCTTCCCGTCACATTATCCCGTTATACAGTACTCAGGTTTCCTTTCTGTCAAGGGTCGCTCCAGGCCTTCCCTGGGTCACCTCTGTCTCAGAGCCTGAGGCACGGGCTACAGTCACAGACTGGTTCTCCTCACGCACCCAGGGCCCTGCTTCTTTAAAACGGCTCACCAGCGGGAGTACAGGGCAGGCATCGATAGGCCTGAAACTTCCAATCAATAGCTAAGAGCCCGCTGGGATATTCCAGAGCCTCACTATCCTGGGTTTCCTTCACGTTGCCGACGCAGCACTTGAACGGCCGCATTCGTCACTATAACCAGCGCCCTGTCCTTTTGGATCGGCGAATCATTAAAATTTTGATAGACCGACAGCTGTGGATGATCCGTTGTTCCCCAGCCTTCCGACGCGGGCGGGATTCCAGCTGTCGGGGAGGGGGCAGGCTCTGGGGTTAAGCGGGGCTAAGCGCGGGGCTTACCTCCCGTAGTGCAGCAGGTTGCCAGCCACCTCAGGCCTCAGGGGAGAGTCTCTGCCTGCAAGCTGTCTCGCGGACACACAGAGAGGAGCTGCATTAATGCAATGTCCGTCAACAAATTGGTCACACTCCAAGCTCCAAGGACGTGCACCCATTGCGTCAAATTCCACCCCCCCCCCTACAACTTCCACAGTAGAGCTAATAACCTAATGCATCTCGCTTTAAAGCAAATTTCTCACACAACTATAACTTATTCTAAAGACAGCTTATGTAAAGTGCTTAGTGACAACTGTATGTCGACTATAAAAAAAACTAATCTTGACTGATTGACGTATTTGCAGTATGTAAAACTGAAATAGTTCTAGGTACCATTACTGTAAATGAAATCCTTTGATGCGGCCCTTATATCCCACCGCCTAAAGCAGCCCGACGCTGTAGCTCTCTAAGGACGCAGCTTAAATTCCCCACTGAATACCGATTTCAGTGGGGACACGAAAAGCAACCTGTTGCATAAGCAAAAGGGGCTCCGTCTGAGCGAGGCACTGCCGACTCCGGTTGCCGTTGGAAACGCGGCACGCAAGCAGGGGCCCCCCCCCCCCTCGCTCTCACCTCTGGCTCCGAGTGCCTGGGAAACAAAGATGTGGTCAGGTACTTGTAGAGGATCCGCATGTCTTCCTGTTCCAGTCCGCTCCTGAAACGGGGGGGGGGTATGCACATTATGTCACATTGGAAATGGCACCCACGGAGAAGACCACACAGGGCTCAGGCCAGCGGACGCACAAAAATGCCAGTCAATGGCCTGGGCTCCTTAAAAATCGCATGGGGTGCACGCAGTCGTCTTTGTGCCTGCATACCTGTCCATCCATCATTGCAAAAAGACGCCATATGCAGCGTCGCACATTAAGCCGTCAGCATTGCCGGCATACAGCCATAAGCTATCTATACTGCCACGCTTGAACTAGAGGGCAGCTGAGACATTCTAGCAATCACAGCTTCAGTTACTGCTTATTGGTATGATCTCTGCAGCCTTTCATTAGCTCTCAATCTTTTTCATAAGCTCTTAAATGAAAAAGCAGAAATATAAACCACTACAGGGGTTGAACGGGGAGGACGTGCTAGAACTGAGCCAACACTTCCCCCTTGACACACTGATGCTGATCAGCACTTCCCTTTGTACCAGACAAATGCTTTATGTTAAGATACAGGGTGCCAAAAATGCTAAACACAAACAGGATGTGATCTGCACAAAGTGGCATCCATTTAAAGCTTGAGGTTACGTGCGCCCTTGAGAGCAGGCGATATAGTACCAGTGAGATTTACCATTGCAGCAGTGTCATCCCACTGGGGGTGGCAAGTCACTGAATCCCTTCTAGTTATGCGACTCCACTTCCCTGTTAAACATACCCAGACTCTTCCCAATTGAAGAAACCCCAAACGTACCAGATGAGCTGGTCGTTGTAGAGGAACGTGGTGTACTTGATCAGACTGAGGCTCTCTTCCACCCTGTTTACAAAGGACTGTATCTTCAGGTAGGTCATCTTGTCCAAGGGGAAGAAGCTGATGCCCCCAAAAACGTCCAGCAGGTCGCATGACTGGAGGTGCAGCGTTTGCAGGTACTGTGGACAAACACAGGAGACAGGAAGTCGCCAACATGCACACCGCTGCCAGGATTACAACAGGATGGGCCTGTATTTCACTGACGACAGGGGTTCCCCATCCAGGCGATTTTTGATATCACTCAACAGAGCCATCACACTGAGCAGAGTATATCAGCTCAATTATTACCCTTAAGTCCTTAAATGTTTGACTGGAATGAAAACCTGCATGCATATACACACAGGGGTTCTCCAGGACCAGGAAAGGGAACCCCTGACCCCTAAAGTGATTTTAAACCTTAAAGTGAAGTAAATGAACAAAATAACGTCTCATATAATCATCAGCTAGTGAAAACTCCCAGTTTAACTCAACATCAGTGCAATATATAACAAATACAAGCTACACCCTCTGTGTCCCCCTCTCCCATCTACTTGTGTGTTTCACCATCCGGTCACACTGGCGTGAGGGAGCCTAGGATTCGGATAATGTGACTCCTCTGGAGGATACTCCAGTCCAGGATCGAGTAACCAAGGGGTTTCCCTTAATTGGAAATTAATAATTGAGACCGGTAAGTAAACCTGTCCTGAGCACTCGACGGAGCTTTCCGCAAGACAGAAACAAATTACAGGTGTCGGCGTTGATCGAGAGAACGGTGCGCGCTTTGAGCAACCTTAGCTCACGCGTAGTGTAAAACTGCTCGAGCCTTCAGTACACTTACACCAGACGCACAGGCCCAAGCTCAATAAAGGATCAGCTAAAATAACGGACGTGCATGCTCAGACTGCATACGATTAATATCAGAGAATCATAGGGTTTCTAAAGCAGGTTTTTCAGGACCATCCAAGCATAACGCAGCTATTTTTCTATGACCTTGCGTTGTATACTCAGGTTCATTTGGACCCTCAAACCTCTGCTGGCTACCATCTTGTATGGCAGGCTGCAGAAATCGCCCGTTGCGCTATGCTACAGACTAGGCAACTTGGTTTCCTTACATTAAACACAGCAGCCAAACACTCCACTTTGGTTTGCCAGCTACAAGGGCTAGCGTTTGAATTCACCTCGCAGAAAGAGAGAGAGCGTAGGCATTTCCCACTGTTAGAAACCAAACTTACCCTGTAGAAGAACTTCTCCAGCTTTTGAGTGAGAAGCTCCACCCCGCCAGCCTCCATCGCCCGGACAAAAGTGCCATTGAAAAGCTGAGAAGACAGGGGGGTGACATAAGGAGAAGAATACAGGCCAGCAGCTACAAGGCCTCCAATGACTAAATACCGTTATTTAAGGACATTTCCTTCATTCGACATCGATTCTACCCTTAAGTGTTTTACTTACTGCCAGCTAAGGGGAGAATACAGTCAATAGCTATCATTTGATACACTGCAGAAGTACTGTATAGAAAATTTTATCCTAGAAGGGTACTTCAAGTCTTTTTTTTTGGATTATGCCACGACAGCATCTATTGTAAGCCAACTCAAAAATTCTGGTAATTTACATCAGTGCTAAAGGCAGAGCCTTATTTAGTACAAATAATACATATTAGATATATCAGAGATATATATGTAATTTGTTTTTTTATATATATAACAGATTACAGTTTTCCCCAGCTTTCCAGACGAGGAGCACCAAATCAACAGAGGAGGGTACAAAAGTAGGCTTGATCCTGCAAAGCGCTGATCTGGGATGGTGGATGCACAAGGTCGAGAAGTTTTTACAAGCGAAGCTCACCTTGTACATACAGTAGCACTGCTGCAAAACTGCTCCATAGACAGTGTCCTAAAAAAAAAAAACAGCCAGGGTTTCATTTGCTGCGCAAAGTTACCTTCAACCAATATACCTTTAGAGTTATTGGAAAGTTCCTTTAATGAATAGGAAACTAAAATACAACTAGAACGACCAAAAAGTATATTGCTTTTAATGCATTATATTTGATCCAGTTCGGCATTAACTGTTGATTATACACATTCACATTGAGCATAAAATTAAGCTCACACTAGATTCATAAAACGAACATGTCTAGTTCATAAGAATAGCAAGAGTTTTTTGGGGGACGACCTCATGGCTCATTTCAGTGCACATCAAAGCCAAATGATTGCTTCAAGTCACCACATTTCTAAACAATGCCATTGCTTAACAGTGTAATAGAACCAGAACAATACAATAAAGGATAAATAGGAATAAAGAGCTTTAGGGTTCCCTAAGATTTAACCTCTTACCACCTGACATACAGTCAATCTATCAAAGGTGGGAAAGGACTCACTAAAATCTCTTCTTCCTGGTACTCTACAGTTGGAGGTTTACCGTCCTTGTTAGGTTTTTCTACCATTGGATTCCGGACCACCTGCATTGAGAGAAACACAGATGTAAAAGCACATTAATGACAAGACAAAACGTACGTACTCCCGGATAACATTACTCCATCAACCAAATCGCATTGGACTAATACTCTGCTTCGAAGCAATAGATGAATCCAAAAGCGGGGTGTGCAGACAGAGTGGAGATAGAGCCACTCCTTGAAACATAGCAAGACTGTCAAGAAACATATCAATATGATTTATTCAAAATACTAAATGGCTTGTCTGAATCACACTGCTGAGCACCAGAAGTCCTTCATTTACAAGGAGGGGGCTGCGTAGAGGAGTCCAAGGGTTTAGCACAGCGCAGGGTCGAGGGCTTTTGCTTGAGAATTCAAACGGAACTTTGACTATGGCTTAGCAACACCACCACCGCTGCTGCTTTTAGTGTGAAAAGTCATATCCATAGAAATACATTGAACGATTTCCTATGTTCTCATCTCTCCTGACGATGTACAGGGAGAGGCTCACACCCTGACAACAAGAAATGCAGAGCGAGTGCAATTTCCCCAAAACCACCAACTATCCTTCGTTAAAATAATACTGTACTGCCTATCCAGTTAAAAAAGGCGCTGTCAGAGTTCTCTCTGACGATTTTTTGTTTTGATTTCTGTGTTCATACTAACTTGTTCATGTACATGATGTTTCTTCCTGTTTAGGTTACTAATCTATACAGTAATACGACAAACAACAAAACACTGTACAAAAAAAAAAAAGTACCATGACGATCCAGAAATTCTCTTCCGGTTCGAAGAAAAACTGTCTGTTTTTCAGTGTATGCAGCGACTTAGCCGGTTTTGAGGGACAGAAGGTTCTGTGAGGAGGAAATGAAGGAAATGAACACAAGTTACCTTAATACACTAACGTGGTAGGTCAGAACAAACCACGGCAACAGGAACCCACCAATCGTGTGCGGCCGCTCAGGGCTCCTGGCCACAATCAGTGAATGACACGATCCACAGTCAGACCAAAACATTTGAATTATAAGGCTCAGTCTACATGCGACAAGGCCTTTACAGACACTGAATTCAATTGGTTTCAATTTCCTTACCTGGTAAATTGCACAATAGCCTCACATAGTCCCACATTGCGTATTTTTTCATTCTTCTCCACCTCACTTGGGTGATAAAAGAGAATTTTCTTTTCCTCCTAGAATGATCAAGCCATTTTGAAAGCATTAACTGGAGCCATCAATAAAGGCATTTGCTAGGATTGACCTAGGACAAAATAGGTTTCCTAAGGCTTAGCTACATAAATTAAATACATTGCATTTACTTTTGTAAAGAAATAATGGTTTAAATTTTTATAATGCAAGGTAATAGAGGTCAAATTACAACAGTTAAAAGTGAACTTTATAAGTGAAAGACAACTGCACCTCTCCCTCTTTTGGTCCGAATCTGGGGTTGTAGATGAAAAAATTAAGCAAAGACGGGGTATACTGCTTCTCTTGCATTCCTGTCGCCATTCTTGGACTAAAAATGAAAGCGTTAAGCAAACAAAAAGATCCTCATTCCACCAGGGTCTTCTGTCACCACCTGAATGCTTTGTATTATCATCGCATTGAATCAACAACCTTCACTCTAGAAGGCTCTTTATTTCCTTACCTGATCATCAGCATTAGTGTAGTTTTGCTCAGGAAATTCTCTCTTCTGCAGTAAGCCTGGTGAGCATGCCATGTACCCGCAGATCCAAATTTATAAGCTTCTCAGACTAAAATAAAAGAATAGAATTTCAAAATGAGGACAAGACCGTTAATCAACAGAACCATAAGTAAACAGGTGTAACGGTGATATCTATAAAAGGTACTCGTTTAGGTTCTTTGGGCATGCCGATTCCATAATAACAATGAGCAGCAAATACTCATCCAATTAGAAACCATAATCTCTAACCTTATGGTATGAAACCATGCAGAAGTGGTAGTGGCCCAACCTCAATAACACCGTTAATGGCATGAAAAGAAAAGCCTGGTGAGCATGCTATGTGCCAAATTTAAAGACATTAATTATTTCAGTATTCATACGTTTACTGTGAACTGCAATTATAAAGTTGTTAAAGTTTAACATAAGAAGTACTGTTGTAACATCCCTACAGCCGAATGAAATTATCTGAACTTGGAGCAACGGTTATTAGTGTTTGGTCCAAATAATCTCTGCAAAGCCATCCTTTCCACAAGCCTATCACAGAGTAATAATTCTGGAAGCAAGACCCAACTTTACTGAGGTTCGTTCTTGATACTCCCATGTAATAGTAAATAATACTTTTTTTTATTGATCAGAAAGAAAATCTGTAAGTATGTACTTGGCAGAAATGACAAAATATTGTGCAACATTTATAAATCACCAGGTTGTAGTTGGTTCTTTGCAATATTAAGGTATTCATAAGTCATTAGTGAAATTATTAAAACATTATCCATACAATATGTGCTGCTTGCCGCTTATCTTAGCCCCAGTAACGAAAACATATTTTATATTATTAGATGCATTGTCTTTAGGCTAACACGCTAAATAGCAATCGGGTAAAATAAAATTAACAACAAATAATATATTAATTAAATGGCAATAAACTATATCAGACACTGCCGACCAGCAACCGTTCATAAAATGTTTCTTAAATAACTTATACGCACATATACAAACAAGTGCATTGATTTGAGAGTTGGGGGAGTGGAACAGTAAACGAGTTAGCATGAGACGAATAAATTACATAGATATTTAAAGCATATCGATGCCGAGGAATAGCTGGTTAACAAGCTTGTTAGCAAGGTTCCGTGTTTCAGCACTATTTCATTCGAAGACGCTAACGTTAGCTGTCTTAAATTGCAGCGTTGATCTATTGTCGTTGCGTATGTCTAGTCAGTTAAAAGCTGACATTTACCCATCTGCGACATTTACCTCTTGCATCACATATATCGATTGATAGCTTATTAGCTTGCCGACTTTTTACAGCTGAAATCTGTAATTTCTCGTGAGATCACTTAGTTTCATTGTTTTTTCGTAGTGTTTTAAGAAACATATCAAAATACAGTAGGCAAAGTTATATACAATTACATAATAAATTAGCTTACCTTCTATCGCATGTCAACTAAATAAACTGGATACCTTGTGTCTCGTTTAATTTAGTTAGTAAGCTTAAAAATAAAGTGAAAAAGACACATCCTTCCTTGTAATTCAGCAGCTAAGTATGCGTTGCAGTAATCAACGCTCGTATGGATTTCATACAGACGCTAACTATGGTTCCTATTATGTTTTGTCTAGAAAAATTCGGAAAGTTACTAAATATCGCTTTATTATTGTAAAATGTTACATTTAATATAAACATTTACCGCGAATCTCACCGGGAAAGGTGGTTTAAAAAATGGATTGGTGGACAGACATATACTAAAATATTTTTGGCGTCCCATGTGAATTTTTATTTTATTTTATTTAATGAACACTGCAAAAACGTTTTCCAAGTTTGGCCTATTTAAATGCATGGAACGATTAATCAGTTCTGTTACGGGCTAATAATAAATTTGGGCAATTTTTACTGAATTCTTTAATTGCTTTTTTAATGGACCCATTAATAAACATTCACTCTATTTTTTGACAATTCATCCATGATCTTACAGTAATGCATGTGATCACTGATTGCTTATTACACCAAGACAACAATTTAGCACAAATCCTGCTATCATAATTAGACTCAACAAAACTAGGCCTAACACTTCAATGACGGAGTACATTGCCTGGGGGAAGTGCTTAAGGAGTGCAAATGGCTTTGTGCTTGCAGATGTTTTACATTAACATAGAAGAATGTCAGGTGGTGATGTGGGAATCCAGTACAGAGCTTGTGGTGTTAGTATTATTGCATTAATTGAATGGAAACCTAAGTAGGCATGCTCTGCCCTCCAAACTGTAACCTTAACCTGGCTCTCTTTAACTCACTTTTCTGCCCCCTAATTTGGTTTAAATCATTAACGTGGATTATTCAGGGCCTTGTGTCTGGCTTTGCAATGCATAGAAATCTGTATTCTGTTGTCCAGTTCGTCACGGTGGATGGGTTTGTTTTGATTAAACGAAAAGTGTTTATATGTGTGTGTGTGTGTGTGTGTGTGTGTGTGTGTGTGTGTGTGTGTGTGTGTGTGTATATATATATATATATATAT
>JAOVYW010000074.1:4303264-4338376 GCA_025775045.1 Hiodon tergisus | reverse complement strand
AGAGAGAGAGAGAGAGAGAGAGAGAGAGAGAGAACAGAAAGCTGCTTAAAAATTAGGTCAGAAAGTTATTCCTTTGAGTTTCATACAGAAACATAAGTGATAATTCAACATGTAATAAATACATGAAGCAACTAAAGGGAATTTAAAAACCTGCCCTAATGCTGAGCTATAACATCAAAAGTATCATAAATTGTTTTAAAAGTTATATTTTTATTTTTTAACTTCACCTTTTGAGTTTCTAGTCTGCCGCCGAAAGCAATTTTTTCCTGTTTACCTTGGATAAGAACCACAATTTATGCACCAATTACAGCCTGTGTAAGCATTTGCAGGGATTGGCAGGTTTCTTAGAAAGTTACATCACTTCAGGAGGCCTGTGTAGAAGGCATCAAACTAATTTCTTTACTTTTACCACGGGAGCAAAACTTTTTACTTGAGATAAATCTGTTTAATATAGATTATTATTTTACCTTATGTGTTCAGAATGCATTGACATATTGCAGAGTCTCCACATTTGAGGATTTAATATGTGCGGCCAGCCCATATTCGAAAAATTACCCTCCTATGTATAAATTAGCATATGAGTGGCTGAATATATATATATATATTTTTTTTACTGCTAGTGGCTTCTCTTTACTGGGTCATCGTTTTTGCTAATGGCCACATTAATAGGTAGGTCCAACATTGCCTGGTCTGATGAATCCTGGTTCCTGCTGGTTCACGCCTATAGGAGGACCAGGGTTTGGCAAAGACCACATCCAGCCTGTTGGGTAACAACTATGCAGGCTGGTGGTGGTGGTGTGATGGTGGGAAGTGTGTTTACATGGAACACAATGGGTCCCTTGTTACGATTGGAGCAATGTTTGAAGTCCACAGGATATCTGAAAATTGTTGCCAATAAGGTGCTTCCTTCCTCCCTTCCCAGCAGGATACTGCTCCATGCAACAAGGCTAGGATTTTCCAGGAATGGTTTGGGTATCCCAACAGTGAATTCAACATACTGGAGTGGCCTACCCATTCAATTCTCAAAAACCATGGGACGCAATGGAGTCGACATGGGTCGGTATCCCTGTGATGCTCTCTCGACTCCTGGTTGAGTCCATGTCCCAACACATTCAGTGTCTTCAGACTGCAAAAAGGGCAACCCCTAGCTATGAAGTTGTTGTATCTAATGATGTGCCCCACTCGGTGTACATGACAAGCACCCCTCCCCCAATTGGAAACCAATAGGAAAGTAAAAGTGTAAGTCATATCAACGCCTTGAATGAAAAACCATCAGATGTCATGGTGGATTATTCCTTTTATTACGCAGTATAAAGTACTCATACTTTAGTTAAGTTCGGCTTGAAAACGTTTGTATATTTTTTGTTTTTATATTCCTATCATAGTAATGAATGCAATAGTGATTGTGGCGGTCCATATATATTTTTCTTTTGAACAGAAATGTGATGTATTTAAATCCTTGATTCATTTAATTCCTGCTCGATCCCTTTACCTTTTGATTTGAAAATGGACAATAAACCTTTCTTTTAAAATACTGTTATATGCCACGCTAAGGTATATAGAACATAGATACAGATATTATTTTTTCCCCACAGTTACCCCAGGTTTGACCTGAATGCAGACTGTTTAAAGATCTTCCACTCACTGCTATAGAAGTATCTGAAACTCTGCCAACTAGCACTTAACACCACATAAGCCTGAAGGTCATCCATCCTAAGGTTTTGACCTGGAGAGTCAATGATCTATTTTAAAGCTGTTCATCTGAATCCCTGGTGAAATTCGAAAGGGCCATTCATATCCTGCTCATATATTCACTACTGAAAGACATAGCTAGTAACAGACTCAGAGACGGAAGGGACTGAGAGGATTTAAAAGGGAAGGAGATATTTTGTAACACTATGATCATTTACATAATTTCACATAATTCTATGCAACTTACTGTAATTATTTTGTAAAAGCAAACTTGTCTGTGCTTGTAGAGTTGTAAACTGTGTTAAGAAATACATTTTCTAGCCTTACCCCCAGAACAATAAAGTAGTTCATTGTAACAGATGTGTTCTAAATATTCAGCTACTAGTTCAAGGGGACTCAGATTGAATCCAGGTTTCAGTCCTAAGGTGACACCTAATTAAATTGTCCACCAGTACAGCTCCCCTCACCCCTCCCGCCTCACATCGCATCTAATATTTACGGGTATGTCCTTGAATAATTACTCAAACATCTGCTGGGAAGTTATTTGTTTTCAGAGACAGGCTGCCTGCTCCGTGGATGTATTGGCCAGAGGAAGATTCCATGCCCTGGATTTCAATTTAATTAGAGCCAATAGCACCAGCACTGTTGGAGACATTCATCAAATGCCACTAATGATAAGTATGTGTTGAATGATCACTGCAGTCATTTCTGTAATTTAGCTGCATAACAGAAGTTCTTTTAAGCTGAACTGCAAATAAGTTTTTATTATTATTTTGTAATCTGAACTAGTGTTTACCAATTGTGCTGGAGAACCAGTGTGGGTTCTGGTTTTGTACCAGTCATTTATGGTTAATAGAGCTGTTAACATAATATGGAGTCTGAATTTGACATCTTTTGACAATTATCTGCTGTTATCTGCTGGAACATAGTTGTGGTTGGATGTGTGTTTGCCAGTTGAAAAATAAAGTATTTTGTTGTCCATAAATAGGTAATATTAGTAATGCAAGATTGAATGGACATTTAACTGATTATGGCTTGTCAGCCTTGGTAAATACAGTTTCCAATTAACTTAAGTAGGCCTAGGTCTATTTCAATTAACTTAAACTAAAAATAGGCCAAAATTATGTATATATATATATAAGCATATAAGTTTCTTTTGACTTCCTTTAACACACCGGCATCATCATGTTTGTCACAAAGCAGAATGTGCTGAGACCAACAACTCCTAACAACTCCTAATTCATTAAGAAGTAGGCTGGGAAGAAACCATGCATGGGGGGGGGGTTTCCCAGGGTTGGGAAATGCTGATCAAAATTTTATTGCTATTAGCCCAGGGTAAAAGATGGAGTAGATTTGGAAGAGTTGGAATTGGCTGCGTTATTAGTTTTTCCAAAATAAATTTAATCCACATTTCCGGTAAAATTATGGGCATTATGATGGCCATTAATCTAATAATACTAATGGTATTATTGTAATACATTGCCTGTAATCCTGTGATGGGCCTTCAATTTACTTGTTCCCTCCATTTTCACAATACACCACCTATTCCAACGAATTTCTAGGTGGAATCTTTCTATGATTTTGTTCATTTTCTTCATTGTGATGTACTTTAATATTAAATTATATATCCACTCAGTACCTGCATGGTTTAGGCACTGATACGTTGTAATAACGGATTAGGCTTAGCTGCCATGAGACCCCATGGTTGGAGTAAGCGAGCACCTAGGGCGATTGCTTCGCCTTAGGTGATGCAGCGGCATGCCTGTCCAGTGCAGGGCCACGCTGAAAGAGTCCGTCCCCTTGGAACAGTAGCCGCCTCCCACATCTGGGAAAGGCTCGGGTTGGAGTCAGTACTTGGGGCTGATCCTGTGGGCACTTTAGTGGTCTGGCAGACTGCTTTGTCCCTAGATGATTTCTAGAATACCAGAAGTATGACCTGCCGTAATAGGTGCATTTAGCCTTTGTGAACCAGAGCTGATGTTGGTCATCGTTGTCTGGCTTGAGGAGCATCCTGGAGATCAGCTGCAGCTTTTCCAGCAGTTTGAGCTAGTCTAGCTAGTCAGGTGGCCAAAGAGAGTATCCATCTTTTGCTGGTGGGAAGTGGGCAATGTTGTCTTGTCTATGTTGTACAGAAGGAATGCAGTATTGTTTGATTAGCTGAACATAGGATGATTGATCTCCCACTAGAAATCCATATGTATAGGGCCAGGCCTAATGCCCCTGTCGCTCGCTGCATGAGCACTGACAGGCAGCGTACCCGTTAGCCGTAGCCATCAGCCAAAGGCAGGCTCTTTCTCCTGTCCACAAATTGTCTGTGATGTTGACCAGCATCGACCAGATTGGTGAATCGGTGATGCGCTGCGTAGCATCAGCAGGATCGATGTATTTATTTTGATGACTTGCATCAGCTACTTCAATTCTCGATGCAAGGACTGGTGCTGGTGTTCATGTGAAACCGAAAGTTGCGTAACGCTACACAAACTGAATTCTTCTGTACTGCACAACAGCCAGACCACTTATAAAATGAGCGGACTGTTTTTGAGCTGGGAAGGAGCCCTGCACACAGCAGTGATTAGCTGCAGCCAGGAACTAATCAAGAGATTAGTGATGCAGCCGAAGTGACTAACTGTGTGCTTCCTGTGGGAAATATGCTCACAGACAGGACACTGAAACAAACAGCAAAACTATGTTGTAACCAAGTGAATTTAGCAATGAAAAAACATAATACATGAGTAAAAGTGGCCCACAAGAGCAACGTGAATCGTAGCTTCTGCAACCGCAAGGCATGAGGGTGCTAGCTAAAGTACACATTCAAAAACAAACAGAGTAGCAAAACCTTTCTCTCGAAAAAGCAGTGACTACATAAAACTGTTTTTGTACAGTTTTTTTTTTTTTGCAATACTTTTTTGTTCAAACGACAAAACTTGCAATGTAGCTCAGCTTGGATGCCTGAGAAAAAAAGAGGCAGAACTGTCTTGGCCGTCAGATTTTATAAGATAACTGCTCAGTTACTTCTGGGTTCTTAAAGGGAAATAACCCAATGGTGATGGTATTTCGCATTTGAAAGGGAACCACCCATTTTGTTGTACATGTATGGCACAAAGTCTCAAATGTCCTGCAAGATTTATGGCCATTAGATAGTGTCACCGAGAGACTGACATTGCCCCAGAAAGAGCAATTTGTTGCAGCACTGCACCAGTGCTGTGACGTGGGAAGTGAAGAGCCGGAGCTCACACTTTCAAATCACGTCCGCGCATCCGTGCCCCGCGTGTGGCAATTGGAACAGCCTCTGTCCCGAGGAGTCACCCAGAAGAGGAATGATCGCACTGCGCCCTCCTCCCCATTTGTCACCCCGAAGAGCAAGCGGATCGGCTTCATTGGGCAGCCGGGGGTAAAGAGGGGCCAGCGGCCGGGCCATCTGTGAGCGCTTCACGTCACCTCCCTCTCTCGGCACCGTGTGAGCAGAAAAGTTAACGCAGAAAAACTAAACGCGCGGCACGACTTATCAAAGCAGAGGTTGGTGTAGTGATTAAATCACTGGGCATGGCATTATTATATCAAAGCTTTATTGTTTGGCGTTGTATAAAAATTTAACGTGTTTTTACTCAGTATTAATAATTTAAAGAGTTAAACGAGAAAATTGTGTTAAAAAAATTCTAAATGACAATTTATGTTTTGTGTGTTGATTAACACAGAACAATGACTTTAAGTGGCTATCAATACCAGCTCACCAGCTGGCCAGAATTGTTTTTGTCTGTTTAGAAATAAAACAGTAACCGAATCTGAGATCCACATAATATTAAATTTTCTACATTTTAGGACATAAGAGTGACAGTGGAAGTTTCCTTTAAATAGAAGATAGTAATTAAATGGTCAGTGTAGGGGAGAATCTTAAAGAGGCGAACATTGAGGCTGCTAAAAAATTGTCTTAAAATTTTTTACCTGAGTGGGTCACAACGTCTTTCACTCAAGCATACTCAAGCATTTGTATTTAATGCCTTATGCGGATTTGCAGAGAGATATTTTTTACGCACCAAAAATCTTTCACCTCTTAGCCTTGGCAAGAAGGGGCGAGATTGTGTTGAAAAAGAGCATTGTGTTCTCCAATAGGGGACTTTTATTCAGACGCATTCCATGCCAGGGCCTGAATGACTGGGGACCCGGGGAGAAGTGCACATAATCAGAAGGCACACAATTACCAGCCCACAAACTGACGGATCGGAGTAGCCGGAGAAGTAGGGCGCGGTTCACACGTGGGACGGTGCTTTCCTGTTCTCCCCTTCCTGAAGACCTGAGAACACAGCAGATTACATTTGCACTGCACAGTGAAGGATAACCGCTCTTTTCATCATGGGTTTAATTTATCCCTTCCTTCTGGAAATCAACACATCTCTTGTTTGTTCCCATAATTAGTCAATTGTGTCGAAAAGGTCTGCGGGCTCCATGCCATCCACATTGATCAAACCTTTTGGGAAACCAGGCATTGTTGTGAATGTCAGGTGGTCACGCTCCAGGGACCGTTTTAAAAATGCATGCTTACACGTAATTGCAGATTTTATTGGTTTGATATGTTGTAAAAAAAAATGATTCATTAATGGAAGAAATGTTGCAAATTAATAGTAAAACCCAACACTGAAGAGGCCCTGGTGGTTAAATGACTCTCTGTACGCAAGTGTAGTATTTGTAGCATAAAAATAAAAATAAATAAAAACTTTATATTGTTACTTATAAAAAGAAAAAATTGCCAAATTCACAAAGTAGAAATCCTGGAAAGGATCATTTAGACATACATTTTAAGGGTAGGTGTCAGCAAAAATTATTGTTTTCACATTGTACTGAAGAAGGAAGGAAAGGTATAGATATAAATGACCAAAACAAGCCTGACTGCTATTTTCAGAAGCATACGTTTCCCGCCCCCTCATCCTGCAGGGAACCAAGCTTTACAGAGCGAGGGAGCGAGAAAGAGAGGGAGAGAGAGAGACAGAGTGAGTGAGTGATGGGGGTTAATAATGTTGTCAGTTCTGGTCTTTGATCGTCTCGAGAGTGCGACCCACCCGGGGCAGTGGGTGTTGTCTCCAGCTGTGGTAAGGACACAGGGGACCGTGGTGTTTGGGTCCAAACGGCTTCCAGCTCACTGCAGCCTTCACAGACAATTAAAGACGCAGACAGGCAAATTTCAATTAAAACGTTACGCACACTTGAAAACATTTTGATGGCAGCGTATAATTTCAATTTAGGTGCTCACTTTTAGCCCCCTGTCTTGCTCAGTGATCTATATTCTCTGTGCAAATTATTTTATATATACTTTTTTTCTGGTTTTGTTGAGTAAACCAATAAAAAATTTCTACTTTTACCACATGGATACCATTTCTACCATTTTACAACATGGCTTTTTCTTGCCGACACATATTATATTATTTATAAATCAGTTATTGCAATGACAGAACTAGAAAACAATGATGTGGAGCACGCAATACACATTTTAATCAACCGAAAGGAAATCTGTTGACTTAAAACCACGTATCTGTTCCTGCCTTCACCCGGTCATCAATCCCTGAATGGAATTTTCATTGAAAATACACATGTACTTTACTAGTTTTCTGCCACCCATTCAAACTGTGCTTCCCAGAAAGCCCAATACAAGTCATTAACAAATACAGGGGATAGCAAGAGGGAGACTGAACAGCAATAAGTTTGGAAGGGCTGTAATTACTTTTCTTCATCAGATATTGTTTGATTAAATACCTGTGAGAAAATTAAATTTACATGATGAATGGCCACTCTGGATGAAGGTTATAACGTGGCATCAGCTGATATTAACAGATAATTGTGAAAAATATTCCATTCCCTAATTTATTTTGTTTCAGGAGATTCGATTTTTTTGGGGGGGTCTGCGGTCTGATTTAGGCCATTTATCTCGCAAAGTGGGTATTAGAGCTGAATACATTGTTATCGGCGTGCTTCCCCGCCGTGCACCTCTCTCCAGACTCTTTAGTCCATTACCAGCTGTTTTGTGTACAGCAGCCTGTTGCGCCATCGTGAAGCTCTCCCTCTCCTGCAGCATACTACACCTTCCGGAATGCACCATCAGTTCAAAACCTCCATCTATGTCATGGCCATCTCAGTTTTTAAACTTTCTAAAAAAAAATCTCTGTGGATTTAAAACCAGTACCAACGGTTAAAGTGTTGTCGAAAGACTGAATGAGTAAGACACATGACTGATTATCCGTCCTTCAGATACATTTTGGCAGATTCAGTCTACCATTGAGCCAGGCTTATACAGATATATAGATAGATATATAGATATAGGTATGGAGGGAATGGTTTTAGTAGCTGTTAGTATTCCAAATCTTGAGGCCACGGCTTCATCTAGAAGAAAAGTGTCATGTGGTGAATTTTTATGAAATACTTTGATCCACCAATTCGGTGCTACTTCTCAGATCTAATAGCCAGGGTTTTCCCATAACAATCATAAGCCCCTGATGATGTGTGAAGAAACTGTCTCGGAGTTTGCTTCATAGAAAGTTTTTCAGTCTAATGAAGAAATGAGATAGAGATATCTCTAAAACTACAGTGCTTTTGTGCATCGCTCAGGATAAGAGCATCTGCTAAAAATGCCAAAAATTTAAAAATTTAAATGTAGAGATGAGCACTGAGCACAGGTTTATTCATCTACTTCACTCATCAGGGCTGGAATCAATAAAATTAATTTTTAATGGCAGATTCTTTGTTCAGTTGTGCTGCCACAGAGCACTGCATTTTCCAGGGGCACTAAAAACAGCCACCTGGGTTGGGCGCGGGCAACTGGACATTTTTCCCTTTACCCCAGAAAGGGGAGAAACACCTGGAAAATAGTAGGGCAAAAATTCAACTGCAGAAAACAGATACGTATAAACGCAGTAAAAAGCCTAACAGCTTCACTTTCATGGTGGTTGAGCTGTTTTTGTGTTAGAGCAGAAAAAAAGACAGTGGTAAAGTCCCAGAAGGGTCAGCTGCCTTCTTTTCTCCGACGACTTCTCCCTCCGGAGTGGCTACTTAATGTGGATGCAGCACCAGTGCACCAGTACCAGCACTAGTGTTGGAAATCACTGCTCACAGCTTGGGATTACTCTTAAAAAGCTACAGTCCTCACGCCCCTGAAGGAGCTTTGGACAAAATTGAATGGCACTTCAGGAACGATTCTGGTAGGGCACCGCAGAAGTCTGAAACAGTTTGGGTGGTCAACACATGTGAAATGTGACGTCAGTGGTGACTGCAACTGACACATTATTACACAACATCTCAGTGTATTGTTATCTGTAATACTGATCAGTCCAAAAAATTGTCAATGAACCAGACAGACCCTCTTCGCAGAATTCGCTTTGCTTCTAGTTCTGTTGTATTTATTCATGATTATTTTTCCCCTTCACTGAGGATGGTCGTTATCGCTCACCATTGAAATTGCAAGTTCTAACGATCTCTTCTGGTACTGAGAGAATGAATAGCTGGTGTTTGTTCCGTACAGGGCTAGATAGCATGAAATCGACAGCAGCAAGAGCATCCAAAGTAAGCCTGGGGAGAATCTTGATTAATGGAGGCAGCTCAAACAGACTGCAAGTCATTAAGTGTCATTAATAAGAGATACTTTTTTTCCACTCCCATCATTGCAACTCCAGTCTTCACTTTCACATTATTCTTCTGCTCAACTTTTTGAATAAAATACCCTTTTACTTTTCTGGCTTGTGCAATTGTTGACCTTTTCATGATGTGTATCGGTATAAGGAATATGATTTATTTATTTCTCACGTTACTATAATCTAACTGAAAATTGAGCAGTAATTTGTAAGCCAATGTTTGTTTAGCCCTGTGACCCTGAATTGATAGGATAAGCATTTCAGAAAATTAGTGGGTGGATATTTTATTGAGCAGTTTAAAAAAAATATGACAGCAGAGTGAGGAGCACATATGGTTTTTGTATATTGCACTTTCTTTAATTTCTTACCTTTATATTGGTATGGAGCACAGGCTATTATTCATGCAAACCTGTGTCTGGTTCGACGTGTGGCAGGTTGTCACCTGTGAATTGAAGGAATTTGTGAGGTCAGGCAAAATACAGCAGGCTGCTATGGAGACAGGCGTAGTCTCAAAACTAGCTTATTTAGTGCTAATTACTTGCTTACAGTGGTCATTTCTTTTCTTGGTTATTTTTAGGTTGGCTTATTTTGATGGAACACATTTTAAAAAATACAATCGCTACTGATAAGGGAACAAAGTTGTCATGCTTTGTGTCAGGTGAGTGGTGTGGTATGTGTGATAAGATAAGGACTGAGCTGTTTGGGGCACGGGCTTTTAGGAACTCTTCATTATTGTTACTGAAGCAGCAGGTTCTGAAAATGGTAATACAGCTGTTCCTGAGAGCCATGGTAGTGATGACGTTTTTGTTAGAAATGTCTGACTTCTTTTAGTGGGGATCATCCCAAAGGTGTTCAGTGGGGTTGAGGTCAGGGCTCTGTGCAGGCCAGTCAAGTGCTTCTTGACAAACCATTTCTGTATGGCCCTTGATTTGTGCATGGGAGCATTATCATGCTGAAATAGGAAATTCCCCAAACTGTTACCACAAAGTTGGAAGCACAAAATAATCTAGAATTTAATTGTATGCTGAATCAATAAGATTTCCCTTCACTAGAACTAAGAGGCCTAGCCTGAACTGTGAAAAACAGCCCCAGACCCATTATTGTCCTCAATCAAACTTTACAGTTGGCACTATGCATTCAAGCCGGCAACGTTCTACATTCAAAAAATATTTTTCTGTTAGACTGCGTGATGGTTAAGTGTGATTCATCACTCCAGAGTATGCCCTTCCATTGATTCAGAGGCAAGCTTTACACTACTCCAGTCAATGGGCATTGTACATGGAGATGTACGGCTGTATGGCTGCTCGGCCATGGAAACCCCATTTCGTGAAGCTCCCAATGCATGTTTCTTCCAGAGGCTTTTTTTACACGCTATGCGCTTCAGCACTTGGTCCAGTTCTGTGAGTGTGTGTGGCTACTGTTGTTGCTTCTAGACGTTTTCACTTCACAATTACAGCACATACAGTTGATAGGGGCATCTATAGCAGGACAGACATATGACGAACAAACTAATTGGAAACGGTGGCTTCCTGTGACTGTTAAAAGTCATTAATCTCTTCGGTACGAGTAATTCTTCTGCCAACATTGTCTATGGATAGTTCTGTGTGCTGTGGCTGTGTGCTCAATTCTGATAAAGTGTCTGCTGTGATGGAGGAGTGCGATATATATATATATATATATATATATATATATAGGGGACCCTTGGCGGTGTATCCCAAAAGACTGAACATACAGGGTTCGATTGCTGTCCACTGGAAAAGATAATTGCCACCATGTGTGAGTGTGTTGAAGCCATGGTGCATAAAAGCCATGGAGGGTGTTAACCTCTCTGTAGCTCCCCCTGTGGTGGGGGGAGGGCAACACCAATGCAGACTATACGGTGTCCTAAAGGGAGGAGAGCAAGTGAAAGTTAGTGCAGACTTTTCATGTCAACAGACTGTTCCTTGACCCGAGTTTTCTTTTTCAGGCACATTCTTTATGTAGATCAACAAGCACTTATCCAACAACCTGATGGGAATAAAGCATGTACTACTCTATTACAGTGCAATCATTTTTAGTCTCAAATTGTTCTCAAAATAACTTCTTTGATGTCTAGAGTGATTCACAGTTTATTCCCTGTAATCTAATGAACACAGCACAATGTATATTTTCACTGGAACACAAAACTCCTTTCAAACACCGCTAGGAGGACGCCAAAGCGTTTACAACCCCCAGAATGAATCCTATGCCAAGAAAGTCTCCAGGAAATTATTTGACCCACCACAGTCCCCACCCCTTTGCCCGATCTGGTCTGATCTGGCCTGAACTTGATCTTATCAGATTCTGATTTTTCAACTCTCCCTCTAGGACCCATCCAGGCTGTTCCTGCCTTCTCGGAATACCTGATAATACCTGCTTTGCCTGGTTGCTTTTTAATCAACAGCTTGCTTTCAGTGATGAGCAAACCCCACTCTCATGGTTTATAATTAAAAAATAAAAAAAACCAGTTAAACAGTTGCATATTTCTGGCCATGAGTTATCAGTCACACTGTTCCATTAATAAATTCCATGGAGCTTGCCAGCTATTAAAAATCAGCATGACAGGAGCATTAATCCATTAGCCTATATTGCGGGGTTAAGATTGGGGGGGAATGGATTGATCTGTTTTCATCTGTGTTTACCCTCACTGCAGGCCGTAGAAGATGGACAATTATCTCCATTTTCCCCTGAGATCATTTTTCTTCTCTTATTATTTTATTCATACATAACTTAATAAGAAAAGCCACATGTTACTTTTACATGTTACTTTTTTGTGTTAAACTTTTGTCCAGGCACAGGGCAGAGGGGGGTGGGTCAATGGTGGGTCCAGTATTTGCTGAGAAAGACAACTGCTGCTGTACCTTCATATGACCCCAAAGGTCAGATCCAGCAAAGCACTAATATCTTATTGGGCATCAATTATTGTCACCTTTTTAACAGCAATTTCTGACAGTTTTTAACAAACTGTGACATTTAAGGTTTATTTATTTATTTAATATATACGTTTTTTTGCTTTTGTAAAGCTTTGGACCACCCCTGGAACATATTAGTCACTTTTGTAGGGTTTTTAGGCTTCTCCTTGCCCAACTCTGGTCTTTGATGCACACTACTTAAATCTTTAGCGGATATCATTTTTAGAACATTTCAAAAAGGGAAAGAGGTCTCAGGAGCTGCATGATGGGGTCAGAACCTCACAGAAAAGTGAATGCCATTACGGTGGTCTCCCTAAACTGGACAATTAGGCATCTCTGACTTTATAAAATTAACTGATAGAGCTATCAGGAAAACTGGCACAGTCCAATATTTACAGTTTATAGTTTTATCATGTCCACAGCACCCGAATAGACTCATCCGTCTTCCTATTTTCGCAGGTGGGTTGAAATTATTTCTCTTCTTCTGGGGATATTTTCCTTCACACCATATGATGTGACAGCTTTATACCTCAAACGAGAGCCAATCTCATACTGATACTTTATTGTTTCAGCTCCCACCACCTATACCAACACAACCAACACTGACATCCCATTTTTTTCCATCTTTCACCGAGATTTTTATGAGCTACAGTACGCCATATGAGAAAAAGGTCTCTAAAATTGACCTTAGTGTTGAAGAGTAGATTGTCTGGAGCTTGCAGTGTGACATGCTGTGATTTAGTTTGCTCTTAAAGATATGGCTGAAGGAATGGATTGAAATAAAATATTCTTTAATTTCAAATGATCTTTATATCATACACGCCAAAACATTTATCCCTCTTTAAACCATTCGCTTTCACCTACACGCTTCATAGATAAACATACTAAAGCCCCACTAAAGTTAAAACTGTCATCTCCAGTGTTTTTGCTTCAGTAGATCAAATTAGCATCACCAAAATATAAAAAATTAAGGTTTCTGTCATTTTACAGTATTCTGTGGGTGAAAGTAAGCCCAGTCCGACAACCCCCCTCTTTTGGGTTGGGGTAATTCAATCAATCAATCAATCAATTCATTTTTATAGTGCGCTTTTCACATGTTTCCATGTCACAAAGACGCTTTACATACAGAGAAATACAATATGTCCCAGGCCTGACACCCAAAAAGCATGCCAGTGGCAACAGTGGCAAGGAAAAACTCCCCAGGCTAGCAGGAAGAAACCTTGAGAGGAACCCAGCTTAATGGGGGAGCCCATCCCCATTAACGAGGTGATGCCTATGTTACCCTTATTTTAATAATCCCAATGACACGTTTGCTCATGTTGTACTCTCCTAGCCTATGCAAATGTGTACATGACCAATCAGAAATGCCTTGTGTGTCAGGCATCTGTGAGTCAGCTGCTGGTGTGAGGTACCTAATTGGTACTGGAAGCTACTTTCTGAAAATGGCTAAACCTTCATTGTGCAGTAATGTGTTGCTCAATATGTTGCCCAAGAGTACATTTCTAATCTTCCAACTCTAAATATATGTCCAATTTCTCTCCATATCGTGATATTTGAGTTTTGATAGCATACGGATGGCGCCTGTAGAAATTGTAAGCTCTGTAAGTTGCTTTGGATAAAAAGTGTCTGCTAAGCAACTAAAAATGTAGCTACGTGAGCCAGAAAGTGGTATAGAACTCACCCAATGCTTGAATATTTGCCTATTTTTTACGTTTCCACTGTAAAATAAAACTGTTTTATTTTTTAAAGTTTTATGTAGTCAAGGATTGTGAACCACTTGAACGCTTGGCCCGCACGTTGCCAGGTGTTTGCTCTTAAATGGATATCCATAGCTGCCAGCCTAGTACCATGTTACACAGCATGTGTGGATTTCTTGACATGTAACGAACTTGACAGGGCTTGACATTAACTGTCAATCAAAAAGGATTTTCAACATCTGATGATCATCATATTGGGAAAAAAGTCAAATGGCTTCTGTTATTTTATTTTGTGAATTTTTTAAGACAAAAATGTGACTTTGGTACGGTCTTTAAGAAAAGCTGAATACTATGCACCATTGCAAATATGATTTAAAACATATTTTTACATTGCATGAAAATTGTCTATGTCCATATGTTACCCAGGTAGTGTCATTGTGTTGTTTATTTTCCTGGCCAGTGTCAGTAGTTTTTGGGTCCTAATGAGTGAGTAGGGGTGCCCTGGATAGAGTTTTCTGTGAATCATCTCCTTATCGCCTGAAGGGAGAAGCAGAGTTTCAGTATTCCCCGTGGCACTGAGTGACGGCTGTCACTAAGTGCCAGTGGCTGCTGTTCTGGTACCTGGCAGTGGAGCACATGACTTCCCTCATGGCCAATGCCCGGCCGACACCGAACTTAATTCATTGTTTGTTAAATTATGGCGGTGGTGGCTTATGAAATATGTACTCGAGAATAATAGTCAGCAATAAACTCAACAGTCATCTGCCAAAACATCCTCATCTTAGTAATGCAAGAGGTATAATACTACACAATATAAAAATAAACCGTGAGGTTAGACAGATCTCAGACGCTTGGATAATGGTTAATGTCATAGGATCCTGACTAATAATTGAATTGGTTTATATGTTTAATGTAACTAGTACACTAAATGTGTCACAGGGACTTGGTTCCCTTAGCAATCTAATACAATTTCCTTGGCTGCCAAAAACTCTTTATAAATACACATTATAATTGATTGGCTTGGGAGCCATTCCTAGGGCACTTGTATTTGGAACTGCCCCCAGAGTGGAGCTTTGGAAAAGCCTATGGGTTGACACTTATTCCTTGTTTTCCATAGAGAATAAGCACAGAAAAATATGTTGTAGCACTATTGAAATTACATGCATGAAGAGAAACATTGGAAGACCTGATGTGACAGAATATTATTCAAAGTCAGCTAAATGGTTTTTCTGTCCTCTTCCTAGGAAAGACATGTCGGTAGAGGTGTTATAAATACATCACAATGTAAATAATAGGTATTATGCATTTATCACTATCTGAATGGTGAGTGTTTTGAATGTATTGCTTGCTTTCAATTAATTTTGCAATTTAAACCGTTTCAATACTCTGCAAAGCAAATGCGAAGAAACTTTGTGATTGGACCTGCTAGAAATACCAACTTTAACATATTTGTAAAGGTATGCTTTCTTCTGGTTAAAAAAATAGAGTCCCAATAGTGGAAGCAGACATAGATGGTGCAAGGTTAAAAAATACCTTTATGAAATATTATTTTTATACATGGACATTTATATAATTCTCACATAAAACAACCAAACTTTTATTGTAAACGTTCAAATTCAGTGGAGCTTTAATCAAAGCGCCCATTTGTGGGTATTTAGGAGATAAACTAATTCTTCTCAATTGACATTGAACAGATTTATCTAAAACAAAAAAACTTACTCTGCCCATAATATCACCTGAATTATCTTGCACATCTTGAGGAGTATGGAAGGAAATTATTGACAAGAGCCCAGATTTAGTTTTTGTTGGCATAAAAAGTTATTTTGTACCATACTTATTTTAGAAATGTATAAAAGTCCATTGTTTATTTCAACAGTTTTAATTTACAATGTTGAAAGATTGCATTTTGTATTTAGTATTGAAGTTCTGAAAATAAACAATTTATTTACCCAAATACTCAAAAATTGAACAAATTTTCAATACTTTCCAAATTCATTTTTTCTTTTCTTTTCAAATAATTATCAAATCTTGTTCAAAAGATTCAATGTCCCAATACTTTCAAAACATGTTCCTGCAAAATAGTAATTTGAAATGATTTTTATCATAAACATTTCTCTTGCTTTTGCATTAGGAGTAATTTTTAAGTGCATTTAAGTGCCTCGTGTATGTGGTGAACCTGCACAATTTGCAGTTGATGAATGAGAGTAGATGCCACGTGGTTATCAGTAATTAACCGCAAGCTGTGTGGCCTTGCTAGCACACAGCGGGCCATGGGGGTTAATGTCTCCATAACTACCCCTGGAGGACAGAGAGTTCACCTTCTATCATTACCGCTGCCCTGATAAATCTCAAAACCACCAACAAGAGATTTTTTGGCACATAAACCATTTAGTATAGGCGGTTCTGTGGCATCCTTAACGTCAACTGTTTAAATGTTAGAAATTTTGTGTGTCACATGAATATGGACATAATGCATAAAACCACCATCCTCACTGGGGCTTTTTACGAGCAAAAACAGAAAACCATGACAAATTATCTGAGTTTTTTGCCTACTCCATCCGTGAGCCAAGATAAGTCATACAATAATTTAGTTGTGTAAAACAAATGACATAAGCAATTAACCAAACATGGAAGGGTTCATGAAAGTCCTACTGCATGGCCTGTCACTGTGCATGACAAGTCACAAATTATGTGTTGAAAACTTGCGTGTAAATGTCCTCACTGTGTAACGCAATGCCTAATCTCCTGTCTGCACTTCCCCCTGCCTTTTCGCACTCTCTGCTTTTCCTCTCTCCTGCAGATGCTCTGGTTAACGATGAAAACCCACAGGCAGATGTGATGGAGAACTGTTGGGTTTGCTTCCCACCCCTCCGGAGGCTGGCCGGATTCCCTCGGCTCCCTCCCTCCATCGTTAGAGCATGTCTGTCTGTTTGTTCTCTTTGTCTCTGTGCGTCTGAGATCTTATCAACTCATTACTCGACCACGTGCATGCTCGCAGGAAGCCACGGCACACATATTTGAAACATTTTCCCTTTTTTGATTTCAAAGAGAATAGGTAAATACGAAGCTGTATTTCCTGCCTATTCCTACGTTATTGACTAGGGAGGCCATTGCTGAAATTTGTTTTGGTCAGTGCTCCTATACACAAATATTTCTCTTCATTACTGATTATTTTGTTGCATCAGTGGTACTCAACCCTGTCCCTTGAGAACCGCAGTGTTTGAACCACCTCACCTCTTTATTGTTGAACTGAAAACCAGCAGACGCTGTTGCCCTCGAGGACCTCGACTGAGTTCCTCTGCATTATGTGTATAATATTATATGTCACTGCTGTTGCAAACACACAGTTCACTGCTCTGAATCCATAGTTAAGTATACATGTTCGCATTTTTTGCTGTTTTGCTGTCAGGGACTGTCCATCTGTCTGTGTGCGTGCGAGCATATTAGTCACACATCAAGTTGAATTAACATTATTATATAACTGTTTGTGTTTCAGTTAAGAATTAAGGTAAATTACCTGGTGTTTGATGCCAATTGGAAGTTTTTATAACAACAAACAACCTCAAACCAACTGGATTGTTGCTGCTGGAATAATTATATAAGATTCTGATTTGCCAGAAAACAAATCAGTATCACATATGCACCATCACAAAAACATATCCATATCCCTATCCCTACAATTCTGTTGATTTTATCAGAAGACAGACAGACAGGGGGGAGAGAGAGAGAGAGAGAGAGAGAGAGAGAGAGAGAGAGAGAGAGAGAGAGAGAGAGAGAGAGAGAGAGAGAGAGAGATCTGAGAATCTAAACAGGCTTAACATTCTGGTAATTCACCCATCTGTCATTTGGGCCTAATTGACAGCTACATTTCACAATCTTGCAATTTGATCTTTAATGATCACTTGGAGAGGAAATGCATCACTGCCAAAGAAATGGTCAGTTACTCAAACTGATGATAAGCATCTAATGGTTTAGAAACATTGCCTGTCAGATTATATAAGGAATAAAGATCTTTGATGTAGTTTGAATAAATATATGAAGTTTTTATTTGTCTGTTGCTTGCACAAGGTCTGGTCCATGCGCAGAGTTTGTATTGGATGGGGAAACTAGCTTCACCAGTCTCCCACATTTATTGCTAGTAATTTTCTATTATTGAATTGACTTTTATCGTAATCTTGAATAACTTATTTTTTTACCATGATGGAGAGGAAGGTGTTGTAAAACGAGTTTTAAAAACATACTTTGAAATATTCATTATTCATATTTAAAAAAAGGAAAACTAACACCCACCATCCCTCTTTGTAGACCGTCCTCCCCCACTACAAATATGACAAGCTTCATCTTCAATACATTTCCCCTGCTTTAACCCTCCATTTCTTCCAAATGTATCACTTAGCATCCCGATAAAGATATGCATTATCGCACCCCTCAGCACTTTTTCCGTGTTAACGTCAACTTGGGCCATAGGTGTCTTTTTACCCTCAGGGGCAATTCTTCACGCTCCTATCTGCTTGGCTGGGGGGATTGGCTTTCTACTTAATGGCCCTTTCTGCTGTCCTGCCCCGAGACCTGAGATGAGCTGTGGTCTGATTTAAGAACTCGGGAGTGTCATTAAGGCCCCCTTTCCGCCACTTACGTTTCTGTTTATCTCATTCCGACCATATCTGGGCCTGCACATTGTGCTTCTTCCAGGATAATGCTGTAACTGGATAAGTGTGGTTTGTAATTAGATGTCCAATTTGATACCAGGGACCGAAGAAGGAAAAGGGGAGGCAGCAGAGATTAAGCACATGATCTGTGAAATTTAGCAACTGTACAGTTTACATTTCCTTGTAACACTGTGCCCTTCAGTGTTTTGATTTGATCCGCACTTATTTTCCTTTCAGTTTTTGCCCCAGTGCTAGGCCAGCACTTAAAACACCCAAGGAGACTGTTAGAAAACTGGTGGTTCAGCAACTTAGTGGTTCTGGTAATCAAGACATGGACGGTAATTGCTTTAGCTGTTGTTGTATTTTATTTATTCAGTTCTGTGCTATGGTATATGCTAGCAGCCTAGTAATCTTGACTGGCATAACAAAGACACCCGTCATTGGGAGTTCCAGTTGATTATGGACCCGAACGAATGCATGCAGAGCCGTTCCTTCATCTTTTCAAGGCTTTTTCATGCAGTTTGTCTACTCCCTCTGATTTGAAACTTTATTTTTTGAGAGATTTTAACACATTTGCTAGATGTTTTTTTTTTTTTTGCCACAATGTGATGCTGCAGGCATTGTTTTCTTCAAGGCTACGATCCTGCTGAACAAAATTAGTTCCCATTTTATACAAGGTGAGGTGTGTTCACGGCCATAAACGTGCCCGTTCGCACCCAGTACCCAACTCGAGAGAGCCAAGAGATCTGTAAATAAGGCTGTTGTACAACATGTCACAATGTTGTCGCCATATTATGCAAAGCCTGCAGCCTGTGTTATAACATCGCTATCTCTATTTTATATCATCGATATCTCACAATTTAAAACAAGTCAGATTGAGGAATAAAGATGCATATATATATTTAAAATATCAGATACAGACACCACTACATTAAACTTATAAATAACCAAGATGAAGTATAGAGCATTAGAAGTGACGTTTGAAAGTAAACCTGTTCATATTAAAGTGTAAATAAATCCACCAGTCATAGCAGTCACCTTCTTTTAAAATCACTCAGTCCTAAACCTGCCTCGCTAAGATCACGAAAAAAAGATGGCAGAAACGAGCGCTTAAATTGGATTCACTGGTCCTGAAAAGTGTTTTATACTGCGATAGGATTTAGCTTTGCACCGATGCTAATCACAAAGTCTCGAGGGGAAGGTTTGATTGATGGGTGCGGCGAGTGTGCCGGACCAGGCGAGGGGAGAAGCCTGGCAGGCCTGCATACAGGGGCAGCTGCTCAGTACCCCACAGGGGGCTTACACCTGCTGCTTTCCATTGGATCGGGCCAGAGATATTTTTGACTACAGTATTGATCCCAAGTAAGTTCCATGTTGAAGCTCTTGAAGCATTCAATCAGCATGTTTTCCTTATTAGAAAGGTTTATCTTTAATTTGGTTTCCCCGTTTGACAGTATTACTACAGGTGTCACATCAAGCTTTGCTACCTGTAGGGGTCAGCTTTGAATACAAACAGTGAAAAGAGGCCTATGTCAAAGACATATCGTTTGGGGTAGAAGAGGGTTTAGCGCACTGTTTTAAAAAAAGCCTTTTGATTTTTCAATTTTTTGGCTAAGGACAATGCCCCTCTTGCCCCCAGCCAAACACTGCCCTAGGAATAAAGGACCACAAAAATACATTTTCCAAAATAGCTCCTTATTCTCCAAGGGGATACAATAAAATATTGAGCTACTCTGTACCTTGTGTTATGAATTTTTTGTCCTCTTCTTAATTCAATGACAGATAATGTCAATTGCAATGTGAACATTCATTCAGAGGTCTATTAAATGACTCAGACTTTAGTAGGCACCAAATAAGTAAACACTAATTATAGAATCTTATCCTTACTGAACACTTACCACTGGTGGTTAACTACTTCGGAGTTTGGTGTTCTCTATCAGAAGATAGACATTTCAGTGGGGTTTTAAAATATATTATTTAATTTGACAGACGAAGGCTGTGACTGAGGTTGTGTGTTCTTGCTGAATTGATCCTGATTACATAGAGAAGCACAGCAGGCCTAATAATCCACCCTACCCCACAACAAGTAAAAGTAACCTACAGGCCATTTATGTCCATGTAACTGTGAATTGAACATGGTTTCTGAATAAGACAATGGCTGTGCTTTTCTAACAGTAGTAATAATGATCAACTCGATTTAAAAAGCAGTTTCAGACAGAAAACACGTCCTGTACATAAAATAAATACAGTAGGGCAAAGAGAAAAATGAGACGAGAATACTGGTACTGTAATAAAATATTAAAATAATAAGAGAGACATTAAACATTAACCATAAATGTTCATTAAAGAAATGACAGAGAGATGTGCCCTTAACTGGCATTTAAAAAAGCCAATTGATTTTGCCTCCCTGAAATGTCCCAGCAGGGCATTCCATAGTTTGAGGGCATGAACACAAAAATTCTTCTCATGAAGAATGGATGTGCAGTAAGCGATTGCATATTACATGTTGAGTTAAGTCTTTATCCTTCGCAATTTGGCATTAGTATTTCTTTCATAGTCTTTAAGGCAGCCCTTAGTAACAGAGGATTTTTTTTAAGTTTTGACTAACAGCACTGCTTGTCATGTCAAATAAAACTTGATTAATTTCTGAATATATATCCATACATTATTTTCATACGTTGAAACGTGATTCTGACAGAAGTAACTAGTGGCTTCAACTTGAATCATTTTTATACATTTTTAAAACAACGTTTCACACTTAAAAACCGTATCCACATTTTGAAACAAGATGTTTTCATACGTTGAATTTTTGTTTGTTTTTTTGCTGTCAGGTTAACACTAAATAAACACTAAATTAAAGTATTTTTTAAAATGGTAAGCAGTAAGAACATTTTCTATTTTTTGGCTACTATATTTAAAGGAAATAGAGGGGAGTTACTGCTTGACCCCCACCTCTTCGTCTCTAGTTGTTTTATGTCTAGCCAAGGGAATTAAAAAGGTAAATAAGTGTTGATTTTCTTTCAAGAGCAACAAACACATTACAATGCCCCAATGGAATATTAAGCAGGAGAAAATCTGATATTTTCTATCTGCCAATGGACAGAAAGGCATAACAAAAACCCTGGAGACCCTGATAATCCCTGACTGTAGTTACATCAATAGTTTAACAAGAAGAAGAAAACGCAACAAACAAAAAGCCAAACACTGCACCTCTGAAGCAGAGCACTGGGAAGTTTTGTTTTTTCACTACACAACACTGGTTTACACGAAAAAAACATTGGTTTCTATAAACATACACAAACACAGAAAACATATTTGGAAAAACAATAATTGCTATATTCATCAATGGAATGCAAAGACATGTTGTGAACATGCCTTCTTGTTTATAAATGTTCCTTATTTTTCAGAATGAACATTGCAATTGCGTAACGTCACTGGGCAAGATTCACAAGTAATCGATATGCCATTTAAGGCTGGGACTAAATCAAAACTATGACAACTATTTTATCTATCTGACAATTTTATATAATAGCATTTTCTTTTCTTTTTTTATGGCTTCGTATTTCTTCTGCTGATAAAAATTTAAAATCTGTTTAATAAAGATATGTACAGTGCAATTAGCGGTATGTCAAAGTTTTGATTTGGTCCGAGTCAAGGTTCAAGTCATGGGTCTTCAAACAATTGGGCCCGCATTAAATTAGTGTTAGAAGGGTTGCCTTGATGGAGCAATATGGCTTGTGGTGAAGAATAATGACGATTTGCAAGCAGTGTTTATGATTCATCATTTGAAATGTAGTGAAAAGTTTGGAACGTCGACGAGCTGAATTTGTTCATACCCACCAATGAACACAGTGTCATCTGGAGTGGTGCAATCAAAATTGGTTTCAATTGAAGCTGTCCCCTGAAGCTGTTAACATGCACTTTACTAAAAGAGCAATGTTCCTCCCACAATTTTAACACTTTCAGCTTCAATCGAAATCGATATTGATCAAATGGCATATGGCATATTGGAGTGGCTCGAACAGTGCTGGGGGAAACCGGGGCTTTACAAAAGAGAACGGCTCAACCTACTGGAGAGTTCACATATAAGACGTCTCCGATTGCTTGAGAAGACGAACTAGAAGGCAATGCGTGGCACAAGACCAGCTGGAGGTCCATGGTGTCCTAAACCTTCGTATTTCCAGCTTCTTCATTCTAGGCAGTCCTCAGCTAATTAATATGAAACCAGCACTGCTGCTCAAAATAAATTATTTAGAAAGCTGCTGCGTCTATTTCAGTAATGTAATTTGCATCACGGTTTCCTTCCCAAAACCCTGCAATGGCACTGAAATTAAACCAACTACAATGAAATCTGGACTTCTACATATTAAATGACGGTCTTCTAAAGCACCCCTTGTTAATGGAATAATCATAGTCATGACCAATATCTTGGATGCCCTTGACTTGAATGTCTTGGGTTGGGCTCAGTAGAGAGCTCTGATTAGAGCAACAGACAAGTAAAAAATGTTGTACAGTTTGTAAGCTTTTGCTTAGATTCTTAGGTCAACATGTTAAGAGTTTATTTTCTCTGCACCCTGAAACTTAATGGGTACAAGATTTTAAATATGAATTAATCCTCAAATAATTATGATTACGTTTTATCAGTTACATTTAGCAAAGCTGACACAATAAGGATACTTTATCACAATTAAGTTCAGCTGGAGAGTTTAATTTCTTCTTCTTTTTTATTATAAAAAGTGGTTTGCATGCATGTGATTTTTTCTTTTTTTACAGAGATGTATCTCTTCCCTACATCTCTACATATCTGCATCCATATGGGGAAATAAGCCAGAGATCTCAGAGGAGTTGTTCATACCCACCAATGAACACAACGGGATCTGGTGTGGTGCAGATGCATTCTTGTTCACAGCTTTATAATATGATTTGAAAATGTTACATGTTGCCCATTCATCTTCACCTCGAATAAAAAAAAGTCGGTAGAAAAATCTCCCATCTACAAATGCTGTCTTTGTGAGAGCTTAAAAACTTTATTTATTATATCATTTATGATATAAATTAAATCATTTTTTGTGTGGTTTATCATAAAAATTAAGCAATTCTGGATGACTGAAAAATATGTATTTTACTTATGTGTATTTGAGAGTCAACAGCACTAAGCCATGCTTTAGGGGCTGTCATTAAGGGCTGATTTTGTAACCCAGTCATAATAAGGCAGTCATTTCTGCCAAGGTTCATAGGTCAGGACAAACTATAAATACAGAATTTGCATTAATTTTGTTTACAAATCCTTGGTTGAGGGGCAAAAAGCAAAATTGAGGTCAAAACTGTTTTGAGTTTAGCTACGCAGCAAGGAAGAGATTTTTCAACCAGGCACTGGAATCTCTACATGCAGGACATTAAACCTTGCAGTGAATAAAGTAAGATGCAAGCTGGTGCCCAGGGAAGACAGGAAAAGAAATGAGACCTAAATTGTCTTTCCATGATGGACTTATCAGCGCTGTAGCTGTTCCAGGTCGAAGTTCAAGGGCACCCAATAACGGCGTGATATTGTGCTGAGACAATCTCAGCACCATGATACTCTGCAGTTCCACATTCTCAGCTGGCTGGCTGATTACTTTGACTCACCTCTCCCCTTCCATTTAACACCTTACTGAGACAAGCAGAACATTTTTTATTTTATTATGTCATACACACAACTGAATTATGATAATATGTGATAATATGCCACATTCTAGTCTATTTATTTATTATAAATGGTTTTAAACTGTATATACACCCAGTGGCCAGTTTATTATGTGCACACATCAAATAACGGGTTCCTTTGGGGCATGGATTCTAAATTTTATACAGAGATGTGTACTAACCACAGGATAATCCCCCTTTAGTATGCTGCTTTCAGTTTGTCGCAGTTGACCCACTGAGAACATAATAGCACTGGGTTGATAGTTATTTTAATGTCCTGCCCAAAAACACACCACTACGCTCAGCAAGTAAATTTTTCGTATTGCTTCACATGCTTGTTCTTGACTTTAGCACTAAATAATACACCTGTGTTGGACAGAAATAGAAAATCCATGTCTACCCTTGTCTGCTATCGCTCGTGTAGCGGGCAGAAAAACAGAGTTGTGAGCCTAACATGTTTTATTATGTCTACCTTCGTGATAGCTTTTCTATTATTTAAACCTGCCTTTCACTTTCACTTGGATTGTCTTTTCTGTCAGGCTAAATTTACCAAATGGAATGAAGGAGTAACGAAAACGTCTTTTTCATGTGGAGTTAACATTGCACAAGTGAAGTGAGCACCAAGCACCAAGAAAAACCAAGGATACAGGACTTTATGTACTGATGTATTTTGACTTGACATTAAAGGGTATAAATCCAGCAATATATTTGACAGATTTTACCATGACGATTAGATAACGTTGAGCAGTTATTGACTGCAGTTTTTCTTTTATTTGATGTGGCAAAATAGCTTTCATGCAAACATTAGTAAAAAAATTATCTAAAAAATAAATAAAAAATTCTCCCACCTAATTGCTATTTAACGGCACATACATATTTTATTCTCACAGGCTTTGTGACAGCCAAAATAAAATTTAAAAAAGCTAGTTTAATAATGATTATATATATGTAGATAATATATAGATATATCATTTAAAAAAAATTTCATAAGTGATATGTTTTAGGTATTTGTTAAGTGGTATGTTATATTATTATGCAAACCAATATTATATATATACATCCAGTCCTTTCTTATAGTCAGAACAACAGCTATAAAAATAGACACCCACCTAAAGGTCTTTACGGTTAAATTCACTTACCCTTTCACCAATTTTATGATATTTAACTAAGTCTAAGAAATTTTTACACATCCAGATGGAAATGTTATGTCAGATTTTCATAGCTCCTAACCTCTTAATCGTGCCTTGTTTCTGGGGAAGGGGGGCCCTTGTGAACCCACTCATTGAATATTGCCACACCGGTAAGTGTTGACTGGGTTTGATTGTCTTCGTCTCTGAAAGTAATTTTCCTTTCCTTGTCTCCATTACACATGCCAGGGATTTCTCTGCACAGATGTTTGCCCATTCATTGTTCCAGGAATTGATTGGATTGTTTGAGAGAATATGATTTAGGTGTTTCTTGGTACCATTTTGCTCCCCTTCGGCAGAAATGATTTGACTGAATGTGGAAGACATGCTAATATTTAGACACCTCTTATGACACTCTTCCTATATATCCAGTTTCTTTAAAATTGGATTGCCAACGTAAAAAATAATGATTGGAAAAGCCAATGTAATGTACACTCAATGTAATGTCCCTGACTGGGACTCAAACCCAAGCCCCTTAACCACCACACGAAGCACAATAAAAGAAAAACGATTAGCATTGAGTCTTGTCTCTCACAAGAGAGTTACAGACAGATTATTCAGGGAACTCACAAACCACGCCAGCAGCAGTTCTGTGTGATAGCCCTAGTGAATTTAACGAAGAACAGTAGTTATTATAACTGCAATTAATGAAAAATTATCTTGATGGGAAGAATGGATCTATTTTTTAATTTGAAAGCCAAAAAGTGAAAAGGATGAATGAGGTCAGAATGTTAAGTGAAAAATGATCTGTGTATGGGCAGTAGTGTGTATTAGAGTGGTGTAGCTAAACCGGGAGAGATTACGGTACAAATGTACTAGCCACACTTACACTTATACAATACAATTATTTTGTCTTGTATGCAGTGAGGAGGCCCTCACATTGCAGTCTCATCAGCGACAGCGGCCCTCTCTGAAACATAGTGAAGATCACAGCACTAGTTGGTAAATATACCGCTGGTTGGAAGGTGTAGATTAGTATGTTCTTAAATTATGATGGTAGCTGTTGTTGGGAATAACCTCCGCTCATGGATTTTACATTCAAGGCTAAGTGCCCTGTCCTTCTGCCCACAGCATATTTGTATGATGACGGTTTATTCCAGCTGCAACAACAATATCACTTGCCCAGCACACAGTTTTTATGTTCACCACATTTCTCGTCAACTTCTGACTGCTTTTGTCTCCTCACTCCACTATTTCCTACCTGTCCTTGTTGGTGAGCGAAATAAACCAAGAAGTTCATCTCTAGTAGCAAGAATATCAAAGAAATAGAATAAATTGTCTGTAACGCACTGATGGTCATCCTCAAAGTGCTGTAGCCACTCGGCTGTTAACTCTGTTTCCTATCACGCTATTTTCCTATTCTTTCGACTGCCTCTGGGGTCAGGGGATAATTTTTCAGTCTGCTTCCCAATTGGCTCAGGGTTTTCTATTCCATCCAGAGTGACATACAAAAGTGCCACAGTGGAGAGAGTCAAAAAAGTGCATTGCCAAGTGTATAGAAAATAGGACAAATGGCTTCAAGGTCCTTCTCTACCCATAACAATGCCCTACTCCTCCTCTTTAATCTCTCTGTTTATTTATTGGCTCTCCCAAATATATCAAGTAGCTTTTGAAATACTTTTTCCTTATGTACCCCGGCTGTCCAGAACTTCTGACAAATACATCGTTAAAAGCAATTCCTGTTCTTGTTTGTTTAAATAAATGCAGGTCTCCGCAACCATGAACTCACAATCACTGCAAAATCGTGCAGGCACGGCGTGCCACATCATGTCCTGAAGAATTCAGGCTGTTGCTACTTGAAGGGTGTACCTGATAAACTGACTCATTTTGCATCTGCAGTCTGCAGCGTCTTTGTCCCATACGGTGAATTTCCAAGTCGTACTCCTACAACAGACTCCATAGAAACAGCCACTGGTTATAATTTTGCATGCGCTGAAGAAACAGCAACTGGATGGACAGCCAAACTGGCATAAAGCCAGAATCTTATTGTAGATAAATACCAAAAATTAGTTGTACTTCTTGTAGAAGCAACATTTTGATCAAATTGATCTTTAATATCTAAAACTCATCTTTGACCCCTCAAATGGAGCCACCAAAATGGAAAAAATCAGGCATTACCCTGAGTAATAGTCAACCATACTTTTGCATTAGCTTCCATGGAGTCCGTGGGACAGAGAACTGATCAATAGCTTCCACCCCTACAGGTCCAACATGGCCTTGACCAACTATCTTTCCAAGGTAGGTTACAGTAGAATTCACATTTGGCCAAATGAATGGTTAAGTTTGCTGTCTTTAGCCTTTCAAAAAAAACTTTTTGCTCAACATGCCGATACTCTCTTCTAGTGTTGGAGAACCCTAAGAACACAGGCTTCCTGTAAATGACCCTCAAGAACTTCCTGTAAATGTCACTCTGGAACACAGACTTCCTGTAACTGTTCTAAATATTTTTTGAAATGGTAGGTTTTGTTGGTGCGGCACACAGCTTGCTGATTTCTGACTGCACTCATTTGCTCTGTTCTTTTATAATGGAATGTATCTGACTATATGACTAGATATCTGACTACTCCCTAAGTATTTTTCGACTAAACCAATCCAACATAGTCAGATAAACGATATGGTAGGGAAAACCAAAAAGGAAATAAATATTTGCAAAAAATTTGTCTGGTTATTACACGTTAATCGGGAAGAACATTTTTGAAAAACAGCCCCAATGGGCCACCGGATTTAATACTCTAGCACTAAATAACTAACCAAACAAAAACAAGGAAAATGCCAACATTGCCACATAAAAAGACTCACTCAGAAACAACTATTATGCTGCACACAACTAATGACTCCGACTGCCAAGCCATACCACCACCACACCGTGGTTCAATTAAATACTGGCAGGTTTTACTCTAAATCTCACAGGAGGTGACGTCACCAAACACACAAAAAATAATATTTAATACGATATAGGGACTGTTCTTGTCTCAAACATTATTTGAAGGTATACTGTATGTATTGTCACCCCCCTGCATGTAGAACATTATGTGCAGGATCACAAAAATCACCAATAGGAGACCTTTAATTGTTCCTTTAATTATTGGGAAGAGGTACAATGGAAAAAGACAAAGCAAGGTAAAAAAAACTATGTAAAAATGTTGCCAAAACATGTTCTCGTGCAAAAATAGGTCTTTAACCAATCAGATTCTCATTCAAAAAAGGGTCCAAAAACAAATAAGCTCACTATCTTTAACACCCTCCACACTTTCCCCTTAAGCCTTTCATACTGTGGCCGATTGAACCGTTGCCTCCAGCTGCACCAATTGCAAAGCTTTGGCCTTTTACCAATCGGCAAGAGACACAGAATGTCCGGCTGGCCGGTCTTAAAGAAGCGGAACACAGATTCCCTATCAACCCTTTTGCCACAGTATACAAAAGAAGCAGGACAAATATTTATTCTGAATATGTGGGTGATTAATGCACATTAAAAAATGGTCTGCTTTCAACAGATAACTAAGCGGTAAATCTGTCTTTGATTTGATCCATTCATAATATGCGTAGAACGTAACGAAAGCTCCACAGTTTGGTACTATGTTGGTCCAGTGTAATGCTGGGTTTGGCTTGATGTTATCCAGGCATTATTTTCAATCTTAGAACGCAGAGGGACCTTATCAGAGCTTCCTTTTGGTATCAGTTAAACATTGAAGTAGAACGCCATCCAAGAGGAAAACACGTATTTCAATAAAGCTGTCAGAATTCCATCAGACATCTGGGCATCACATGTAAACTTAAAAGTAAATCAAATCTTTAAGCACTAAAACAAAAAATCTGTTGCAAATGCAGACTCAAAAACCAGGTAACTTTGCTGACATGCAAAACATAACACACACAGCACAACCGCCCATCTTTGTCAACTTCTAATAAAAAGCTTATTATTTACTTAAACCTTGATAGAGTGCTGTCCAAACACAACTGTTTATACCTTTCCAGATGTCTAACTTACAAAGAGACTCTTGCCTCAGTTAGAAAATCACATCGCAGGTATACCTTACTTTCAAATCCAACAGCCCTAGGTCTTTTGTAATTAACTAATTGTCATTGACAATTGAATGATTTAGCGTAACTGACTCCGATCGCAGCTAGTGACATTCATGTATGACATGTATACAAGATAGATGACTTATTTAAAGTATACACTTGATTAAAGTATCTTTGGGAAAAACAACAAAACACCACTGTAACACACTCGTAAGTATAGTATATTATCTGTACTGTAATTATGTGCCAGTGTAAAATCAAGCCATGTGATTCGATGCATAATTCTTCTGTTGCACAAGTTGCACAAGTAGCACACTCACAAATTCGCAAAATCTTGAAAAAAAAGCTCTACAAAAAAGCTGTGTGGGTATGGTATAAATTATCTCATCCAACCATCGGATCGTTCTATTTTTTCAACCAATCAGATCACTCCAATTCTTTCCATCATATTTCACTAAGTTTAAAGTTTCAGAAATTGTGCAATTTTTCTTAATTAAATCTTTCACACACAGAAGGATCATACAATTACTGGGATCACAGAAACAATGCAACAAACTTACTATATTCTTTTATTACAAATTCCATGATGTGTAACTGGGATAAGGAAATGGCTGCAGAAGTCTGCGATGCCGATGCAAACGTTAAGTTATGTATAAGGCAATTACCCAAACGTTTTAAAACCAAATGCAGATAGAAATTAACACAATAATATATCCCAGATAATTTAAACATGAAAGTTAAAACACACAGAAAAAGAAACAAAGGAAAAGATAAACTCAGTAATTTACCATGGAATTATGGAATGACATGCAAGCAACAACCGTTCCTAGTACCATGCAAATAATCCAAATGAACATTGCAGCCTCACAGAAAATATTAGAACAGAAAAAATCCCAACACCTGAATATTACTTGAAGTACAGCAGGCTTTTTTACATATATGATTTAACACATTTAAAAAAAACCTTAACCCTCACAAGTTATCAGAGCCGGTGGCAGATGTAACGGAAGTGGTTCTAAGTAATGGTAACCTTATACTGACAATCGAATACAAGGCAAAGTTGTGGGTCAGCTGTGCTGAAGTGATGCAAGGAAATCCAGCAGTTCCCTTCAGTGCAGAAGCACACTGATTGGTTTAGTGCAATCTCGATCAGCTGAACACTTAACAGTCACGGCAGAGAGCGTTTATCAAAGGAGTGAGGTAAATGTTGGAGGAATTCATATCTTTTATAATCAGAGGAGCTGGGCATGAATTGTTTTTTTCATAATGGTTCACTGGCTTTAATTTAAAGTGCTACTCAGACTTAACCTGCATTGACAGCCCCTGATATAGGCTTTCCTGGCACCTGTCCAACTACTCTCAGCTTTAAGCTCGCCTCCTAACAAGTTCTAGCTCTCAGGTTCTGACCATTTTCCCCTAATTGAGTAATGTTCCTGAAGCCATACATGCTTTTTGGCTTTTTTGGCCAATTTAATAATGGCCAGCAAGAGGATACAGCATTCAACAATTTATTTTCAACCTCTGATATATTTATGAAATTTGGTCATCGCACATTTTTCTTTTAGGTTCTATGTACAACCAAAAGTCATTCAAAGATTAACTTATGACAACAATGACTGCTTTTCAGCTGTGGCTTGGCTATGTGACCATCATGACTAGAGATTTGTGCAGGGAATGTGTTTGTTCCACGACATCAAAGCAACCTCAGAGTGTAGGATGTGGATGTTAAAAACACAAAAAGCCAGTGTTGGCCCACTCTGCTTGCCTAATTTATGCTTACATAGAGCCGTTTTTGTTTTGTTACTTTTAAAGAATGTTTTTGTTTGGACCTCTGCCTCGACTGACTGAGTGATTGTGCCCTAGGAAACCGTTCTTATTGGGCCCATTTGGTGGTCAAACCCCACGCTTAACCACAGCCACCATAATTGATGAGGGTAGCCTGGAATTTTACACATTGGTCTGGAAACTGGAATTCAATGTCCTCACAAGGCAGGACAACCAGCAACTCAGTGATCCTCGAGAAACAAGTTATGTATCTTCAATAGTGTCTGGTCAAGGGTAATATCTTCCATATTAAAGTGACAGAATTGTGAACAGGTTACTCAAAAACTGCTCTGACCTTCTTCACATTGGGTCACAGGCAATTCTGTGACTCCATGAGGCTCAGGAAAAGCTGCTTGTCCCCAAAATACTGTCCAGATAAAATGCATTGCTTCTTTAAGCCTGTACAATTAAAACTGACTGTGACAGCCTCTAAATTGGTGCATTGTAGAGAACAAATTTAGGTACCCTAAATTGGTATGGCCTATATTCGGATATGATGCATTTTGTTGAATCGAATTTGGTTACATCTCACAAAGATTAAATGTCACACTTCTCAGAAGTCTCTTTCCATTTACGACCTTCCGAATGTCGTGTCTCAGTGTATAATTGCCCAATCAGAGTTCTGCATAAATGTTAAATGTGGAAATTTTAGGCCTACATTTCACAATAATAATTTTTGTTAGCTTATGGTTCAAAACTGGGCTCAATTTAATATGTTCAGGATTGCATAATCACAAATGATTTATAGGTAAAATAAACCCATGTCTGTTTTCTGCAGAAGCTGGAGATCCAGTGGAAAAACATTGCGGATCACACTCTCTGAAACTTTAACTGATTAATCCCTGTTAATAAATCATTGTTCTACTGGCCCACAGTAAGTTACAGATACCTTATGCATCTCTAGGCTTTAAAAAAAACCTCTGATGTTCCCATTTTCACACTGCCAACATCATCAATTTGTATGCCTTTAGCATGCTCATTCCCGTTGCCTGTGTCCTTGCTTACAAAGTACAACACAAGGTTTACCTGGAACTACAAATCACACTGATTCATCACCTGTGTAATAAAAATATGATTTTTTATGCCTTAGCATGTTCTACATTATGTGCTGTCCTAGCCTGTCTATTGATGAGCCTGCCTGTCAGCAAGGATAGCAACAACCAATTGATTGATTCCAGCGGAGAGGTGCCCTACTTTACCAGAGAGAACTGAAATGTGAATCTGCAACCAGTTCAAAATGTTGAACATTTGCCATAAACAAAGTTAAAATTCTGGCCTTTGACACGGGTAGCAGATCAAAAGTGAAATAGATATCAACGTTCATCAGCGGATTTTCAGTTTTTGAGAGAATATTTGAATCATACTCAGAACAGTACATAAACACAAAACACAAATACAAAATCGAAACATGCAAACAAATCTAGAAAACAAAAAACAAGAAAATAGCACATGATGCAAAAAACAAAAGCACACAAAACAAATTGTAAATGAAAAGGGAAAACATGACAACGAATTAAAAGCAATCAAAAAACAACAACACAACTGCACTAACGGAAACGTTTGAGCATTTGAGGGAAGTGCTCCAACCACTAGGGGCAATGCACAGGAGCGTTAGGTGAGGTTGCTGTTCTAAACTGAAGAAGGAATATAGAACGGAAACAGTAGCATGCGAGGGCGTGCTCAGTCCGAGAGCGGCTGGAGAACGAAGCATTGGGGGAGGATTTACGTCCTTTTAATGGCATATTTTAAACAAAGATCATCCAACAAATTGCCGAAAATAAACATCAAAATAAACACCTAAACAAAAACCTCCCTTTTTGGGGAAAACTCTACCAAAACAGTTTAAACCATTCAGCACAGCAGTCTCCATACATGCCTCTTTTCCCTTGGACTTCCTTTGTCCTCCATGGGCCAGAATTGTGCGATTACCATTGGTGGAACCACACTCAGGTGCACAACGAGGTCCAATTATTAGAAGGCGTGGCCCTCCCTCTCAATGACGCTGTCCTTTAGTGCTCTCCCTGCTTAAGGGCGTGGCTGTCAGCTGCGTGCCACAGAAACATGTATACAGGTGGAGTCTTATGGATTAGTTTGCCCTTGTGTTGCCCCTCGTCTCAGAGGTAATCCCCCATGAACATAACAAACACAGAACCCCACACAGTCTGTGGCAAACTAAGGAAAAAAGATGACAACCCCTCCAACTAAGCATAACTAGGGCACAAAATAAATTTACTTGGTATCGCCCTGACCAATAAACCACTTCCCCGTTTCAACCTCCTTTTGCTCTTTTTATGCCACATACTCCCTTATCTCACATTGTCACGGGAGAAAGGGAGACAGCCTCGTTTCCTAATTAACAGAATAGAAAAATATATATGGTTGTGCCTTGTATGCTGTGTAACTTATGATACATGGTTTATACCTTGTACAGTATGTTACGTATGGTTAGTTTTGTGGCAAAAAACAGTACCATCAAAGGAGTAAGAAGAGTCATGATTAGACAATGAATCTAATATCAAAGAACAGTAGCACTGTTTGCTAGATATGAATACAAACTAAAGTCTTACGAAGCCTGATGTCATGTATTAGCTGATGACAATTAAATATTCTCAACCATAGACTGCTGAGGTCCTTCACTGTCAAATCGTCAAGGGGATGCCAGGGGATGCCATTTCTTAGTGACGCATTCTTCATACCTGTGGTGTAGGGGAAGATGTTCTGGAACAGACAGGTATTTCTGGAAATGAACTTCAGAGTTTCCGTGCATTTTTGTTAACGACCTTTACAGCAATAATATTCAGTGTAGGCTACAGCGTTCTGTTGAATGCATACACAGATACTGAAATTACCCAGATGCGTAATGTTCTCCACAGCAGACAGCAACACATAATGATAGCTTTGTTATTCTTAATTAATTCAGACAAATCGGTGCAGATTACCAGTTAATACATTGGGATACATTGTATTAACCTGATATATTTATTTCTCTTTTTTTCTGTGTGTATATATATAGCTGCTTCGGCTCACTGAGTGTTCGTGTCCTGGGACTGTGCCTTTATTGAACCCTTTGATGCTCACGCCCCACGCATGGACATCACACATGTGCGCTAGTGCATGAGGAGAGAGAGAACCATACAAATAACAAAACCCCATTCCCCAAACAACAGAACAGAAAAACCTAACAGCATGGAACCTCATGAACATTTAAGCTGGAGTAAAACTTTACGAAGGCTCAAGGGAGAAGCTGGTCTAAAGGTAAAGGGATATGTCACAATATCAATTTTGGATTTTTCAGTGGTGAACTTCTACAAATGTCAGTGTGCTAGCAAGTTAAACAAATGTATACGTTACAGAGCCATACAATAAAAATCGAACTCACCTTAGATTAACAACACTATTCACATAGCTAACAGCAACACTGGGCTGGAAACCAATCACATAGCTAATAACACTAGACTGATGTTTTACTTTTAAATGATCATGTTGGCTACCTATACACCTATCAGAAGTTAATACGAAGCCAAGCCTACAATACCGTCTACAGTTAATAAGTATGACAATTAACATATTTTCTGAACAGTTTTTGCATAAACAAAGACAGAAATAGGCATTCAATATTAAATGTTGTGATTGTTTCTTTTGGCAAAATATATTTTATTATGTTTATCAAGATGATATATTGTAATAGTAATTGGACAAATATTCACAGGTCTAATTATGCAGATTATATACGTACACTATATGGACAAAAGTATTGGGACACCTACAAATTACACCTACAGGAGCTTTTATGACATCCCATTCTAAATCCATAG
>JAOVYW010000074.1:4287645-4303164 GCA_025775045.1 Hiodon tergisus | reverse complement strand
TATATATACATAGTTATTGTTATTATTATTAGTCGGAGCTCAAAGCAACTCACGCTATATCTAGTCCCTAGAACATTTCTTTGACAGCTCTGCTCTAGGGACTCAGGGTTCATAATTATACCTTCCTGTAATTTGAATTTTAAATGTTTGCCTCTGTGTATAAAATCTTAGATTCCTCCTTATAACCAGATAATACCAAATATATTTTATTATTATTATTTCTTTGATGTGTACAGAAACAAACGTTATTAAAGAAAAAAATATATATGAAATGTCTCTGCTGCTCTTTACATTGACCACATATCAGACGTAAATTCCATCAAGTGGACCGTGACTTAAATTCTGATTCTTTTTACACATTGTACATCTATTTTATTTAAAAGTCCAGCCTTTTCACTGTAAGTAAAACGTGGGGCCCATTCTTTCCAGTCTTTGCGGGAAAATCACATGTGAAACATTAACATTTTAAATGTGGCAAATTATGTTCTTGGACATTTCACGTGTGATTTTCCGATTTGGACGGCGCTACGGGAGTTGTATATTACTACTTTATAAAATAAACCGCCCTGAGATTAGTTTACTGTAAGGTTAATAACAATCAAGAGACTATTGACATTAACATATAGTGTGGATCGTTTAACACAATCCTTTCGTCAGATAGAAGGAAATTAATAACTCAACATGCTGTAAACTCAGTTTATAAAGTCGTATTGTTAAGTAATTGTAGATTATTGTAGTTCAGCCTTTATCGTCAATTCGCTGGCAGAATGCAAAAGAACACTTCACCAATAGGTTGGGAGCCCCTAGGAGCAGAACACCGCTGTATACCTAGCCCTGCGATCAATTCTATGCTAGGCAAGTTTTTATGCATTATTTATGCACTTGTCGTTTTCCACAAAGAAACCGTATTGTATTATTAGTTGATGTAATCGTTTAGTCCTTTGTCATTTGCATGACTGTTGATTTGTTGACAGGCGATTTACATAAATAGGATATATTATCTTTACCTTTGTATATGAATTTGTATTAAATGTAAATTAAATTTGTTATCTATACAGTTGATTTATGATTAGGCCTACCATCACTTTATTGTTCTCTCGTTGCCATTTCTTTTCACAGGGAAAATTGCCCCTGTCAGATATTTAAGATTTATCAACTACTGATATTTTATTGTGAACAGTGAAATTTTAAAAATACTGTATCGTGGTGAAAAACAGATCGTGTAATTGAGTTTCAATTCTGATGAGAAATGATTGCTTGCTCGTGCAAGATCGGCGGCATCTAGTGGACATTTTCTAAAACCGCATTTCGCGTATATATATATATATATATATATATAGAAGATGGCTCATATGTAGTAACGTTTGAATAATTTATATATTGATGTAATTAAAACAAGGTGTTTCAGAACGGTAATTCCTTTAATAAGCAATTTTGAGGTGGCTGTAAATAAGTGTAATAATTCACCTATGTGTACTAAAAAATAAGGATAAGGCCTACTACAAGGACCTATTTCCATTTTACAAAAATGGAAGTAATTGGGAGCCTTGTGAGAAGACGGCAGCTGGAATAAATATTCCGCTGTAGAAAGACAATTTCCATGGTCTTCCTGGAGAATTGTCATGCCTCAGAACCTCCAGGTTTTCCCCACAACTGAGCATATACTGCTGTTAAGACATTTTTTTTCTGAACAGATTGGCAAAAGCTCCCTTCTAATATAATGACACCTAAAAATACCCTTTTCTGCTGTTTGTAGATATTTTTGATATATGCGACAAAGTAAAACCTGGGGTGAACTTAAAGAAATATTCACAGAAGGTAATTTAAGTTGGAACAAAACAAGTGGCAACAAATTATTAAAAACAACTGAAATGTCTGAATATTGGAAATTTTAACAACAAACAAAGCTGTCGAAAACTTATTGATTAGCAACAAATTAGAAAAGAAACAAAATTACCAGCACAGTTTAGTTAATCATCAGTTTTGATCAGGTCAATTTGGTGAAATATCATACTGAATATGGCCTATTCAGCTATTCAGCCGTGCATCTGTGTTATGGTTTCATTCTGTTAAATTATGTTTATTCTGAATTGATTATTGTGTTTACAGTCACATTCTACACGGTTTAAATGTCAGACTGGGGTACAAGAAAATTAACATAAAAAGCCAGGATTACATTTCAGACTGTAAAAAATTAGGCAAAAATGTGTACTGGGCATATATGCCCCCAAAATATATGATAATTTCGAATAATTAAAATAACAAACTCTTCAACACTTACTACATATATTTTTCTCACATTAATTACTTTGTATTTATGTTTTGTTGTTGTAATTGTTGTTTCATTTACTAATTACTGTCTGAAAAAGTGGGAACATTACAATGTAACCCCCTAGTGTTCCTGTATTGAAGTGAGGTTTGTTTTACGATACATTATTTTACTGACGGTGAAAAAGAGGATCTGACTAAATGTTATACTATTAAAACATTTTAAATTAATGTGATTATCCAAATAATGTACACTAGTCGTATTGCAGTAATGGTAAAGGCAGCGAACAACCGAGTTACTGCTGTATTCCTAACTGAGATCACCAGCGGTAAAATGTAATGCATAGAACCGCATGAGGCGCTGTCAAAATGGGTTGATCTACTTTATGTGGAAGGAAGTGTGGTACGCACTATTACGTAAGCGCGAGAGCCATTCGCTGCGGTCGAGTGTGAACTTAGGGCTCGGTTTGACTAGCTGTAAACCAAAATCCTAGTAATTTCTAACTGAATTCAACAACCATGGAATCAAAATATATTAAGGAAGCCGAGCGTTGCTGCGTTCTGTGTTGCCAGGACATCGACATTTTTGCTATGGGAAAATGCGACCACCCGGTGTGTTACCAATGTTCTACCAAGATGAGGGTGCTCTGCGAGCAAAAGTACTGCGCCGTCTGCCGGGAGGAGCTAGACAAGGTACTCCAATTCCTCTCCACTAAAATGTGGTGCGGCGATGTGAACAGCGTAGGCCTCGTTACTGTTATCTGTTTTTGTAGGTTCTAGCTTACTAAAATATGTCAAAATGTATCGTCCAAATAGTTTCCGTGTGTATTGGGTCGTTAAATTGTTGATGCGCAATGATTTTGTAATTACTTCCGTAATGTGCATTTTATGAAGCTATGTAGTTCGCGTTTTTGAAGTAGTACTTAAGCTTCATAAATCAGTGTCGTTCCATTTACTTTAAAAAAAAAAGATTTCCGTTGGTATGAATTACTTTTTCAATTTTGTCAAGTTTAGGCATAAGTATCTTAAGTCCGGTAGGAGCGTTTTTTTAAAGTTGTTGCTCGCTAGCTAAATGTGTCAGTAAGATCACTCGTTAACGTTATGTTATAAAAGTACGTAGCTAAAAACCTTCTGTGGAAAAATAATCGTTTCTCACTCTGCTTGCAACTTCGAAACGGTCACCGACCGATGTTTGTAGTTTTAGCGTACCTAATTGTTTAGGGGATAGTCAGTTAATGTTAGTATTGTGCGTTCAGATAATTAGGCTTTAAAATATTTATGTGACAACCAAACTAGACGTATGATGCGTCACACGTTTCGAAAGGACAGAATGCAACTGATATCTCAAACTCTACGGTGTAATAAATGACAGATGGTTATTTAATTTATTGTTTTTTTTATTAGCATGAACGGTGGGTTACTCACATGAGTAATCTTTAACCAGCATTCAGATTACCGCTGTTACTCTTAATTGGTTAACAATATTAAAGGTAATGGCTCTGGGTTGCAGGTTTACAAAGATAAATTAAACCTAATCACTTGTAATGAAGTAAGGTGTGTCCGACTCCTGTCCCTTTTAATGGAGTTTCAGCTCAAAGATTCACTGTTCCCACTTACACCAGAAATCTTGGGTAGAGCAGTTTTATCAGGTGTTGTACGGTCTGCAGATAGACATGAGTGTTGTGGGACACATGAGTTACATGCTGTAGCGGTTTTTCCTTAAATCTTTTTAGTAATGCAGACACGCACGTATATGGCAAAGATAAGTTCAAAAGCTAAAGATTTTCCTTTAATTAGTTCTTGATTCAAAGTTGAAAGTTTCCCCCCACTCTACCAGGTCATTTTCGTCAAGAATCTTGAACCCTTTGCTACAATACAATCCCAGCACTTTCAATGTGAGAAGAAGTATGACATTTATTTCAGTGATGCCAAGATCTACGCACAATTCAGGTATGACCACCTTAAAGATGTCGGTTGATTTAGTGCACAAGGGCACATATGTCCTCTTTAATATTTTTTATCCATGTCTTGTTACCGTCTAAATTTGGTTGTCGTCCCTTCTCTTAATCCAGGAGAATTCTGCAGCCAGAATGCCCACAGTGCCCAGAACAGAGGATATTTTCTAAATTTGAGGAGCTCGAACAACATATGAGGAAACAACATGAACTGTTCTGCTGTAAACTGTGTGCAAAACATCTGAAGGTAACAGTTTTGTGGCACATGCTGCCTCTTTGTTATTTTCTACTCGGATTTTTATCAGATTGTGTCTTCACACCGCATTTACCATGTTCCACGGCACAGATATTCACACATGAGCGAAAGTGGTACAACCGCAAAGACTTGGCTCGGCATCGAACGCAAGGGGACCCCGATGACACCTCCCACCGTGGACACCCTCTCTGCAAATTCTGTGACGACCGCTACCTGGACAATGACGAACTCCTGAAACACTTGCGAAGGGATCACTATTTCTGCCACTTCTGTGATTCCGATGGAGCCCAGGAGTACTACAGGTAAGGCAACAGGGGCCTTTTCTACAATTGGCATTTAACCTCTGATTTGAACATTAATATGAATGTTATACTGTGGCGTTAATGCGGTTCTAGTGCAGTGGATGCAACTGCAGTGATGATGTTCCATTTTCTAACCTGATATAGAGAGTGCTGTATATTAAATGAATCAGTAGATCGTTGGTCGGTTACTATATCAGGGACAACCAAAATGTTGTTCAGGACATGCGTGCTTTGTGCTTTGCAGTGATTATCAGTACCTTCGTGAACACTTTCGCGAGAGCCACTACTTGTGCGAAGAGGGGCGCTGTAGCACTGACCAGTTTACCCATGCTTTCCGGACGGAGATTGACTACAAAGCCCACAAGGCCGCTTCCCACAGCAAGAGCCGGGCGGAGGCGCGACAGAACCGACACATAGATCTGCAGTTCAGCTATGCACCGCGACACCAGAGGAGGAACGATGGTAAGGAAATTAGCTTTTGCTTATTATAGCTTTTTGTGATTGATTGTGACACAGAGCAGTATTTCTCAGGTTGCTGTTTAAAGTTAGCTCAGACTTGCAGTGACCCAGAAGTGAATGTGGGACATGGGTTGAGTCGCAGCAATGCGTTCTGTGTCTCAGGCATTGCAGGGGAGGATTATGAAGAGGTGGATCGCTTTAACAGGCAAGGGAGGATGGGAAGAGGAGGGGCTCGGGGAGTGCCGCAGAACCGAGGTGGGAGCTGGCGATACAGCAGGTAGGTGTAGCACTGCATTTCAATTTACGTCGCTGTACAGCTGGAAGAGTGAACAGGCTGTGTCAAAGGGCTGCCCCCGTGTTGCTGAGAGCGCTGGCTGTTGTCGTCCTCAGAGAGGAGGAGGATCGAGAGATCGCAGCTGCTGTCCGAGCCTCTGTCGCCGCCCGCAGGCAGGAGGAGAAGAGACAAGCCCAGGAACGAGAACTCCCTAAACCACGCAAAGAGGAGAAAACGGACGTGGAGGATGAACGAAACCACCGGAGCATTACCAAGCCTCTCAACGAAGCGCTAAGTACGAGACTGAAGCTGCTATGTCATAGTTTGTCAAAGTTAAAGATTTGATTAGGGTGGCTTTAATCTCTATATTGTGGGGATCTGATTTGTACGCTGTGCATGAGTTGGGGGTTGTGTTTAGTGAAGTTTAAGACTTGAATTGCTGTTTTGTATGGCTTGTTTTAGGTTCCAAGGATGCACATCGATCCGTACCAGTAAGCACCAGTAAGCCGTTGAAGGTTGACGATTTCCCAGCTTTAGGGGCTGCCCCAGCCCCAGCCCCAGCCCCCGCCCCAGCACCACCGCACATTCCGAGGTACTCTCCTTCAACCGCTGCTGGCTGCATTTTTCTCACCCTCGTTTTTTTAAGTTATTTTGATTTATTCTCCACTGCAACCACCTTCTAGTATTTGTGCAGGTACCCTCAAAGTTAAGAATATCCAACTGGAGAACATTGGGGCATAAATTCAAACAAAGCACCATTAGACACAGTAGAGTTTGTGGCATACAAATGTACATTTTTACATGCAAACTAGTCCTTTCTCTAGATGACTGCTTTCTGCAAAGATATGGAACTACTCAAAATGACATACTCTGTGCTGCTCAGTTGCTTACGTATTACCTTCTGAGTAGAAGCAATTCTGCTTTCTCTGTTTATGACCCTAATGGAATTATTAAAGCAAAGGAACATCATAATACCTGTACAATTAGGTATAGGGTTATCAGTTCACTGTGACAGGATGGTTTGGTCTAGAATGAGGACCTGTACACCATTTATAACTGTTTCTGAAGAAAGGCATTTAGAAGGGATAACACCTGTTAAATGTTTAGAACATGGCCTGACTGAATGGTGAATTTATTTACTGTATTATGGACTTAATACACGGTGTCAAAAAGCTGTCCCGTCAGTCATTTAATCCAGCATGTGTTTGAATATGAGTTCAATAAGTAATTATATCAGTCTGCCTTCCTCATCACCTGAAATGTGATGGTGGATTTCTTAATTTTCAAATCAATATTAATTTACTTTCAAGCTGTGAGTTACTGAAAGGTGAAATAAATTAATAGCCAATGTGTTTTAGTTTTAGTTTTTTTTAATTAAAAAGGTGATAGAAATACTCAATTTGTATTCCTCCTGCATCTACTAGATTTAAGCTGAAATGTGGTAGCTTTTCTGTGTGGCTTTAATATGTAATTGCTGTTAAGTAGCTAATTTTCTGTTCTAATTCCTCTTTGCCCAGCGTGATCAGATCAGCTCCTGTGAAGCTGAAAGAGGAGGACTTCCCCAGCCTGTCTGGGGCGTCCTTGTCCCCGGCCATGACGCCAGCATACACTGCTCAGTCCAGGAAAAACTCCTCCTTCCAGGATGAGGACTTCCCAGCCCTCGTCTCCAAAATCAGACCTCAGAAGCCGGTGGGCAACACCTCTTCGGCCTGGGCCCATGGCGGCCACAAAAGTGTGGTGCAGCCAACAAGGGCCGCCCCGGGGCCTGTGCCTCCCTCCTTCAATTCTGTCAACCCTCTGCCCGCCAGTGCTCCCCAGCACAGGAGAAAGCCAGGTGCGGAAAGCAGCGGCAAAGTCCCTTCCAGAGTCAGGGCCGCTTCCTCCTCTGAAGATGACGAGCACCAGGCTGGCAAGACCACTCAGGAAATCCGCAGCGTGCCCACTATGTTGGACATCTCTTCTCTGCTGACGGGGAAGGGCCCGCAGACAGGCCCAAAGTTGAGCAAGAGGAAGAAGCAGCTCGCGTCCCCCGAGGTGGGCATACAGTCCCCCCCAGCAGAAACGGTCTCCAACATGGCTCAGAAAGAGAACGTGCCAGACACCAAGCAGCCCCCAGCCGCCAACCTCCCTAAAGCTTTTCCAGGCCCCAACCTCCCGAAAGCTTCTCCAGCCTCTAAATCCAACCTTTTATTTAATGGGCACACAGAGAAGCCTCCAGAGAACGACTTAATTGCGGTTCACAAGGAGCCCCCCGGACTGGAACATAAAACTGCCTGTAATGCTTTTTCACCTTCCGGGGAAGATGATTTCCCGGCTCTGATACCCAAGAAACCTCCTCCAGGTAGAGTATTAGACCCATCTATATATTCATGCTGAAACACCTTTTTCTGTGGTTGTAATTATTGAAATATTCTGTCATGGGTGCACAAATGTTTGTTTTTTTCTTCTTCCCAACAGGATTTAAGAGTGCATTTCCGTCAAAGAGCACCCAAAGCAGCGTGGCTCCTCCCCCTGGGTTAGTGGCTCCTCCCAGCAAACCGCCCCCTGGATTCACTGGCATCCCTTTGAATGCAAACATTGAACCTGCGATTCCAGCAGCCTCCGAGTTAGTGAACACGCTTTTCTTCTGCAGATTTGGGCCAGTTAGAGAGTAACTCCCAAATGAAAAATTGGATCTCTGGCTTGCTATTCAATAATATATCATTATTAATTTTTATTTATTTATAACTGCATGCAACTCTAAGTAGTAACTGGTTTGCCTTTTTTTTAAAGTGATTTTGATTTGATTCCATTACAGACCAACATCTTTGCCGAGTACCTACCTCATACCGGAGAATTTCCAGCAGAGAAATATGGAACTGATACAATTGATAAGAGATTTTCTTTTGAATGACGAGTCAAAGTTCAACGAATTCAAAACCTATTCAGGACAATTCAGACAGGTAAGTCTTTCGGTTAGGTGGGGGAGCTAATATACTGTGCGTGTGAGATATGGTCTATATATATATATATATATATATATATATAAAATCAATCAATTTCTACAGTTTCCATAATCTTACAATAATGAGGATGCAAAATTCTTACCATTACGTACACAGCAGAAAAGAGATGATCTATAAAGTTTAGAATTATGTACCATTTCACTGTTGGATAAGGTTGAGACTTTAAAATGAAAAGCACATCACCATAGGGAACAAAACGGTTGAATAGAAAATGGCTTTTGTCTGGCTAAGTTCCTTACAACTATACCAAGTTAAGAAACACAGTTGTCAATTCAAAATATAGATAGCGCTCGTTTTCCATTTTCCAATGCTATTCGAAACGGCATAATTCGGGTGTTTTAACTGCAGTCTTAACTAATGTGATTGCATGAGCAAAGTTTTGTATTTGAACCAAACAGTAGACTGAAATGCTCAAATGATGGGGCAGGTGTCCATTAGTCTCACTATCTTGGCTACTGCTGTAGGCAGACGGTTCAGTAATTAGTCATCAGCTCGATCCAGGTCTTCCCACAGCCTCCTTTGTTACTTCCACCCTAACGTGTTGTGCCGGTTGCCAGTCAGTTTGTAATGTTTTGCTTTCTGCGTATTCTGTTTTAAATAGAATGAAAGTGATTGTCGGCCTAACCACCGCTCTCTGTCTTTGACCTCGGCCCCTGCAGGGAGCAATCTCCGCAGCGCGCTACCACAAGAGCTGCCGGGATCTGCTGGGGGAGAACTTCAGGAGGATCTTCAACGAGCTCCTGGTGCTGCTTCCGGACACGGACAAGCAGCAGGAGCTCCTGGCGGCTCACGGGGACTTCAAAGTCGCGGAGAGGCAGAGCGGCAGCAAGCCCAAGAAGAACAAAAAGAGCGCCTGGCAGTCAGGCCTAACCAACAACAGTCACCTAGAGTTGGACTGCCAGGTCTGTCCCACCTGTAGGCAGGTCCTGGCCCAGAAGGACTTCAGTTCCCACAAGACCTTGCACATGAGCGACGACGACTTCCCCTCCCTGCAGGCTATCAGCAAAATCATCAGCTAACCCCCTGGGAGACTACACTGGAGACTCCAGTTCCAGCCAAGGCTGTCTAAAGCATAAGAACAAGCGCTGTGTCATACTGAATAGTGCAAGAGAGGTGGCAAGTATTTCTCAACTCCAGTGGTAGGGAGTCTCTCCCTCTCCCAAAAGAGTGGATGGGGGCAGATGCAGATAACATCGATCGATTGAGTGAAATGGGATGCAGGGACTCTTCGTTGCTGCTTTCAGAGGTTAAACGGTTCACGTTCCAAGGGGTCATTTGATATTTACTTGAAAGTTAAGTTATTGCATACCTTTTTCCACTTTGAAGCCTGAATTTTTGCCAATTTTATATAACATCATGGGCTTGGGTCTTGCTAATTGAATTGTTTGAAAAAGATAAATATATCCTATATAAATACGATTTTACATTTCAAGTGTAAATGTAATGTTTTCCAGGCCGTCTCTTATTCTTTATCCCTAAAAAAGGAAAGAAAATGAGGCCACCGAAAGGCACTGTAATCCTACATTATAAAACCAATGTTGGAAAGAAAAATATCTTTGCTGGAGTTCTATAAAGAAAACTGTTGTTAATTTATGTGTAGGGACAACTTCAATATGAAGACACTTTTTTGAGAATGCACAGCAGGCATGGACCCCTTTCCAAAACCTGGAAATTCAGAGCAATTTGTACCAAATGACAGGACCTGTGTAATGTATAAGTTGCAGACGGTAGGTATGGCCCAGTGAAAGCAATGCTTTTTAAAAAGCAGATGGGGAAATTGCTAGCTATATTGTGTTCGGGCCCTTTTTCCAGCAGAATATTTATTTCAATGCCAGTTTGTTTGGTTGGGACTATTGCAGGCTTCGAATCGGTTTGATTTGTCAATTTAGAAAAATGCAATAAAATACTGCGGTGGTTTGTTCAGCATGTGGAGCGTTGGATTCTGATTATTCTCTCAAGTTACGTTGGTAAATTTGATAAAAAGCTAAGTAATCATACTGGATTTAACAATGCGTTTGTGGGGTTCTATTGATAGAGCCCTTTTTGGGACCATGGTTTTGTATCTTGATTTGTCTGGCCAACTCTGACTAACATTTTGGTAGCTATTTTTAATTTAGCAAAAAATAAAATGGTTCAAACGCCAATAATCACATGGTAATTTGTATGGGGTTAAATTAAGGTATGCTGTATATAGACTCGTCATTGTACATAGCTCCTGTATATGTGTGATCCTTCATCAAAACTCAAAATATTTTATGTCAGGCTTCTACCAGAGAATTCAATTAACCATTTTCAGGTTCAGTGGTTTCAACTTCAATGGTGTTTTAAAACCTGTACAGGTATCCTTGGAAGGTGTTAAAAATAATGATGGTACCTACATTATACATTCTATATGACTGACCATACCAATAGCAATGGTATCTAATGCACTTATCTGATTACAAATTAATGTGTTGGTAGTCATTTTGCTCTGCCCCTGTTTAGTTCTTGGAAAAAATGTTTAACCTTTTAACACATGCTGTACGAAGGTAGCAGTCTTTGATAAGCCTCTTACCAGGTGATCCATCAGCAAAGTCACATTGTTGAAAGTTAATGTTTACGCTCGCACCACTGCTGATTTATGAAACTCATTAGGTTTCCCTGGTGGTAATCCCGCATAGAGTAGACCCATGTTGTAGGCGTACTGCTACCTGGAGGTCTCGTGTGTATTTAGGACTTATCGTTGGCATTGGTCGGTTTAATGGCAACGGTTTAACTGGTCTCTAACAAGTATAGACCTCTGCTTTCTAATAGATTGGAGCCTGCTGCTTGTATGTTACCTCAGCTCTGTTGACTGAAATGTACTTTATTAGTGTGATGGTCTTGACTTCAGCAGGAGATGGCTTGTTATTTCCTTCATCTAAGGAAGTTCTCTGTGGCACCCTAAAGTATAATACAAATTTGGTGGATGATAAAATGGTTTGGTTCTGTGATTAAACAAAAAATGTGGTAATTTTCACTGGCACAAGTTCTGACTTCAAATCTTGTTAAAGTGGTGGGTTCTTCCTCTACGCGGTTGGTACGGTTTAGAAACTTGCTTGCTCTGCTAAAAAATTCACAGTGCAAGTGCTTAGGCTAAACAAAATCACCTGGTTTTACTTTGTAAAAGGTGCCAATAAAACAAAACAAAAAAACAGTTGTCGCATCAGTTTGGTCCACCTTGATTTGAAGATAAATTTTGCACAGTGACTTAGAAGCTGTAATAAAATGTTCACCATTTCATTAAAAGCTTTAGGGCACTCCTCCAGTGTATTGTGTGATCGTGTTTCCCTTTTGTTCCCCCTCTTTGGCGTAGTTTTAAAATGGTGAAATACAACTTTTATTTCCATGATTGCAAAGACTGTTGCAACACAAACAAATGACAATGATTGGTATTTGCTGACTCCATCCTTGACAGAAAAATGGCCCATGACTACGGAGGGAGAGCCCATGCTGTAAAATTGGTCTGAGTATTTGACAGAAGTGCATTATCCATACAGGGTATACAAGACCATTAACATTCCAATAAATAGCCCACTGAATATGTTGATGTTGAAGTACAATCAATACCACTTACGTTTTCCTATCTCACGGCGTACAGGCATGTTTGTGATGAGCTACCACAGATTACACTGAGTAATGTTAACATTGGTTTCCACACACTCCAATTTACTCACATCAGGGATTATCTCAAAAGTTTTGAACCTATTGTGTAAAGAATGTATATATATTTTTTGTTATACTTAATCTCGATTCTGTTGGATTTTCTTGCTAAATTACCATGTATCCCGCAAAAAGTAAGCCTAATGTAATTTTCTCTAGACTAGAGGTTGAATTATAATGTCAAACGACAGCAAATGTTTCCGTCTTGGTCTGCTTTGTGACCAAGCTTTCGATCTCTCTCCATTAAACACAGTGTACTTTTGCCTATTTCATACACTGAAAATGTATTTTAAACAGCAATGTCATTTGCTGAACAAAAGCATGGTCTTCGCCAAGATGGTTTAATAGAATCAGACAAGCAAGGTATTAGTAATGGGTTTCATTCACATTTTTGCTTTTCTTTTCTATAAAATAATCCCTTAGGGCAGTTTTGTGAAGAAAATTCAAACTTTTGAGAAGATCCCTTTATTGTACCAGTGGTAAAACATGGAATGCAATTAGATGTAGGCATTGTGTGCTTACATTCACATTGGTACTGACCCTCATTTAGTAACATCAATTAATTTACAAACCTTGAATATACTGTATCCTGGCAAGTGCCTATCCCTAAGTACAGTAGTAACAAGAACACTTGTTCTTTCTTGATAGTTTTTTTCTTCTTCTTTTATACAGGACAATAATATCTAATACATACACTTTTACATACCAGACAAGTCATTGGCTTGTATCACAAGGAGTATATAAATCGTCATAAAACACGGAACAAATTTATCTGCAATGGAGTGTATGCTGCATTTTACCAGTGCTCCGACTGAGGAAGATAAGATAAAATTTCATATGAAAACAGAACACCTTTCCTTGACAGGAAGGACTGCATGACATAGATGACAGCTTCTTAACTAGAGTAGGTATTTTATTTAGTACACTGGTGATGTGGTTTCATTCCAACTATTATTTTGCTACGGTCCTGAATGGTCCCTGCAACTGCTCAATTTTATATCACTGTAACCTAATAAACTAAATACTTGTCTTGACATAATTTAGGCATATAGGGTATTTCAAGGTATTATCCTGCGTGTATGGCACTGGATTGGTTTAATTTTCTGTTTGCCTGAACAGCCTGTAGTTACACACATGGATAGCAGATCATTTATTTATTTCATGACAATTAACAGCTTGTAGCTTTTTTCTTGGGTTGAAACATTTTTTTCTTCTTAAAAAAAGTGATTTTTCTATTCTGAAAACTACGATATGTCTCTTTAGGTTTTTTCTAATCTACAGTATATTAAATTAAAAGCAGTCAGATTTTTTTTAAGAACCAGTGGCATACTCAGTCTTCCCCTCTCTTGTTCTCCTATTTCTTCCTTAAATCAATTGGATTTGGATAAAAATAATTTTTAAATGCTCGTATTAAATAAGAAAGAAAAAAAACAAGCTTGGGAAATAAAAATGTACTTTGATTGCACTAAAGCAACACAGGAAAGCGCCTGAGTGAAGAGCCCATATGTGCTGAAGTCTCTACATAGGGAACCTTTGATTGGTTTTACTTGACGACTAGAAAGGTATCTACTTATTGAAAGTAAATAAGGCCAGTACTCAGAGGGAACACTGTGGTTTTCGTTTTGCAACTGTAAGACATAATTTATTTTCTCGGCGCCAACTACTCCAGGTGTAGTAGGGACCTATCTAGCTTCCTATCTATCAGGACAAAAATAGAAATTACAACCAACATACTGCTCCAGTACAGAAGGTCACAGCACAACTACCTATGAACACTGTTACACCACCCGGGGTCAGTGGGCAGCTACATAAAGGAACAGACTTCATGTGTCACCAGCACAGCACCACACATGGATCAGACGCTTTCTTTTCGGTTATCATCCCAATTGTGACACATTTGACCAATGGTGCACCCTCTAATAAGTTGGCACCTGGTAGCCCTTGGGGCTGGTTTCGAGGTTCTCGGTGAAAGGCGGGCTCTGGTAGGTGTCTGTGGTCTCAATACCGCTGCCAGTGGGGTAAGGCTGGATGGTGGGGTTGCCATCAAGGTGGTCCGTGGCGAAAAGGGTCATGTCCGTACCCAATAGGTACTTCTGCACAGCCCTCACAGTAAGACCAGCCTTCAACAAGATTAAAGCAGATTAGCGCTATGGGCTAAAAGAATCAGACAAAGGTTGTTAGTTAGTCTCCTAATCAAATTCAGTCATGCTCACATATACAGGTTTTAATATGAATTGCTATGATATAAACATTCATGTTTGGGGTACATTAGCAGTAACAAATGTTAAACAAAATCTACTGTATGGTGTTAACAGGAGCAGGATGTTGCTGGATGTTTGGCAGTAAAATTTGAACAGATTTCAAGCATCAAACTTTGCACTTCATTATTGACCTGCTGCTTAGTTTTGCTAGCGTTTCTGTATTGTCCTCCTTCAAAATGTCCATATTTTCTGTTATTTCCTTCTCTGAGACTTCACCAGTAAACCCGTAAACCTCTCCACAAAGTACACATTCATCTGCAATGTCCTCTGTGTTAGCAAGTATTATACCTTCATTACTTTGAATACACCTGACATTGCATGGCAATTAATATTGTCATTTGGAGATATCTTAAATTGGATCTCAAACTAAGTGAATTTCAAGATGTATCAAATTTACAAATTTGAGATAACTAAATTTTCATTTAAGACCAGAAGTCGATTTGAAATATCTCAAAATGACTTCCGGTGAAAATGCAGTATGTTTTTAGTGGCTTTCCTGTCAATTTAAGATATCTTAGATTACATTTGAGATATCTTAAATGGAATTTGAGATCAAATTAAACAGGAAGTTAATTTCTCAAATGATAAGATACCTTAAAAGGACTTCATTTATTACAGTATTGGACAAAGAACTTTTGGGTTTTCATTAATACCTTGTGTAACTTGTTTTTCAAGTAGTCTTTGTGTACCCCTAATATTTCCTTACATCTTAGCATTTTACAAAGAACCAATTAAAAATGTTCTGACCTTTCTTTAGTGTATGTCCAATAAAGTTACTTTCTTATTTTTGCCTTGTGTCATGCTGCTAAGTCCCATGCCCACAAGCCTGGGGCCGTGGAAAAGTCTGTTCAGTGTCTGTACAGTGTTTTGATACTTTATTTTATTCAGTTTAAAAGCATACATGGGGGTTCTTTAGGTTTTCCCAAGAAAGGGTGTTTTTATTTTTATTTTTACTTTTTGTCTTTTCGTACAACTTTCTGATTTGTGTTACATTGGTGGAAAGAAATGCCAAATAATTCTAATTATAATAACGATTATATACATATCTGTTGTGGAGG
>JAOVYW010000074.1:4247520-4262577 GCA_025775045.1 Hiodon tergisus | reverse complement strand
CTTCCCAGCAGCCCCCGCGGGGATGGCTTTAGCCCATTGGCGGGGGAAGCGCTCCTAGCCATCCCCGCTACAGTATTATAGAAGACAGACAAATGGCACTGACATTTTGCATATTCTGATAAAATATTATTTTATTATTATACGTAAAAAATACTTAAATATTAAAGTATATTAATATATATATTTATATATATTAAAATATTAAGTATTTTCCAGTATTCAAATCAATATACTCTTATCAATGTTTTCTAGTAATCAAGCAAATACTTGAGTATTTTCACAAACATAATTTATCATAAACGGCTGAACAGATTTCATTTTCCAGAGGGAATTTAAAAAAAAAACAACTGTGAAAAACTTGAAAGTTAATCCCTGACCTCAGGCAGTACAGTAGACACTTATGGAATAAAACGGAATAATAAGGTAATCAATAAAGTGACGAGTTGATAGCGCAAGCAACCATAGCGCTTTGTGGAAGGTTTGAGGGATAGCCGGCAGTGCATTTGCAGGTGCATTCTTGATATTTTGATACTTCAAACTGACGCTGTCTTAATTACATTTTACTGTAAAAATTTGTATGCGTCTATATTTGGCTGCTTAGTCAGTCTGTGTCTTATTTATAGTGTAATGTTTACAAAAAGTATTTAACTATTTAATTGAGACTGTAAACGCTGCTAAGAAATGGCACAAACTGTTTATATTGACTGTAGTTACTACGAGTAAACATAGAAATTAAGATTTTCTTCTATTTGAAACAGCGTTAGATGTATTTTCATTAGAAAGTCTCGTTCACCCGCATGCGTCATGAGACTGAGAAACAATTACATAATCTTGTGACCTTACTCTAATTAACTGTTTATGCAAAATGTCCTTTTCCGTTGTCCTTTTATAACTGTATTATAGTAGGGGTTTTTTTTGTTTTTGTTTTTGTTTTGCATTTACAACTGCAACCAGGAATAAACTTTGAGCGACTGGCTGTATTCCAGTTAGAGATTATTAACAAATGAAGCAATGTGCCTATTATTCTCGAACTGCCTTGATTTGCAAAGATTAACGGAGAATAAAAACAACCTATCGCTCTTACGCCGGTGAAGTGGAGCTGCTGCCAGCGGACCACTGGTCTGTGACATCTCTGAGATCAAAGCCCACACACGGAGGCCTCTTGCCAAGGGCTATTTTCTTCCTTCTTCGCGGACGGACAGTAGTCCCTTGAATGCCGTTTCGGGTCCCTTTGAACACACGTCTCTCCCTTTCAGTCACGGAAATACAATTTTTGACTATTATACAGAATTATAGATAAGATCTGTAGACCGTGCATTGTTGGCAGCAACTTCTGTAATTTCAGGAAACAACCGCAAAAAGTGGGCTACTTTCAAATGTAGCATATTTAAATTCGCACTGGTGTAAGAAAGGACAGCATAATGATAACATAAAATAAATGAATTTAATAAGAGCGGGAAAGGATAGGCTATTGGGTATTTGTCGGAACGATCATATACTTTGCCGTTTCGTTTACCTAACTATATAAAAACAAAAAACGTAAAAATTTAATTTGGACCACCCAGATTCAGAGTTAGCTACAAATTGATCACGCCCCGGGTTCAGAGGTTCATGCAAACCATGGGAGCAAGCCCATTTACTCCGTTATCAGCCCTTAATTGCCAGGGAACCAACAGTCGTGGAGAGGGCCGGGGTGTTCCAAAAGACTCAATCGTTTGGTAGGCGAGCTAGACTTCACACAGAGAGGCACAGCGGCAAGAAACACAACTCACTTCTAGAATTAGCGTCACAGGTGTTGTAAAAAGAAGTAAACAACATTTTTTTTTCTAAATAATCATATGTGGCAATCCTAATATTGTCACTCTGAAAGTGACATAGTTTAAAAATGTTTGATAACACTCAATACCCCTATAACTGTTTTAATTATGACGGAGATGGATACCCTTCTTGCACTACCGATGAAGAGAAGAAAATGTGCCGACCTGCTTACAGGTATTATTATTATTATTATTATTATTATTATTATTATTATTATTATTATTATTATTATTAAAGGTTGTTTCGCACACATGTTAGTAATATGAATTACTGACAGAAACATTGTTAAAATGTTTTTTTTTAAGTGAAAATAGTTATCACGATGAAAATGTTACTCCGTTACCAGTGATATACTTAGGATGGATTGTATTTTATTAGTAAATGTTAGCAAGTTTTAATATTATGAACACTGGAATGTACTGTTTAATAATATAATATATGAATATGCTTTCAAATATAGCCCATAGTTTAAAGCTATGATGGACAGAAAAAGTAAAAACTTTTAATAATCCTGTTTTAAACCTGTATTTTATTTCATTAATGACTTAAAGGATTGTAATTTAAATCATGCTATATCTAAATGAATACCATACTCAAAGTTATTTCAAAGGTGAATTGAAGTGTTGGCTTATTACATAGCCTACATACTTTCGTGATATGTGTACAATAATGATAATAATGATAATTTATTATATGGTTCATATAATTTCTTTTTAGCGTATTGTGTCTCCAACCGGTCCCTTCTATATCTTTTTTAGTTACATTGCACTTATTGCAATGGCTATTCAGCAGAGCCCAGATAACCGGGTCACTCTGTCCGGAATCTATGAGTTCATCATGAAGCGATTCCCCTACTATAGGTCCAACCAGAGAGCTTGGCAAAACTCAATACGACACAATCTCTCTCTTAACAGCTGTTTCATAAAGGTAACATTATTTTGTATTACATTTTAAAATACATTTTCATAGCAATTACAATAATGCATGTTGGTTTTCAAGATCGTTGTAAATGATAAATAACGATAACAAATTGTTGCTCTGATACATATATCTAGAATGGAGTCTAGGAGTTATTGTAATTTTAATAACAGAAATCTTTTGGATTGCATTGACTGAAATTTTAGTTTTCATCAAAATTGAAGGTTCTTTCACGTTTCTTTCGTCATTACGTTACAGCTGAAGGTATTCCACATTGGATTTAACATTTAACAAAATTGGCACCCTTTCCCTGTTTCCAATTTTCCATAAAAAATTCTAAAGGAGCAGAATTCAATGGATGTTTATACTTAAGATTAAATTTTTTTCACAGTTTATGGCAAACTCTATTTCATTTCATACATTTTTTAAATATAATGGAAGGTTAAACTTTTCACTTTGTACTTTAAGCATGATTTAAAATTAAGATATTATCTACATTCAAAATATAACTGAGGAAAAAATAAAGGGCAGCAATAATTCAACTTGTATTTTAAACAAACAGTGTTGTCTTTTTATGAAATTAAGGAATTTTTTTCTTCCTTTCGCACTCACTCTAGGTTCCCAGGACGGAGGGCAACGAAAAGGGGAAGGGAAATTATTGGACTTTTGCCACCGGCTGCGAATCCATGCTGGACCTCTTTGAAAATGGCAACTTTCGCCGTCGCCGGCGCCGACGCAACATAAAGATGGGCTTACGGGAGGCAGCCGAACCCTTCCTGCCGGTAGATAACCAGCCTGAGGGCCCAGGCAGGCGGTTAGACTCCAGCTCCATCTACCCAGTCGACGGAAGCCACCAGCAAGACCAAGTCATCCCTCCCTCTCTGGGAAAACCCGAATCTGAGATCAAGTTCAGCATCGACTACATCCTCTCCACCCCAGACCCCCTTCCTGGTTTCAGGACCTCCCATGGAGGTGCCACAGGGCCCTCAGTCCGGCTTCTGGAGCCCCAGCACCTCAATCTACACTTCTGGACTATGTGACAAATCAGCAGAATTCTGGACGCCCTTTCTGTATGATGCCAATGGACTACTAGAGCCGGCTGTACTGTGGCACTAAGTCAACAAGTCCTTTCAGAAGACTGCCCAATAATTATTACTGATTTTTGCTCTTGTAAAAAACAATGCAGAAAAATGTAATGTTACATTGAGCTTCCATACCTCTTTTTCAAAGCAAGTTCTTGATGGCTTCACAAACAAAAGAACATCAAGGCAATCTCTGACTGATGGTATTCTGTGGCAAGAAATGTACACAACATAATGATAGTGAAAGGGTAGCTTCATTGAGATTTGTTTCTGTACAGATAAATAAACGCATCCGTAATAAGGACGACTGGCTTTTCTCAGCACAAATGAATCACTGAAAACAGGACACAAAAAAAAAAAGGATTAGTGTTTTAGTGTGTTGGAGAGCCAAGACATTTGGAAACGGTTCTCTCTTTGTACCCCTTCACTCTTTACTGATATGGATGTCGAATTCAGGACCCCCATTGGAGCTAAACCAGACATAGCTCTGAAAATTGGATGATTAAGCGTAGCACGACCATGTTACAATTCACACGCTATACAACGCATTTACAGAAATTTGTATAATATACTCGCATTTACTGTGCAGAGGTGTGAGCCCTACAATTAAGTTACTGAATATTTGGATAAGATGCAAAGGCGGTGTCTTCAGTTTACATTATGGATTAGTCTAAAGAAAAGATTGTTTCTGATAGATTGAATTTTTACTGCACGAGTTCCAAACTCTGGTTAAGCATCATGCAGAAAATAAATGATACTTTTCAGGTTTGGGGAACAGAAACATGTCAAATTGAAGAAGAAAGAGCAGTCTTAGGTATTTCATCGTAGCCTATTGCATAAACGCAATAGTTTCCTGAGGTCTTGACCAAAATTAAATGTAGCATGGTTAATATATTAAAATAGAACTGAACAATTGTTGTAATATACATGACTATTAAAAATGTCCTCATAAGTATGGTTATTTAATAATTTACATGAAGCAAAAAACAGCCAATACCTCAATAAAAGTTTATTATTATTATTTTTTTAAAATAGCAATCTAATAAACATGGCATAGCCTTTGAAAACGTGGAAGAATGCGTTTTAGAGGTTTATCCTGTCGGTATTTATGTAACCACCACACAAAGATTAAAGACAGTAATAACGAATAATGTATTATATGTAGTATATTGTAAAAAATAAAAAAATAAAAAATAAAAAAAATAATTTTTATTAATCTGATGCGATTAACACTTTACCAAATAAGTCCTGTCAAAGCCTTTCCAAAACTCACTGCTCAGTTGACCTTTTCATTCCGAGTGAAATCGCAGCATTCCGAGTTTAATCACAGCAGTCCATTTGAATACATTTTATTCACAAACGTAGTTACGTATTGGGGGTCCGTTAACATTTATATTTCTGGTTACAAGGGATATCAATCACAGCAGGTTTTTTCTGCTGGTGAAGGGACATTTTTTTTCATTTTTTTTTTTTTCAATTTAACCTTTATAGTGTGCTGTGACTACATCAGGAGAGTTTCGATGCACTTAACATGAGTGGCATTTAATATAGCACGGCACTTGCAAGGTGAGCCGGAGACGTGACCTTATTCAAATCCCCTCTGCCATTACGGCGTCACTCGCGATTGCAATTATAATTAAACACCTTATGCCTTCTTGCAAATCCTCTGATCGATCGTTGATATTAACATTAATGTTCCACTGCCCCCCAGCAAACATCCGAACCACACCAGCTGCTATGGATCAGCAAGTTTCCATTAACAAAGTTGTTGGTGTCGTGCTATTGCACTGCGGATATATTTGGGTAAATTAACTTAGCATAAAGTGCTCCAAGGCTGGATCTTGACAAGAGTGACATAAAAAGGGGGGGTATAAAATTGAACACATATATATATATATATATATATATATATATATATATTCAAATATGACATTTTAAAATCAATTACTATGTGTTTAGGGTTTTTCCTCTAATTTATCTGTGTAATATTCATTTATACAATGGGGTATCAGGAGAATGAGTTGAAGGGGAAATTTTTCGTAGTTTGTAAGTCTCTACGTCTGAGCTCTTTTCAGTGAGGACTGCAGTAGCAAATTGGAATTTGAAGCTCAGGGCGGAAAGAGGGCAGCTGAACGTGGTAAAGGGGAATTCAATGAAACGCAAATAATGCCTGAATCATAAACAAAATAGTTTATTTCATTTTAAACATGTATTTCAATCTGTAAATTCTTGTCTGGACAATAAATAGTATTGGCGATTTATTCACATCTGATTTAGAATGCTGTATAATTTGTGATTCAGTGATAAATGCTGTCGAATATTACAGCTCTAGCTTAACAACCACTGTTACCTTTGAGGTATGTGTGTGTGTGGATATTTCAGGGTAAGTGAAAACATGTTGCCTGTGCAATGGAACATATTGAGGGACGTATTCTTTGCTGGTCTGCCAACATATAAAGATTAAAATAAATAAAGTTTTAAAAAGCAGCAACGGGGGTTCAAGTAGCTGTAGCAAATTATTGATCAACTGAAGCCATACGGTGGGACCCATGTGACCAAAGTGGTTTTGTGGCATCAAAATGTCCAGTCCTACCAAACGTCATGCCGAACACTCTGATTTTAGTCAAATGAAATATTTAATTCCTGAGAGGAAAACTTTTGAGCATTGCTTTAAAGTCAATGGGACTTTGTGACAGTGGGGTTTTTAGGGTCAAAGTTCAACTGCATGTATATTCCACATTTTGTGCAGCAAAACAAGTACAAAGTCGTATTTTTTTTCAGTCTGCTGAGTTAAATTACTCATTAGGTGTGTGTCTCAAGCTACTAAAGACTGTCTAACCCATATTATTTCTGTAGCTCCGGAACATGAATATTCAGTGCACTTTAATTTTAAGACATACATAGAACGATTTGGGTATATAAAAGGGGTTTCTTTGGAATGCCATCCCTTCAGTGCACACTATCCTCTACCCTGACACACTCCGGAAGAAGGCCTACATTTGATTGGATAAGATAAAAAGAAACACACACATACACAAATGAGGCTCCACATCATAAAAAATAACATGACAGTTACAGTCAGGCCAGGTATATAAGAAGGCTACTATAAGTCACTGCAAAAGAGAACATGCATCTTTAAGTCATAATACAGAATCCTCATTTAATTTTCAGATCAGCCAGTCAATGCAATTCTTGCAGATTTCCAAAAGATGTCCTACACTATACAAACGTCAATCAATTTTTTTATTTTATTTAAAAAATAAAAAATTACTTTTTTACTTATCAGATTTTGGAGGGCATTTAAACTGGGAAAAAAAAGATTTTTCCAATAATGTGATGATTACTAAGCCAATTAAATTTAGTAAAGTAAATTTAAACTTGAAAGCTTTTGGATCTCAGGGCAGTATGAGTCATCACCTTTGTTCAGTCATGGAGGTCAGCCATGGAGGTCAGGGACCAGAAATGCAAATAATAACAATAATAATAATCATAATAAAAACCCAACAACTTTATTTATTCGGGGGACTGAATTAAGGGAAAGTCATACACCCTCTGCACCATCCCATAGTGTAATAACCCAGAGGCATTCATTACATACACCCACAACACCAAGCCCATGAGTAAACGCTGTTGTTCCCACTCCCACCAATTTCTTATTCCCGCAGTGAAAAACAAACACTTAATAACAGCTGGATTCAACAAAAAAATTTCACCATGTAAAACAATTATGACTGGTACCTAATACTCAGGGGTACCCCTAGGTAGATTTAATATATCATTCTGACCAAATCACAATTGCCTTTTTAAAGCAAACCATTTTAAAATGTTACCCGTTTTTATTGGTATTTTAAAATAAATTTAAAATCTGTACAAACCTAACCACAAACACAATTCAATATTATAACTGTATTGTATTAAGTATCAGGTACAAGCACTGTGCAAGCTCAGAAATCTAGTGAATAGTTCCTGCATATAAAATCAATGTTAAAATAAAACTCAAAGTTGTGGTGAGAGCCTTGTGACGCCCAAGAGAGTGGAGAGTAAGTGCTGCCCTAAAGGAAAAGCCCCCACATGGAGTTCCCAAGTGGCATGACTCCCACTGAGTCAAGCACTTCCTCCTCTTCCTGAGTTTTATTCATTGGATTGACATGTGCAACGTTCCGTTGTATTTTCTATATTTTCTTTTAAAAAAGGATTTTAAGCGACATCTTGCAGTAGGCCAACCCACTTTACTTCTAAGGTGATATTTGTTTTATATGGTATAAATTTTCGTCAAATATAGTTTTTGTTTCGCATTTCAGGTTATCCAGCTCTGCATTGCTCTAAACTAAATTGGGAAATGCCTTTCTACAAGGAACACATCGTTATGTCTCTGATCATATTCATTTCCGCAGGGGTGTGGGCCAACTCTCTCATTTTAATCTTCATGCAATCATCGTAAAAAAAAAAAATCATAAAAAACGAGCCTATTGGCAAACATCCGATTTGTTGTTGTCTGGGGCACTCTAGTTTCAATACCTTTTATCGGGTAATATTTATGCCCCAAACTAGGACGACAATCCTATTAGTGTTTTTTCTTCCTTGTCTAATTAAAATTCCCATCACAGTGGCGGGAGACTGATTGTATGCGCCTCAAGTGGGACCGCATCTCTGCAAGGACCCTTTCTAAGTCTGCCACAGCTATACAATATTTCCACTCAGATCATGGAATGTCTTATCACTGACGATTCCAAGACCCGACTGGCAGAGAAGTCCTTCCTTCCTAATTTCCATCAAACTATACTTAGATTACTCACAAATAGATACGCATTGTGCAGTTTAGGCAAATCCAGAACTTTATGAAAATTAAATATAACAATTTGGGTCTTTTAACTTCGTTAAACTGTGTTTAAGTAGCACATTAATAAAAAAAGATCAAGAACTACGCTGCTTAATACAGTGAAATGTGTGCTTTTATACAGCAATAACAGTAAAACCGCGCATCATTTATATATGTGCTATACATTAATAACCAATGAGATACCTGGAAAGTAATCTGCACTTCTGGCGCCGCCAGACACCCTGGCCAGACTGCCCAGGCAGTTACTACACTCAACATCCTTCTCTGAGGAGCAAAAATCCTGCACCACACTATCGCAGCGCGGAGACCTGCCGTGGACCAATATGACCCAAACTGATGGCAGTAAGTTTCAAATCAGCTCATGCCCCAGCTCAGTTGTCATGTTAGCTTATCGACGCACGTCAATAAGTGATACTGGCACTTCAACAGCACCAGCTGTTATGCCCCGTGCAAGGCTTTTAACCCAAATTTCTTCAGAAAATATTGTTATGTAAGTAATCCATATAACTTTCTCTTAAATAAGGGTGTCTGTTGAGCAAATAATAATAAACACGTGAAACCACTGAAGCAGGCTGTTATGACTGTCTCTATGTAAAAGCTGCAGCTAACCTGGCGAAGTGGACCACATTGCTATTCCTAGCTGCTTGGCGGTTGCGATTGTTACTTCTAATGCAATTGTAATATTCAAACTAAAAGGATTCCTAATATTTCATTTAGAAAATCTTATCCAGAGTAGCGTTCAGAAAGGGCCTCAGTACACCGAGTTCCGAACACAAACTCGTGTCGCATTTCTGATAAAAGTCTTTGGAAATGTAAGAGGCTAGGGGAAAAAATGTAGCTAAAGGCTGGCATTGTTGGAAATCAATTTTCAAATTCTGCGGGACAAGCATATATTTAACATATGCCCAAATTTAGGTATGTTAAAGTTCCTCTAAAAAATCGGTAGTATAAAACTAATACAAAAACTAAACTGCCTTGTTCATTCGTTAAGTGACGACACGTTTTTGAGCCAGACCTTTTTGCTTATGGCCCTATTTTAAGACTGTGACTAGCTTTTACATTTAAGACCACTAGATGGAGAGCTTACCTTGAAAAAGACTCATTTCGCCACTACTGAGAAAATGTTTTTCACAAAGGTAATTCAGGTCGGTGTTTTTTTATTATTTATGAATGTAACTCTTATATTATTTCCACATTTTAAAAAGACTATTTGTTTATATATTTAAAACATTGCAACAAGTATTTATTTTTATAGGGATCTGACAAATCCTTTCAAAAGTATTCTCACATATACTCTATGTTCTTCTGAAGTAGCAACGATACTCTACCTAACGAACTGTCAGTTTTGATCCTCTCAAGTTTTGCAATAAACACAACAACTAGGACTTGCATTTTAAAAAAGGAAATTTGAAAATTGCAATCTTCTCGGACGTCTATCTTGAAAAATTAAGTTGGTAGGTAAAACTGTCACGTGACCTGTTAGAATCACGGTTTGAAACTCTTTATGTAAAAATAAGACATAGTTACATCGACTTTGTCTGTACATGTGGTACGAACACATGCTAGTGTCACAGATGCTTTTGTTAGAAGTCATCAATGCTCTTGGCTAATGCTGGACCATTGGGATTTAGTAGAGGCTTTAAAAGCCAGTTGTTTCTTAAACTCTTCATGCAGAAAGGAAAGCTAAACAAGTAAGTGGTTCTCTTGCAATGCTGCCTGTCCAGGCTTGCCTGCTGCAAGCGACAGACCACATCTAACCCCTTTTTCTCATGTTCGGGGAAAAAATATGCAGACCTGTGAGGTACTGGAGTTCCACAGAATTGTTTGATCGTTAAAGGGATTTAGAATAAGAAATACAATTTTATATATGTGTTTAGTGTATATGTAACATGTATGACTAACCTTATATATATACACACACACATATACACTGGGTTATACACACACACACACACACACATATATAATCTTGTTCATTGGCCCCTGTCAGTGGGTGGGATGTATTAGGCAGCATGTGTTAGAAGCATGAAAAATGGGCAAGCGTAAGGATCTTAGCGACTTTGACAAGGGCCAAATTGTGATGGCTAGGGATGCCAAGGAAGGAAAAGCGTTGAATCGGTGACAGGGTCATGGGCGGCCTAGGCACTTGGGGAGCGATGCACGTGGGGAGCAAAGGCTGGCCCATGTGGTCTGATCCAACGGTCGAGCTACTGTAGCTCAAATTGCTGAAAAAGTTAATGCTAAATGATGATAAAAAGGTTTCAGAACACACAGTGGATCGCAGTTTGTTGCATATGGGGTTGCATAGCCGCTGACCAGTCAGGGTGCCCATGCTGACCCCTGGCCACTGCCGAAAGCGCCTACGATGGGCACGTGAGCATCAGAACTGGACCACGGAGCAATGGAAGAAGGTGGCCTGGTCTGATGAATCATGGTTTCTTTTACATCATGTGGGTGGCCGGGTGCGTGTGCGTCACTTACCTGGAGAACACATGGCACCAGGATGCACTATGGGAAGATTCACTGTGTGATTCTCTGGGAAACGTTCTGCCAGGAATCCTTGGGTCCTGCCATTCATGTGGATGTTACTTTGACACGTACCACCTACCTAAGCATTGTTGCAGACCGTGTACACCCTTTCATGGCAACGGTATTCCCTGATGGCATTGGCCTCTTTCAGTAGAATTATGCACCCTACCACAAAGCAAAAATGGTTCAGGAATGGTTTGAGGAACCCAACAACGAGTTCAAGGTGTTGACTTGGCTCCAAATTCCCCAGATCTCAATCCAATCGAGCATCTGTGGGATGTGCTGGACAAACAAGTCCGATCCATGGAGGCCCCACCTTGCAACTCACAGAACTTAAAGGATCTGCTGCTAACGTCTTGGTGCCAGATACAACAGCACACCTTCAGAGGTCTAGTGGAGTCCATGCCCCGATGGGTCAGGGCTGTTTTGGAGGCAAAAGGAGGGGACCTACACAATATTAGGCAGGTGGTCATAATGTTATGGCTGATCGGTGTATAATGTATATGTATATGTGTATTCTAATTTATCAGTTTTATCATAGGGATTTTTCAAGACTATTTAATTAACAAGCAATGATAGAAGGAAGAGTGATGATAAAAATAATAATAACAAAAATCATAATAGTATTTACAGGTTCCAAGGCAAGGTGTCCATCTCAGGGATAAGAGAAGGCCTTACGGTTGTTTCGTCAGCTAAGGCTAATTATAGTTATTTGTTTGTTCAACAAGTTCATACTGGAAAACCATCCCAGTTCTATCTATCAACAGGATTGTCAGGGTGGCCAAAAGCAATGTCTTCCAACATTAGATGACACTAGGTTTTGTAGATCCCTCTGACACCCACCAGGTTCCACATAATTAATTAGTCACGGAGCTACAAATCATGAATAGGAACCACTTGTTGTATATTATGGTTAATGTGCAATACATTATTAGGTACACCTACTAAATACCGAGTTTGTTCTGCTTTTTACCCTTATACAGCCTGAATTTATTGGGGCCCAACAAAGTGATGCAAGTGTGTCTGAAGGATGCCTGCCTATGTCAACTTCATTGTATCCCATAGTTTTCTCAAATTGTATAGGATCTGAACTCTGAATAGCTTGTTCCATTTCATCCCACAAATGCTCAATTGGATTGTGATCGGAATTCACTGCCCCAGACCCATTCGTGGATAATCCTAGCCTTGTGAAATGGGGTATTATTGTGCTGGAAGAACCTATTTGTGGATGCCATTAAGGTATGTACCTGATCGGCAACAATGTTCAGATATCCTTTTGGAATTCAAACTTTGCACCACCCATAACAATGGAACCAATGTTTAGCACGAAAACACACCCCACATCATCATACCACCTCTACTAGCCTGCATTATTGTATGGATCCATGGACTCAGGCAATGTTTTTCCACACCATTATTGTCCAGAGTCTATGTTCCATCGCCCACTGCAACTGCAGTGGCAGTTGGCTAGGACGTCTGTTGCCATACCCCATACATGACAACACCTCTTTCCCCACCATAGTTGTAGTCCGCTGCTATTTGACGGACAATCAAGATACTGTTTCTGACAGGTCCAGGCTGTTTCCATCAGGGGTTTTTTTTTTTTTTTTTGACGTGAGAATTGACAAGCTCCTACTTCAGACCACTTGACTGCTGTTGGCTGGAAGTTTTTTGGGTGCTGGATCAATGCCATCGTGACACTGTGTTATGTGAGTTTCCAAGGTACTCATAATTGCTTGTCTGGCACCAACTACCATGCCCCATTCTAACTAACTCTGAATTGCTCACAAAGAGACTGCCTGGGTACCTGCCTACCCACTTTAAATAGCATACTCTGAATACACGATGCTGTTGCTGACAGTTCAGTGTAGTGAAATAGTTGCTGACTAAAGTTTGGAACAGGTGTACCTAATAATTTGGCCACTCTATGTGCATATTGTATATTAACTATTACTTGTTTTCAACCCAGTAAACTCAAACTAAATGCAGATCTGTATACTGTATAATTACAGGCCAGTGTCTTTGAATGTATCAAAAGAAAAATAAATCCACATTCCCTCTCAAATTTCTGCTTGGAGACCTGAAATAGCACCAGACTATAAACGTGCTATAAATGAGAATACCCATACACGCAGTAAGAAGTTTCTCACAATTTTGCATTTGGTGACGAGCAGACAGGCTGTTAATTAAAGATAATGAGATGCAGGGTTCGTTTACTGAGGAAATAAGGGAAAACAGGATGGTTAAAGTGAACATGTCACGTCGCCACATCTGCGCTGCTAATATTAGAGGATGTCTAGCTGAACGCGTTTTAAAAGCTAACTTCAGAAAAATCTTGAAAGGGATTGCAGCCATAGGTAAACGTTACTGTGCTGCTTATAACGAGAGTCAGCTCGCATATCTCTGGAACCATATAGAAATGTATTGGCTCCCTAAGTTGAAAGCAGATATAGGGCCCAAAAACACTGGAGCCAGCCCTATATCCACAGATTCACGGTGGTAATATCATAGGAAATGTTAAAGGAGTCATCCGTGACTCTTCAGAACATCCTACTTTGGGTCATGACCTGGGAGTTAGGAATCACTACCCTATATAAGGAAAGACGGCCAAAGTTTGTCAGTGTGACATGTTTTTGCATTTTTTATATATGAATATAAATAATAAATATGTTTTTTTTACCTTCCTACATGAAACATTAAATGTCAACTAAGCAAATTGATAGACCATAGTATTTTGGTTTTTTTTTTAATTCTTATAATTAATTGGTGTTGGAGCAGAACACTATTGTTTTTGATATGATATATTTTATTTACAAATGTGTGATCAAAATGACCTGTCTATACTTCTATGGGAAACCAAATCGTGATTTAGAGATCTTGAATTGCATCTTAAATTTTATTTGAGATACCTCATATTAAACAGGAAGTTAATTTGAGATATCTCAAATTCAATTTCAGATACCTCAAATTAATCAGGAAGTTAATTGAGATATCTCAATTTGCATTTAAAATATCTCAAATTAAACAGGAAGTCAATTTAAGATATCTTAAATTGCATTTTAGATACTTAAAATTAAACAGAAATCCATTTGAGATATCTTGAACTTCATTTCAGATATTTTAAATGCAATTTGATATATCTTGAAATTTACTTAGTTTGAAATTTAAATCTGCAAGTCAGTTATAGATATCTTGAACTAACAATTTGGCTTGCTATAACTTTTCATTCCCTCATGAAAACGAGAAGCGTATTTAATCTTTTTATTTATTTATAGTGATATAATGCAAAATAATATCAACCATAATTCCTTTTGTAGCAACACATTAAGCAAATAATAACTGCTCAACCAAAACTATTGTTTCAATCCCATTTTGAAGGTTGTACAACTGGGCTTAAAACTTTGGGTGTATTATTCCTGGAGTTTCCTTTGTGCTTCCTTAAATGCCATGCTGCTTGAAGATGCTATCTTATCTTGCAGCTGTAAGTATATGATATGTATGATATTTTACAAAACTGCTCATAAATTGTTGATATAGCAAAGTTTAAAATATAACTTTGCTATATCAACAATTTATGAGCAGTTTTGTAAAATATCATACTTTATAAATTTAGCTAATTTAGTTTCAGAAAATGTGAGGAACAATAGGACACTTCAAAATTACCTCAGTTCCTGTGGTTTTTCATCTGTCAAGCAGATCAATGCACAATTTTAGCTGTGGACTGTTAATGGTTGCTAAAGATTTTAACGTTCCAGCCCATCCCGGAGGTGGCGCAGTTAGCGCATGCCTTTGGTCCACCACCGTGTCGGACAGAGGTGCGGCAAAATCAAGCTGGCGGATCCCGGAAGGGTGGGGGGGGGGGGGGGGGGG
>JAOVYW010000074.1:4225222-4247420 GCA_025775045.1 Hiodon tergisus | reverse complement strand
ATCTTGTGGAAAGCCTTCACTGTTATAGCTGCAAAGGGGGTACCAACTCGATATTAATGCCTATGGATTTAGAATGGAATGTCATAAAAGCTCCTGTAGGTGTAATGTGTAGGTGTCCCAATACTTTAGTCCATACAGTGTATGTGCGTCGATATGCGTGTTAAGAGACCGAGACTCCGCATCCATTTGACTGTATGAACATGACAAGAAAAATGATCTTTACATTTTACTTCTTATCAATGTCGCCCATATCAAATCAAAGCCATTACAACTCCATACGTGTATGGTGGGCAGATGCGTGTATGGAGAAGCAGTCTTAACGACCGTCAGTCACTGTCCCCTCCAGCACCCCGAGGTCCCCGTCGTCCCCCATCCAGGAGGAGGATGAGGAGAAGCTGTCCGAGACATCTGACGCCCAGCCTCACGTCCTGCTGTCCCGCGGCCCGGATCCCACAGAGGTGAGCCTGTATTTCCCTGTAGCCTCTCGCTCACTAGACACGCAGCACCCTGGCGGCCTGTGGAGTCAAGGGCTTCTTTTTGTCCTTCCTCTGCAGGCTACGGCAGTGGAAGAGGGCCCAGATCCTCACACGCCTGATGAAGGTAAACCCTAATGGAAACGGAATTTGCTAATGGATATACCATTACACAAAATGCTGCTTTAAATTGGGGAGTCGGATCAAACCTTCCAACGCTATAGCATTTTACAGCTGGGAATATTTAATAAGGTAGCCTATTGTATTTGAAATAGCATGATGTGGAATGCTGTGAGCTGCTGGTGGAGTTTTACACGACTAAGTCTCGAGTGAATATACATTTTTAAAGCTGTAGCTGGTCCCTTCCTGTCCCCCTTTGTTCCTCCCTGTGCAGAAGACCGGCCATGCTCTGTGAGCGAGATCCTGCAGGACTGTAGCAGTGAACGCAGCAGCCTGACCAAGATGGTGGAGCTGTCTCTGCCTGGTGAGCCCCAACCCTAAATATCGACTTTTATGACTGACAACTGAACCCCAGAGCATTCCTTCGGTGGCATCGTTTAACGGCTAATGCTACTTTCTATTAGCCTGTTGTCTGCCTTCTGGTTGTCAGTGCTTGAGCAAGCAGTAGCACTTTGCCGCTAACTTTAATATGGAGGGTCTCCCAGGTTACTGATGTATAGTGGTTACGCGAAAACGAAAACGAAATCATGGAGGAATCCTGTTGATAGCGAGGGTGTGTGTACTAGCTGTTTTTTTTTTCTCCCCTTCTCGTTTGCCTTCAGTCCCCGAGATTCATCTATAATCCGTGCCGAATTCTGCCCTGTTTTCTAACTCCCTTTGCCTTTCCTTGCGTGCACTGTCCCGTCGCCTGGCTTCTGTCTGCTCAGACCCTAATCCCGAACCATACTCTGTTGGTGGTGAGGAATAACGGTAGGTTGGCTTACCCCATCTTCCCTTGCCGCTGTTTTCCGCCCATCCTCTCTCTAACCTGGGAGGAATTTATTTGATTATGTGTTAATGAAGTGCACGAGCATGAAGCAATTTGCATGGATTTTACTTACTGCTCCCTGTTATGTGTGATTGACCCAGTAGTAAGGCGGACAGGTTCCATGTCACATGTGTTTGATGTTCTGAAAACGAGATGGAGAAAACCATTAGTCAAGAGCAGGATTTTGCTGGCCTGATGCTTGATGGCTGAGGTTCAGCAGGTTTAGGAGTAACCGTTTTTTTAGTGACAGATTTACGCCTCAAACACAGAGGTGGTGCATTATCCAAGTGACCTCAATCGAACAATAAAGGGAAAACCAGCCCCCCCCCCCCCCCCCCAGTTGCCCAAAGATTGGGACTGCCCACTCCTGCTTTGAAGGCTCTCTGTATCCCACCGTGCACAACTTGTGGGTTTGGATGCCCTATTGTGGCGCTTCTGCCAGTGGCTCTCCCTCACTCTGAAGCCATATCTCGTGCACACAGGGTCCTCAGAGTCCACGGAGAGCCTCAAGAGCCAGAGCACCAACAGCTCCAGCCAGCCTCTCCTGTGCCCACCCAGCAGCCTACACATTGAGGACGAGCAGCTCACACCCTGACAGTGAGCCCGCCCCGCCCCTTATCGTCTCCCACAGTCTGTCCCGGGAGCCCTTCACCCATCCCGCTGTGGTCAGAACCTATAGTTGCAGCTGTCCGGAGATAATGACTAGACCCGGTCGTGTGGCTTTTGAGGTTGCGTTTGATTTGTAGGGTGTTCCTTGCCAATTTTGATGCTGACAAACATCCCCCATGCAGCTAAATGTTGTTGCATCGCCAGCTCATTGAGAAGGTCAGCAGTTTGCCTCTTTTTCAGGGGATAGCACCCAAGTCCATACAGTGACCTGCAGCATTTTGCAAACTACCAGTGAAAACCAGCACCAAGACAATACAGTCTATCTGCTCGACACTAAAGGTCTGAAAGCACTACCAGTGTATTCACTTTTACGGCTCAACATTGTATTTGATCTGATTCGGCACTACTCAAAATGTTTTTTATAGTTTTATATTGTAATAATTTTGTAATATAATGTAACTGCTCGCAAATATCACTTCCAAATGCAGTTGCGTACTGTTGATAGTGGCTTCTTGACAGAAACACAATACCCTTTTAAAAATCAGATGAGAAATAGCTTGAACAAAATATTGTATTGGATTTTCAGAGGACTATATCACACACCAAATTTCCAGTACTTTGTTGTGTTGGTTAAAGGGGAGATTTTAAAATTGTAAGTGGATGGAGAAATATCCTTCCTACTTGTAAAATTTTTATGTGTACTTACCAGCTTTTATAACCCCATACTTCGATGGTGGGAAATTAATTAACTTAGTAACCTAATGTGATCAAATGTGAAGAAACAAAACCTTTTTTTACTATGCCTGATGATATTTTTTGTTCTATTGTGAAACCTGTTCATGTATTTTTGTTTTTAAACAATCTGACTCTATAATCAGATTATGTGGAGGGTGTTTGTTTTTAAGAAGTGGAGAGTATTTATGGTATGGAACGCGATTTCATATTACATGCTCGTTTCGTCCCAGTAAAAGACATTGTCCTCCGTACTAACCAGCTTGAACCCCAAACGGCCGGATCTTTGACACATCCGCCAGAATGTTGGCCCTTTGTCCAATAAAAAAATACTGAGCTCATCTACACCTCACACTGGCTGCCTCCCGAGAGCAGGTCCTTTCTGTTTCTAGGCTGACCTTAACAATGAATCTAATACTTTATAGCACACAATGCAAGTAGTGCTTATTTCTATTCATAGTAGTGTGGACTTTCCGAGTCATCTTTCAGCAAATGGGCAATTTCTGATGACATAATGTTAAATATGATATTAATGTGCATTGCTTTTTAATCTTAATGTCTCAGAGGTATTGGGTAGTGTGCTGTTCAGGTTTTGATATGGGCAACTATGAAAACTAAGCCACTGAAACATCAGACACTGTAAGCCAACTTAAACCCCACACAGCCGGGTCATTTATATGTTTAACAGAGCCTTAGACAAAGTTTACCAACACCCATCAAATGCTACTGTACTTGCAATGTACATCTCATAGATGCAACAGACTGAGCATAGAAAAACAGTTATCTGTGTAGGCCCGGTTATATGGTTTGAGGGCCTAATTTAAATCGTAGTGTGGGCCTCCTCCCTGTTTAAAAAAAATATTTGGCGATAAAGGAGGCTAGCTTTCATTTTTTTAATTGATTTGATCGTGAAATAATAAACCGTTCATTGAGTGACAAATGACCATGTGGTCTTCTGGTTGTTGGTAACCCAAGAATGCCTTGCACAATTGCCTGTAAAATCAGCCTTAAATCTATCCCCGCTGTCGCCTTTGTTGTCCTAAAGAAAAAAAAGTGGTTTGGACTGACCCAATCTGTTATTCGGACATGGAATATCAAGATCATTATCAGCTCTTTTGCTCCAGTAAACGTGGCATTATGCGTATATTTGTGCCTTCAGAAACTAAATCGACTTAGTTGTCAACCATAACTTTGTTGTCTGCACTTTTGAAATTGTAAAACGAGCTGCCTGAACTGCATCTTTTGGTGTTTTACTGAAAGTCTTCCTGCGGTTTCCAAGGTGGATTGATTTGTCTAGTGAAGCGATATCAGATGATTTGTTTCTTACCTTATTTCAGCTGCCTTCTTATCGTTAAGTATTTCATTATCGTATATACTGAAAACCCCGACAAGGACAAACATTTTAATAAAAAACTATGATTTTAAAGAAAGGATTAGTTGGATTTTGCATCGGTCATACTATTTAACCTCTTGCCTCTGCTGTCAACTTCGTGTTTTGTTGTTGGGTAGTTCCAGGATCATTTATGCTGTATGTGTAAATAAAACATTTGTATTACTCCATAAATGTTCTGTTGACTTTAATGACTTAATTGCTACCCTTCACAAGTCGTGTTGATAACCATATGAAGGTCAACATGTGGATCAATTAACCCTTTAACCCCTTGACGCCTAAGATAAAATGTCGTTATTTGGGAAGTATATGACCAATTTTCAATTAAAAAAAAGAATACATATTTAAAAAGGGCTTCAGTAGCTCTTTCCAATTATAGTAGTTGTGTTATTGTGACAGGTATTATTTATTTTTAAGTAAAATGCCCTGCCCACTTTAAAAAAAAAAAAATGAAATAAATAAAATTTTGATATACTGAAAATTTCTAAAACTTTCCAATTTAGATTTAAAAAAATTAACCCCCAAATTCCCAAAAATGTCACTACTTTCAGAACTGTCTGACTCAGTACTTCAGACTCAGCAAAATGTCATGTTAAACCTTATTTTCATGGAGATGTATAAAAAGAAACAAGGGAAAAAATTAGTTAACTAAGAAATAAATTTTTATAAGTAGTTGTACACACACACACACAAATCAGCAAGGGGAGCATTTGAACTAAAACCATGCCACCCTAGACAAACAAATTACACATCAATAAACATTGAACCAGACCTGCAAAAGAAATCAAAAACATCATTAAAAACATCAATTTTAACTATGCACTCGTGGATACCAACCGCCTCAGGCAGTCCCTACCATCCCTTTTCAACCAAATCCATCGGCTGCAGTCTTTTACTACGTGTCAGTGCTGCAATGTTGATCAGCAGATGAAGAATGCCACGTCTGAAAACTAGGCCGTTTGCAACTCATACACAACGGTTTCCCACTACATTCAGGAGCAAAACATGCGACAAATGTCTTATGCTCGACTTTAGCCGTGTGATAACAAAGCAAGCAGTTCTTGTGCTTCTCTAGAAAGCCAGGTACGTGTAAAGTATGGATAGATGAGAGAGGCCGACTTAATTTGGCAGGCGGTTTGTATAGAGGTGAAGTGAATTGATATCTGTCGCCGTCACAGCGAATTTCTAAACCGCTTGCATAAATAAAGGTGCTCACAACTTTTGCATGTAATACACACGATATTGTCCTTGTCTCCCGTCGATGGTAATCCATTTTGCGTCAACAATGCCGTGTGGCTATTTTTAGAATTGGCTATTGATGTCATATACAAACCCAAGCACGTGTTCTGTAGTACTCTGAATCACCCGCCCCCGCCCCTCGGAGACCAGGTTTCCTGTTGAATTTAGCCAGATTTAATGGTTAATGGAAATTGTATAGTCGTGCACCAATTCTAAAATAAATATGTACTTGCAGCAACACCGAAATCACGAAATAAATTGGCATCGTAAAAAGGGCTTCTCAGTTCCTTTAGATCTCAGAAAGAGAATGGTTTCTATACAGTCCTGTTGTTCTTAGATGGTTGGTATGAAAACCGTTATGTGGGCTACACACACTTGTCACCACGATGAAGAAGTGGGTTTTATGTCATATCGAACTTGCTGGTAGGAAGCTGCAACTGCAGTTGCAGCGGTCTGTAAAAATTTTGTTGGGTTCTCTTTTGTTTGTCGAATATTACTTATTTTAATATAGCTTTTTTGATTAAAAGGGAAATTAATTTCCGATTCTTCGTTTCTCAAAGTATTATTTTGTTACAGTTTAAAAAAAAATTTCCCCACCGAAAACTCTTCCTGGAGCAGAGGCACATGAATATTACAAGAATCCCCATTACCGTTGCAATATAAATTGTTCTTGATCAAGCTAGAAAGTTTTTTTGTTTTTTTTTAAATCGAACATATCGCCGTTAGATGGCGATGCATACTCTTTTTGCAGCCTTTATAACAGCGCTATGAAAAAATGGCTAGTAGGTATACTGCACTTTCAACTATTTATAACAGCTACTATAGAATTACAATGAATTATAATTTCTATGTTTAACAATCATTTTCCTGTAGCATTCACTTAGTTTAACTTTTTACTGTCTATAACCCGAGTACCAAACTGCAAACAGACTCGAGTTGTCTGCACTGTCCGCTGCAGCGATTTCGTCGCGAAATGGAACATTGCGAAAGACCTGGCTATACCTCGTGATCGAAAAATATAGGACTTTATTTGACATGAAACGGATTACTTTGCTTTATATCTATAATTTTATAAAGTGGACCAGATGTTTGCATTTTATTTTTTAATTCAGCTACAATAATTGATACACTTGGCCTTTCAGGGTTTTATTAAGCTGGACCAGTAGTATGCCTTTACTGCTATTAATAATTATACCTAAAATTTGAAATATAATTTAACTTTTTTAAATTGTAACCGCAGGTAGCTCGTTTTGGGAGGCCTTGCGGGATTTAAACCAATCGGATGCTCTCTAGTGGCGGGTGCCATCACGGGTTGCCAAGTGAACCGCCTTTGAGTATATCGGAAACATGCCGTGAAGACAAAGTGAAGCTGATAACTGAATTATACCATCGGTAAGCACCGCATCAGATATTACAGTGAACAAGCATCCAGTGCTGGTTTCTTGTGTGGTTCGTTCACATCAGACTGTAAAAAAACACTGGTATTTATTCTCAATGATTCGTTGGACAAAATGTATCATAGTTCTCATAACTGTAAATACAGTGTGTTTTGAACGGAGATATGAGCGCCAAACGCTAACTAATTTTGGTTCAGCTTCCGATCATATTTTATAATAAAAAATGCATAACTAATGAGTGCAACTGAAACAATATAAATAAGGCTACCTTGCTAGCCTAGCTATAAGCACATTAATACCTTTTATCGAGGTTTATAGTGAGGTTTTTTGTTTTTAATCGAAAGCCGAAACTTTCTGTTTACGCATACCCACTGACGATTCTCAATTCCTAATTCAAAGCTTCACTTTCAATTCAAAGCAGTTCATTATCAGTAAAATAGCGTCGGTGAGGTGAACAACGTACAACCAATACTAGTGATTAGTTTTAATGCAGGCAATACAAAGGGACCCAACCAGATTACACTAATTGTAGTACTCAATGCGTCTGTTCTTAAGGGCGCACCAAGTTTGTTTGAGGTTTTACACCACAGGTTTGATGCGGATTGAAGTGCGCTCCGGTTCGTGTGCAGCTATAGACCTGAAAAAGTGAACAAGGTGTGGAAGCCCCCCAATGTGAGATATATTTTACATTTTAATCAGTTAGACATATACACGCCCAATTGTGTATACCAAACAATCGTAACTTTCAACTGGATAATAGTGCCTATACTTTTTCATTCCTAGTTTAAACGCTCGCCGTGACGGGTTTTCATTTAAATTATCCTAATTTATCTGAACAGGCTACGTGAAACGAACTGGTAGGTTTCAATGTCTTGTTAAGAACGATTTTTAACCGCTTGCTGGTTAATCACTAACAGACGTCAAAATACCGGTTTGGAACGTTGAAGAAAAAGTGCAGCACAAACTGGCGCGCAAGAAGCGCGCGTTTCCAGTGCGTTTGTACACTTTTGTGGTTTGCGCAACATTGCGCGCCTGATCAACCTCTTTTCAATATACCGTGACATAAGATTTTCTCCTCTCCCGCCTTGAGTAGTAGTCTAACTGTAGCCTAACTGACGAGAATACTCCTCTCCAACATTTGTATTTTATTTTTGGTAATAGACCTCATATTTATAATTATGTATAGGCCGTATAAAAATTATAAACGGTACGATACGCGTCATAACAAATGTCTTAAATAGAATGGCATCATTTAAAAAAAAGTTTTATTTTATATAATGTTTGTTGGTAGATATGCAGCGTCATAAATCTGCCAAACGTGAGATTGTTAAACGCTCATGATTGTAACCTGCAATCTTCACTACAGATTACAACCACGTATTATCCGATGATATCCGATGATAGGCAGCTGGGAAATGGCTATAGAAAAGCACTGGAAATTATAAAGCATATAGCATCACTTTTGTATATATACACGGCAGAATATGTTAAAACCCTACAGCGTGGAAACCTAATTAGTAACCTAATCTGATAAATAAATTAAAACCTAATACAACACTTTGATTAAATATGTGTTTTTAACAATTATAGTTTCGCTGTCTTTCTAGACTTTATTATACAAGAAAATACAACATCTGAGTGTAAGTATCAAGTTATCTACAATTTTTGTTACTTTGTGTCACTCTTCTCGTCTCCTTTATAGTTTAAAATGTAAAACTCCTTTACAATTATGGCATGGAGTGGCATTTTTATGCTATGTATAATTTAACCACCAAAAGACATTTGCTATTCCGTATTATGAATTGGGGTAATGAGAGAGAAAAAATAACATAAAGTTTTGGAGTTTTAATCACATAATTTAAAAACTGATCACATAGGACTGGACACGAATAGGAACGGGGCATTAAACCAATGCATTTAGACTTACATTTATTACAAGCGTTTTAACGCAAACCCGTAGACTAAGTTTATTGCGAATAAACGAATGTTTATCTATTTATTTTGTTTAAAAACGTTTTATTTAAATGCATTTCGTCTTCGTTTTTGGTCTTCACATTCTGTTGTTGACGCTCCCTACAGATGCGAAGCCGCGCACCATCCGAGCCAGTGGAGAGAGATGGAAAGCTGAAACTTGAATACCAATGAGCCAATCAGAGATCTGAGATATGTTTAAAGGGCTACTTTAACCCGTAGCAGTGGTTAAGAGAGGTGATGCGCCTGCTCTTGCGAATCTTGCAGCCTACAGCGACTGATGAATTTAGCTGTCGAACGCCCATTTATTATTTGTTTAAGTTTATTTGTGCTGACAGGGAACAAGGTCTACCAGTAAAGCGTTTGAACAGCATCAGAATAAATCAAATGTTTTGAACCGATATACTTCAGACCACCGCACACTTGTTGCATATTGGCAGAAAAACTGAAAACCACCTGCACAAGGTAAAGTCAAGGTATTGTAACATGCTGGGATATGAGACTTAATATACATTTATGTTTTAATTTTCCTCCATTTTCAAAATCTTATCTCTGAATTAATACTAAGGTTTGGTCTCTTGCTGCTCTTGATCTTCGATCGGAAATTACTACAATTTAAATAAATTCAGATTTTCCTAAATTAATTGAGATTTAATATTTAAAACGCATTGTTACTAATACATCTGTAAACCACTTTTTTGAAATTGCACAGTAGAATAACGTATTTCGTCATGAGAGTTAGCATTGGCAACATATTATAACAGCAATAGAAATTATTGTGAAATATTTGCTGTGAAATTGTGAGAATAGTTTTGACCAAAATTTCGTTCATTAAAATTGTTTTGTTTGTTCAGGGAGCCTCATTGGTCGAAATTACTCTGGTTTGGAGCTTATCTGTCACTGGCGGTGGCGCGCTCACAATGCCAGTGCTCACGAGTCCGGAGATTGCAACAAAGTTTAAAGAGAAATGGATGATGCTCCACCCGGAGGACGAGGACAATGTCAACGGTTCGGTGAACCTGGACGACAGCCTTACCAGCCTGCAGTGGCTTCAGGATTTTTCAATCCTCAGTACTAATCTTGAGAGACCCACACACACCGGTGCCCTCCAACAGCACCTATTTTATCATAAACACTTGCATCCGCCGGGCACCAACGCTCCCTCCAGCCCGCCAGCTGGAGACACGGCGGCTACAGGCATGCCTCAGAGCCTTGGGAACCCTGTTACCTCCAGCAGCGCTTTAGTCAACGCGAATAGCTCAAATTACCTGCACCAGCAAGCGATAAACTATGTTCATCAGCACCAGATCATAACGCCCAGCACCCCCCCTGAGCAAATAGACTATAAAACGAACCACCGAGTGAAGCCGCCTTATTCCTATGCCACGCTAATCTGCATGGCCATGCAGGCTAGCAAGACAACCAAGATCACTCTCTCCGCCATCTATAACTGGATCACAGAGAACTTCTGCTACTATAGACACGCAGAGCCCAGTTGGCAGGTAAATGACTCGACTCACTTCATTATTCATAACGGGATTAGGTAAGAGGGAGATAAAGAAAGCGATACGGGGTGTGGGTGTATACGTCAAATAACAGTGCCCCTGATTTTGTGATTTTGATATCTGTGAATCTATGAAAGAGAAAGTTGATTGTGATTGATATATTGAACATTATATATTATTGTAGCAACCAAACTTTCATAATTTAGAACTCGATTTCAAAACAGCTGGACTGGGTCAGTTTGGGTCGTCTAACTTCGTTAAAAGAATTCTGCCTTCATAGATCGAAATCGAGTATTGCATGATGGCATCACTTTTTATCATTAATAAATGCCTAATTGGATTTAACGATACACAGCTTTCGCTACTTTGGGAAGCGATGCTCAAACAAACCGATGATTGTAAAAAATGTATGAGCTGATCCTAGCAACGGTTCCTGGTTCCTGGGGTGCGTGTGACAGGTGTCCGCCAAGTTGCTGAGTATCCGCTCCGATAGGAGCCAATGGGATTCGTTGTTAACCTTCTTAAAGGTACATGTATTTTAGTATCCGGTGAAATACCTGTAAATCTAGGGGGAAAACACACGTGCAGATTTCTATTGCATAACACAACCATAAACGAAAATCCAACCTATGCCCCTGTGTTTGAAGTCACCTATAGCCATTGCAGGCGCGGATCTTCCGTGGTTGCACGGGGGGGCAGCCGCTGAAAGAGTAGTCTCTGATTGGCCACCCCGTTTGCCCACCCCCTCCATTTTCAATGCCTCTTAGTGATGTCAATCATTGGTACTTTTGGGTGCCCCCTCCAATTTAACAGTTGTCCCCCCCTGTGCCCCCCACTTGAAAATAATCTGGATCCGCCCCTGAGCCATTGTTGCTATCATTTGCTATAAATGTCTGATTAGCCTTCTACTTTTTCATTCTAATTTGAATGTGTGATACAGTACTTCGATCGCACCATTTTTCTTTTACGACGAAATTAAGCTTATTAAATAGGTTTCATATATATTTGTTTAAACCGAGATGATGAGTTTTGTAGCGCATTATTACTATAGTATTATTACTATTAAGCATACTTCCCTTCTTATTGATGCAATCATTTTCTCATCTATAGTAGTCGCACATGGAACGATTTACTTTTTTCCCAGTCTAATTCATCAAGTTTATATACAATCCACCTGTTGTGCTTGTCAGTATTCATATTATTTCAGCCTGGAGCTTTATTGACCATATTCCAGATTAAAATGAGAATGCCCTAAATAAACGAATATATATGGGGGTTCTAGGTTCTCTCTACTGCCTCTGGTGTCAGGGAATAATTTTCCAGATTGGCACTGGGTTTTCTGATTTTTTGATTCCCTACGGATAATACAATCTATTCGTGAAATGCAGCGCTTTGTGACAAATTATGTTTGTAAAAATGCTCCATAACAAATTCAATTTGATTTACCGTATAAATATATAGCATACAACCACCCTCAACGTAAAGACTGTTAGCAGAGGCAAAAGGGCATGTCTGTCTGTGTTCTGCTGTTTGTCCGGAGGGACGTATTGTTAACGAAGGCTTCTTCAGGGACCTTCCTGTCAGCAAAGCAGAGCAGGTGATATTTGAAGTGCGCAGAGCTCTAATAATAAAAGCTTAATTAGCTGTGTTTGCTTTCCCCCGAAGAAAAAACACACACACACACACACACACAACACCACAAATCCCCCTCTCTCTCCCTAAGCTTTAAATATACTGAAGAATGGCTAAGGATAAAGAGAGAATGCTGCAAACTAAATTATTTCTGTGGCAGCTGCACACTGCTGAAATCTCCCAGGCACTTAATGTCAATGGGGCTACAAGCCAGCTGGTTATGTCCAAACGCTTAGTTCAATGTAATTGATTTATTTTGATTGAAGCATGTGTGTTAGGAACATTTCAACGTTTCCACTGGCATTGAGAGGGCATTGAATGTCTGCTACATTGCAGTCCTTGGCAATGACATTAGAGAAAATCAACGATAACCTCTGTGTCACTGATAGATCACTCTGAGTTAGGTTGATTTGTACAATAAGAAGGGGCATTAAGCTCCCTCAAACTTAGCAGGATACAGCCTTGTGTTGTTCAATGATCAGGAAGCACATAATTTTGCTTTGCCCTTTTCTGGCATAGCCTAGGCCTTATCATTTATTTAAACAGAACCAGCACAAGGGATATGTATGTCTTTGAGGAGAACAGAGACCTGTCACAGTCCTAGACATAGCCTTCAAAAGAAAATTAATAATTAGCAGGTTCGCCGAACTAGACGGCCAAATATGTAATTTCTTCAATTAACAGGTTCCAAAATCTACATAACAATGTATATAAGTTTAATATTTAAGGAAATATTTAAGTTTCCTGAGACTGTGAGAGCCCCAATAAGTGTCACTAACGTCAAAGGAAACTAGTCCCCACGTTAGCGTTTGGCATGGAAGTGGCTTTAACATGCATGCGCGGTGTCGTAAGAACCAGATTCTTCATTTTGATATTTTCTTCTCCTGTTTTATGCTATTGCTACAATATTATCAACATAGAATCACAATGTTTACACTGACTGTGTGAGTGTGTGTGTTTAAAAAGTATTTTGGACATTTATCATTTTTGAGTCTTGACATTGCTTAAAACATTGATTGCTAAGAACAAATGCAAATTTATGGAAAATAACCTCTTATTTAAATATTCTCATTAATAGGACCAAGATCTTTTTGAATGGTTTCCTCCATCCTCATTGAGTTTTGATGATAATGAGATCATCAAGTGGACCGTGTCATTTAAAATGGCTCTTCCTTCCGCAGTATATTTAATGTAGCACCTTGGAGTGACTGCCTTGATTTGTGTTTGTGGATCATTATATTGATATGGGATATGAAAATTTTGGTTTAATAAGTCTTGCACTACTGAAATGTGTTAGGACCATGCTGTAGGCATTATACCATACATAATACAAAATTACATCAGAATATGAACACTAAAAATTAAATATTTTTTATTTATAACAACATATACATACCCCCTCCATGCTAAATTGTTGGCATCAAGTTTCAACTGCTCGTTGTCTCTCAAAACTTGTTGACTGTGATTACTATGATTTAAACTTTCCCCTCAAGATTCCCTCTCTGCAGCGCACCAATTGATCACACATCATGTTATCAATGTGATAGTGCAACTGTATACCTGCCATTTAAATACCAAGGAACTGTGCAGTGCCAGACCCACTCAGCCTTTTTGCTAAGTTGGATCCCAGTGACATTAAACAATCCAAGATGCCTCTATGAGCAATATCTCAGTCCCAGACACAGTACAATTCTCCAGGTCCGTGGTAAATGGAAACTGTAATGTTGGCACTGCAGTGGTATTACTGTGGCATTATGGGATGCCCGGAAGTCTGATTATCTTGTGTTATTTGTTGGGTTGTTTTCCCTCTTACTGAGGTTGCTGGGAAAAGATGACGGCTGCTTTCTTTCTGAGATTGAAACTTTGAAGTTCAAAAGTGTATTTGTTATTTCATTTCACTATCTTTTTTGTACTTTAGTCGAGATACCAAATTTACTATAGTAAAATTCAGAGCACAAGGGAGGGAAGTTATTTAATGGGTATAATCTGGCATTTAAAAGTCTAGAATTACTCGATGAAAGATTACTACCCAACAATACAACTCTCACTGGCATTGTTAATAACTTTGTTATCAATTAGGTTCTGTTAATATATTGAGCAGGATATTTTCAAATTGCAGTTAAGTCAATATCAAGCACTTTTGAAATTATGTTAAATAAGTAATTTTGGAGTCTGGCAGCTGTATATGTGAAGAGAGCTATAAATGCCTAATATTCTTTTATAACTAAATTGTACTTCATTGGAAATGAAACCGCAGGTTTCCCCCAACGTTTACCTTACCTAAATTTACTGGCAAACTTAGTTCATTTTCCACCCTCTTTTTTTCCGATTCTCTCTACAGAACTCAATCCGCCATAACCTGTCACTCAACAAGTGCTTCATGAAAGTTCCCAGGCAGAAGGATGAGCCAGGAAAAGGTGGGTTCTGGCAGATTGACCCACAGTACGCCGACATGTTTGTGGACGGCATTTTCAAGCGCAGACGGATGCCGGCCACTCATTTCACTACCCAGAGGCAGGACAAGATGTTGCCGTTCCCCGATTCCTTCTACAGTTCGACGAGCCTGGGGTACCAAAGTGGCCACCAGCTGGACATCGACTCCTTCCAGGCCAGTGGAGCGTCCCGCCGAGGGGAGGGGCCAGGCAACAAGCGCAAACAGCCTCCGCCTAGGCGAAGCAGCAAGTCGGCCAGGGGCTCGAAGTCGCAGTTCCTGGCCCCCGAGGCGAAAGAGGCGGAAGCGCTCAGAGGCGACTTTGACTGGGCCTCCGTGTTCGACGACATGTTCAGCGGGAGCGGCGGCAACTTTGAGGATCTGGACATCAACGCCGCCCTGAGCTCTCTCGGGTGCGAGATGGACCTCTCCCTGCAGGGCCGGCACATGTCGGGCGCGGGCAGGTGGTGCAGCAGTGGGGCGGAGCAGGCCTGCGGCTACATGGAGGCAGGCTTGGCCGGAGGCGGCACGGTGGGCGACCTGCAGCAGCAGCAGCAGCAGCAGCACCAACACCAGTTGCTGGCCCACCCGCAGCCCATGGAGGAGCTGACCACGTTCGCAGAGCCTCTGCGGCACCCCTGGGAGGAAATGAAGGAGGAGGCACAGGCCGTCCCCCTCACCTGGGAGCACAACTTTGGCTTTGGTGACGGGATCTTTAGTGAAGTGCAGCAGTGGGACAGAGTGGACTCTTACCAGTGACCCCCCACCCCCCAGCTCGCTTCGGGCCAGTCTTTAACTGTGCATTTCCTCAGCCAGTTGGAAGACCTCCTGTCCTCTTTTTTGCTATATTAGCATCAAAAATATTTACAAAAAACGGAACATTTCCCTTTAATGAACAATTAATTCTTAATTATTTTATGCTTTTTTTGGGGGGGGGGTGGTATGTTCTATTTTACAAAAAAATCTTTTTGTTGTTGATTCTTTGTTTATGTGCTTGTCTGATGGCATCAATTTAACTCAAGTGTTTATTGTTACTGAGTATCAAAAGAGTGATTCTAGAATTATATATATTTATTAGTCTAGATTATATTGCAGATAAATCACATAAAAGGTGAAAGGATGGGGTAACATAAAATAAATGACTGCTTAAATTTGGGTTCTTGCACATGCCTTTAGTTGTGGAAGGGAAGAGAAGATTGAAGTTTTTCTATAAAAAGAGGTTTTCACAAAATCTTAAATTTTTTAATTTCTGCGTGGTTCTCCTTGATTATTCAGAGATGCAATGTGTTAGTCTGTGATCACAGAAGATACTTTGAATGCAATATTGTGCGCCAAACAAATGCTGTTGGAAAAGGTGTCTGGTCAATTCAAAATGTCATGCTTGAATTGGTAGGTGATGCAGGAAGTTGTCATATCGGTTTGTCGTCTGCCAAACAGGAAATGGAGAGAAATCAGTCAATATATGAACTATTTGACCATAGTGAAAATACACCATGTGGATAGTTTGACGTCCTTAACACACAACAGCAACTCCTCTTGTCTCCCAGATGCTCTCGGTGCACGCAAACAGAGCATGTTCTTTGTCCTTGTAATAGGACGGTAAGCTGTTGTGATAATTTGTGGAATCTAATCTTTTAGATGAATAGTGAATGAAATTAGGGTCTCAACTGCTTTTTTTCATGTAAAAAATAAATAAATCATTCTAAACATAACCATTACAGTTTTTTTGCAAAAAAAAAATCTAATAATAATTTTTAGCTGTTTGGATAAATTTAGGGCAGCGTCGTGAGTGATCGTTTTTTATGTGTCGAAACTTTATTATATCTCATATATTTTTATTTAAATGATACAAATACAACCACCAGTGGCTGTATACTGTGAAATTGTGGATGTTTGTTCTCGTTTTCATTACATACAGCATTCAGTGCAAGACTATAGCCTCTGCATGCTTCCTTTTTAAAAGTTCAGATCTGAATTCCATCGAGGACAATATGGAAATTTAAGGTGGAATGCTTTTACCAATGCTCCAGCAGCATAACAGATAAACGCAATGTGCGTTTCTCTACGTGGGGGATTTTCCCAAAAACTTTTTTTAAAGAAACGGACATAAAGCAACTGTGAATGGGAATAAATTATGAAGCAATGAAGAGGAATTCAACAAGCACCACCGGCTTCCTTGAGTGACAGTGAAGTCTGGTTGGGAGAAAGCATGGTGGCAGCCTGCGCAATCTCATATTGTCCATTTGTATTCCTAAGGTCCATGAAACGCCTTGATGCAATAAATATAATGGTTTTTTAAAAGAAATGTATTTAAGGGTTGATTTTGTTTACAATGCAAGCGTCATTGATAGAGAAAACGGTTTACAGTGAAGGCCATTGCTTGTGTTTCAGCTATCAAGTATGCAGACCCAAAAGTGTAAAATAATTTAAGAAATGATACCCACAAAATGCAATATGAGTGCATTTAAACAACGTCTTGACATCTTGAAACAAATCAACTCATTCAAGATGGAAGGAGAACGTGTAAATGCATATCTAAGAGTCTGAAAATGACAACCGACTGCTCGAGTCGAGCATTCCTCCGTGAATCTTCTGAGCAAAATGCAATTATTTTCTAATATGAATGTTCAGTTATATTTTAGATACAAGTTGTTTTTCCCCAACTTATTTACTTGTGGTTTGCTACCTTTTTGGTCCTTAATGCGCTGTATATTATGAGTCATTATAGCACGTTCGTGAACAGAAGGAAAAAGGGAACGTCTGAATATGACCCACCAGAGCCAGGCGCATATTGTATTAAATCCCGTCAGCAATAAAGACAGCCGTAAAGATGCCGTCATGCAGCGCAGTGAAAGAGGAAACTAGGTCTCAGTCAGTCCAAAGCTAATTAGCCAGTGACTATCCGTGATTGCTAGGTGTTCTCTCACGAGCTATCCGAGTCGCTCTATCATTTTCTAGCTCTCTGGCAACATAGTGTCGGTCACTGAGAGCTGTCACAAATGCAGATATGTCCACCATGTCACACCAGACTTCCGTGCTCAGGAATGACTGGGGAGGCAGAGGTTGACAGGAAAGTCTGAGGAACAGCTGTAAAAAAAAAAGTTTCATTTAGGAGACGCCCCTCCTCCCCTGATTTTGAATGCAGCGACAATCTGCTTGCCATAAATTTAGAGAAAGATAGGAAATATCCAGTTGGTGATATTTTTGAGGAAGGCCGCCAAAACCAAAATTGAGGCCACTGAAGTGAACAGGTTCCACTTGACAAAGTATCTCATTTCCAGAGGTATTGAATAATTCATGTTAAAAAAATGTTCCCTTACCCGCAAAAATCTCAATATTGCCCAAATGAATCGGTTTCCAAGGTTCGTACATCCTGGGCTACAAACTACGTAAACTTATTTGGAAACAAATAAAAGTATTTTTTGGCGAATCATATATATATATATCTATATATATATATATATATACAAGATATATTTAAAATACAAGAGGTGGTTTAATACTCATCTCAGTTAAAATGCTTCCTAGCTAGAGCACAACATAAGAATTTGGACTGAGAGCTGTCTAGATCTAGACTTCCATGTTGAAATAAACATAAATTAGTTGAAAGACAGTTGAAATTAGTCCCCCCTATCTACCATATATAATTTTTTATTTATTTGGGTAAATTAAATTAACAAAATATAACACTTAGATCATGCATGGTCTCTAAGGGAAGGAACTTTCACAACTTTCTTGTGCATACTAATGAAATTAACCATAAAACCCTAAATAAGTAGGTCTGTAAACTAAAAATTATCTGCAAAGTGTACATCATCCAATTTATTTTTCATCCAATATTAAATTAATTATCCAATATTATCCAAAATTAAAGCAGAGACTATATTGCCATGCAATCTATGATTTAAAAAAAATACCTAGTGTAAATTTGGGAAATTATTATTTGATCATTTATCATCGGTGTGTGAGAGCGTTTAAAAACCCTCTGAGTCTAGTTGTAAGCACCAAGCTTTCTGAGGACTTCTGGTGTGCTGGGTGGTGAGCTGGGTGGCGCGCTGGGTGGCGGGCTGGGTGGCGCGCTGGGTGGCGCGCTGGGGGGCGAGCTGGGTGGCGTGCTGGATGGGGAAAACAGTTTCCCCACTGGACTATTCAGTTCTTTGTAGCCTCATTTGGCATTAGTCAACTATTTAGACAACTTTTGTAATTCTGAAAGTGAAATAAAACGGAATCTGTAATTTTATTAATGGAATCCTTGCCTGGGGCTTCACTAGCCTGAATCTTTCCAGTAAGAAGGATTTTGGCTGCTAGAAGAACAATTTATTCTATCGGAGAGCCAGACATGTAAGTATGTAGTATTCTCACCCCACATCAGAACAATTTTATATCCTCTCTGATAACTAACAGTACTACTTGGTTTCATGGGACTGTAATTATGTCACGATTCCTTCAATTAACCATTCGAGTGCTACAACCTCCGTTATTATGATGAAAGTTCTGACAAGGGGGAAATTCAAACTGCCTGATCAAGTCTGAGCTTGTCTGACTATAAAAAAAATTGCAACATTCAATGAACATTTTAGTGCAATCTGATATTTCAGTCTAACCTGCGGGACCTTGTGATCTTTGGCCTTGAACGCAACAGAGAAAGGTGTTAAGAAAAGAGTTGTGTGGAAGTGGTGGGGTGAGTCTGGGCATGCCCGTGGCAAAATGCATTTCACTGCAAGCGGTGGGTGATATTGAGCTTTAGGCCAGACTTATTCCTAAAGGCTGGGATAAGGGGGCTTCATCTTAATAGCAAAAACTAAAATAAAATAAATATAAAAACAAAATACAACTATTTGGGGCCTCAGTTGTGAGAACAAGCAATAGTTTCTCAATAATGCTAAAGAATAAAGGTAGGGAAATTACATTTATGGTGTTGACTTTGTTTGGCTACGTCAAACGGAAACAACGGTTTAATATTTGTCTGGAACACTGCAGTCAGTCATCACGAAACTGTGATGATTCCGCAGTGATTTATTTATTTGTTTGTTTGCTTGTTCCAATTCTGAGGAATACAGCAGCAGAAACGCATGGAAATCATGCATCATAGGAAATAAATTACCAGCATAACTATTTAACGTGACCACTTTCTGCTTTGAAAAAGGATGGCTTTGTACTTTAAATCTCTTTTTAATGAAATAATAATAGGATGCAGCAAGAAGAAGAGGAAAACGGGATTACCACATTACCCAGGTTAGAGGTATAGATCATGCAGAACGCTGGAAATACTTCAGATTTCAGGGAACAGCATGACACAAAGCAAAAAGCATTGCATACATTTTTCATCTGCTGGGGTGTCAACAATTCCCATTCGTGCCTAGCAGTGCAGCCAAGCCGTATCACACACAGAGTAAGGGAGATCATTTCGGAAACAACAGTAATAAGTGTTTGTTGTTTTTGTTTTTTTTAAAGCAGGCATGATTTCATCATGACTGGATCCTCGATTTGGTATGTGACTGAACGGAGGTGTCCGTGAGGTGATTAGAAAGGGGTGGAACATCAAGGATTTGTGGGGGAGTGAATGAAAAACTAAGGGGTGATGGAGGGCTTTTTTGAGTGAAGCTAGTAGCAGACCGACATGGGCCTCTGGGCCACATAGATAATGTTATCTCCCCACGAGCACAGCTCCAGTGTTCTTTTCACATGAGCCGCGGCGCGCTGACCTGTCAGCAGGAACAAGGCCAGCTGTCAGGGCTGGCTGACCCGGGCTAGTTTATGTCCTTCGGCACTGCTGGGGAGGTGGAGATTAAGGCGGCTGAGTGGGCATTCAGGGGAAGAGCCAATACGAAAAAGATGGAGGGCTTTGCCTGCACCGAAGAAAACACATACTCAGTAATGGACACGGGGGCGGTAGCACCCCTCTGTACTTGTTAGCGCCCATATACATAAACTTTTCAGTGGTTTATATTTATTTTATATGTTTCTTTTTCACGCCATTATATTATTTTGTTTTATGTAAGATTGAATTGTTTTTCCCCTTTAAATTGACAGCTTGCTTTGTAAGAACGAAAAATCAAGGGCAGAAGGATGTTAAGTAATGTGTAGGCTGATGATTAAGTGAAGTTTCCAGGAATTGAAGCGCTATTGAAATGAGTGGTCAGAGAGTGAAGGGCAATCCAGTTGGATGTTTTCATCTCGGCTCCTTGAACAAAATGTTTCTTCTTTTTTTGTCATTTTGTCAGTACTGAATTGTACCAGAGTCCAATTCAAAATATTATTAATACATGAATCGGTAAAATTCTTATTAATGTAAAGCTTTTCAAATGTCCAGACTTGTCGGCAGAAACTAGACTAAAATAAGGTAGGCGTGTGTTGTATTAATCTGAAGGTTTGGGATTTGATTTTAGGGCGACAGAATGTGCGACATTGTTCATATCTCTGAAAGAATTTTCCAGAAACCAAAGGCCAAACATTATGAAACAGCTCCTTAGAAAACTTGCCTATGAAGTCAGCAAAAACCCGGTGCCAGAAATATTCTTTTCCCTCAAGAAACTGAAATGATCTTTGAGCAGATTGGCTGGGCCCCCTCAGTGCTGCCATATGAGCTGGTATGAGATTAGTCTCAATAAGTCTGACCCCACTGCTTTCGGACTTCACGTGGTGGTTTCAGTATTGCCCAGAGACATGTTTTTCTCTTACTCATTCTCTCCCTCTTATCCACTATCACTCTGAACCAATAGTTGTTTTTCTCTCAATGATGGGAGATAAAGAAAAAATGTGAGTGAAAAAAAAAAACTGTATACAATGGAAAATGGGAAAACCTTAATCCTTTTCCTTTGTAGTCCTTGCTGTGGTCTCTTGTTTTACTATTAATCAATGGACCTTGTTTGCATGTAAGAAAAAAAGTGGAGCAAAATATGGTGTAATAACGATAATGTAAAGCATTGGAATGTATTTGTGTATTGTTCAACAGGAACCAGAGCCTTAACATAAGAAACTTGAGAAATTATTTACTACACTGTTATGCAATATTTCCATGGATACACAGTGTGTAAAAAGAGCGTTCTTTTTATGCTTCATTTCTCAATTGAGAACAGCACTGAGCTGGAAACGGCGTACTGTTTTGCAACCTAGTGATGCATGCACTATAGGTTAATGTGGCCTGGGTATGCCCAGTCCAGGAGTGAGCCAAGTTCAGGAGTGATCAGACACAGGGAGTTGGAATCCCAGATTGTATTTCTCATTTGAAACCAAATTTGGAAATACACAATAAAACAAAGTGGGAAAATTCAGGCTTTTAAATATAATACATTAAAAATTATTATTTCTGTCCAGCTTTTTACTCCTGAAAAAACTTACAGGCACCTCTGCTGTCTCCTTTAATAGCCTTAACTCTGGACACCTGAGGCTGATCTTGTTAGTTACACGCTGTGAACGTGGCTGTGAACGTGGCTGTGAACGTGGCTGTGAACGTGGCTGTGAACGTGGCTGTGAACGTGGCTATAGGGCTGCATGCCACAGTCAAGTGACAAAAGATAGGTAAAGTGCTGTTGGTGATTTTTGGTTAATTTAAGGTTTGGCCTTTCTCCTATAAACTACTAGAATACACATACCCCTCTCGTTTTGGACATAAATATATTTCTAGAATATGTTTGTGTAAAGATTCCTAGTCCACAGGGCCAGAGGGACAAAAGAATGTTACACAAAGATAAAAAAGGTTTTAAAAAATTTACACAAAGGTGTATGGAAAAATACCAACAGTAGGATTACAGCAAGCAGTGTGTCATCTTCATAATCTCTCTGGGCACGAAAACAAGTCAGATCTGTTCCTCGGTGCTCCTAAATGGGA
>JAOVYW010000074.1:4196022-4211376 GCA_025775045.1 Hiodon tergisus | reverse complement strand
TTCTAAAGCCCCATGGAACCATGTTAAGATATATGGCCTCATGGACTCCATCAAGTACCGGGAGAGTTAAGGTCATAACCCGCCTGACAGTATTCAGACCTCTGAGGAAAAACTGGGTCATTGTTGGATCTACCAGCAGGACAAAAATCTAACGCATACCTCCAAATCCACACAAATATTATTTGCTGACCATAGAATCAAGCTTTTGCAATGGCCACCCTAGTTACCTAGCTCAATCCCTAATGGAAATCAGTAAGGACCTAGGACTTTGAAGTTTCTGGAGAGTTTCTGTATGGAGGAATGGTCTCAAATAATTGCCTTCATGTTATCTCACCTAATATCTAATATCTTTTTCTTTGGACAATTTGAACTCAAATAAATGTTTTGACATATATATTTTTATTGTAGTGTAACAACAATATTTTACTGCCCGTTTTGTTCACATTTACACAATAATTATCAGGGGAACTATAGCTAGGGAAACATATCTATACTTTATAAGACTGGAATTTTCTTAGCAGGACTAAAATAAATGACTTTCCAAGTTGCGCTTTAAAGAGATACGTTTCCCATCTTCGCTTTCATGCAGTACCATATTACCGAAACTAAAGCTAAATGGCATGTCCCAGGTTTTTATAAATTTACAGTGCTATCTCTGTGAGGAATCCCAAACCCAGCTTTTGCAGCCTGTCGATAGCAACAATGGCGAACGTTAGTGAACAGCTACCCCAAAAACAAAATCTAAACTGGTAGGATCAGCCAAGTAAATGTGTACCTTTTTTTCCGGCTGATTAATTTACCACGCAGAATTTGAAACCTAAGCACAATGCACAGTATCTGGTTGATACATAATCTCAATAATTAGTTGACAAAGCTTTAGGTTCAAGTAACAGCATGTTGGAAATAATGTCAAATATCCCTGGCATTATCTTCCAAATTGTAGTTCAGTAATGCTTTTCTCATGCACACACACACACACACACACACACACACACACACACACACACACACACACACACACACACCACTATGCTAAAACACAGTGCTGCTCATTCAAACATTCATATTAATTCCGTTTTAAAAGAACTTTTAAAAGAGTCTTTAAAAGTCGTATTAAATAAGTTATTATTCAATTCAGGTATTTGAATGAAATATAAATTCCAGCCAGCCCACAACAAGAAATCCTTTCTTCCTTTAGACAAGTCAGACTTTCATTGTCAGTATGAATCTGAACTAAAGAATTTGAAGAAAATTCAAATGCAATCAACACATATTCTGTCTTTTTGCAATTTTTCAATGGTGCTAAAGTAAAACCCATGGAGTTTCGCCATCTCTTTATGCTACTGTCAGCATGGAAGGAAATAATTTATAGACTCTGAGAGGTGATTTGAGAACAAGCAGGAATGATCTGCAAGTGAATTAATCAAAAGTCAACTATCTGTAAAAGTTCATACTTTTACATTGTCCGATACAATTCGGACAATACACAAAACCAAATTGCTTTACAAATAAGCCCATAAACTTGTCATTGTTAGAATTTCGCAGGGTGCTTGAAGGCGATTACGAAAAAGCTCGCATGAGGAAATCCACTGTATGCCCAGACCTTGGGAGGGCCGTCGAAGCAAGCCTGAGCTTGTCCTGGTGACATCATTCCTACAGCAGTGCCGGTGGTGGAAAAGTGACTGACAACCAATCTGTTGATTTAAAGTGTACAAGAATCGCAGGACAACTGCCACAGAGTTGTATATTCCAAATATAGGCATAAACAACAGCCATCCTTTCACATGATCTCAATACCTTAAGTTCTTAAATTTTCTTTCCCGTTTTCGAGTTGGCAATTCAATTTTGTGTCTTCATTGTGATTTAATGTCTCTCCTTCGAGGACTATGTTGATGGCCATGCCCTTAGCCCTTCAATGTTTTAGTTACCCCTGGGCTGCAGCAGCTTATCAGATGAGACAGCAAATAATACGTTCACAGTAATGATGGGCAGCAAGGCAGTCAAGGATCTTTCTACTCGACGGCCCATGTATACTACACTTACATTCTGGCTATCCATGCATTCTGCCGGAAGAGGTATAGAGCTGCAGTTGTGCGTATCTATGGAGACCTGAAAATCCATCGCTAAAGGTAGTGGGCATCAGTTCTCACTGCTAAGTCTCAGGTATTCGAATCGTTCTGATGAGCTCTCATTATATGGCAGCGGTTATCTCTGTGTCTGGACAAGGAAAGACGCAGAGATAACCGCTGCCATGTAATTATTGTATAGTGAGTATCAGAGGCTAAAATGACCACCACTGGAGGAATGCTGGTACATATGTGCCTCGGTGGGTATATGCCGGTTGGCGTTTACATCTTGCCCTGCGAAGGAAATGCATCATGAGCTGGGACTAACGAATGAAGACAGTACTTCTGGGAAATGGCCGGAGAGCGTTAGGGAACAAGATACAGCCAAGCTTCTCTGCCTCACTCTGGGATGTTCCCATTCAATGAACGGCATAGCAGAGCAAGCGAGTCGTTATCATAACTGATCGGTTCTTCACGCTCCCGTTGAAGGGCGACCTGGAGGCATTTGTTTCACTGGAAGCCTTGCCACTCGCACCTCCCAACACCACATTGAGTTTTCTTCCTGGTGTGGGGTTTTGTTTTTCCCCTCTCGCTATGGCAGGGCAGTTAAAGCCCATTGTGGCTAACCAGCGATACGGGCCACACCTACAGCCACGGCAAGTCCACACTTGTGCCGATTACTGATTAGACATGTGCATTCCAAGCGGGAACAATCGGACTTTTGAGCTGTCACACGACCCATCGGTCCGGGGGGTCATTAGCCGGCTCTTTGAATTAAAGGTATGAGGGACGTGACCATGAACTCGACGACCAGGCACGATAGCCAGAAATGTTACAGTCACCTTTTACGAAATATCATACATATATCATATTATTGTATTTCTTTCGAACATTTGGTTATCGTTTGGGTCTCTGCAATGTTTTTTGGCACTTAGGAAGTCCAACTCAAAGGTTTCAGAAGTAATGTATCCAGTTTCTGCTGTATTGGACTCTGCACATGATGTTGTGTATGCTTTAAATAAATCGCGCGCATAGTTACGTTCATGCTGATTGTGTGAATTAAAAATAAAGGAAATCTAAACAGCCTTTGAACCCTCTCTGTGATTTCAAGATGAATTAAAACTTTTCCCATGAACAAAGTAATGTCCCATTGTACACAACTCTCCTTCTTTGGAGCAGTACCTTGCCTCTCTGTGTACCAACATTAACTTCCACACACCGATTTAACGATGAATCTGAAAGCTCTAAAAGAAAATCTCTCAGAGGGGCTTGTAGAGTCAAGTCTACTTAATAAACAGGGGATACATTTTATTGATGCAATAGCAATATGCTGGGCATTGTGTTGCATTATTTTAAAAATAATAATAATTTGATAATAATGATAATGATAATAAGTCAGAACTGGAATCTACCCTGTTATCAAGCTACCTTTTTGGGCTACATTGGGAAAGTGATTAGTAATGAGAAGGCCGTGTGTGTACAGAGCAATGCGATTAATGCAAGGGATGGGGGGGGGGGGGGCGCTAATTAGCAGGAGTAGAGGTCTGGGTTGATAAAAGGCTGGAGGACTTCTGGAAAACACAGGGTATTGGCAGGTATTGCTGTCGCTGATGGCTGAGAACGCTGAGTGGGAGGAGGACCTCCTCCTGTTCTCATGTTTCCCTTCCCCCGTGACAGACGAGTGGAAAGTGCTAACTGTAAACGGCTGTTTTTCTCTTATTTATTATTGCGCTTGCAGTCTCAAAATGTGAATCGTTGTGCTTGCGCTCGATGACTCCTTGTGCAGCAGGGCCAAAGTGTCCACAGGTGGCAGAGATTACAGGCATAATTGACTGAGCCTGTTTGGATCGATGAAGCACGACATCGATTGTCCCGGAAGACGCATTGCGCCGATCGCTAAGCTCTCTCTGCGCGCCCTGGGATTCCCGCATGGCCATGTGATCCGTCCGAGGACTGGGAGACAATGATGAGTAGACAGGCCCACCGCCAACCACCTGCTGCACAGTTGTTGGGGTTCGGTTTCAGAGTGGACTTGGCACCTATTCTCAGAGTGGAGTGGCACCTATTCTCCATCAGGCCCCTAACACCCCTCTGCTCCTATCTCCTCTGATGGTAATGCATCTCCCAGTTCTCGCTTAGGGAGTTATTGGAGTTCATTCATATTGTATGGGTGAAGACAGCTAGGTTCCCTCAGTTCTCTAATTTAACTTTGGTTGTTTAAAATACTTTTTACTACCCCTATCTGAAAAGAGCCAGGCCCTGTTTTATTGATATTGTAATTGTGTGATTCTACAAATAAAACCAAACCCGTACCACAGGCAGATTCTTACTGAAAATCTGTTTCTCTTTTCAGTTGAATTCTGTCCCATACAACAATGAGCAAGTTTTTTTCAGTTTTTTTTAATCATACTGTTTACCGCCATTCACAACAGCCTGAGCCAAAGAGGCGTTCAAGAGATTAAAAGTGACACCCATAGGGTGCCCGAAGGCTAGGAGGACTATTGTGCGCTCAAACAGGTTCATGCAAGGTGGTTCGACTCTGCCTCCCCCGCCTCCTACCTCAGAGCTGCCCTGGTTTTTTTCCCCTCCATCCTGCCTCCACGCCTCTCAAGGAGGTCAGCGTGCGCCTCAGACAATGGGCATTGACAGAGGCTGCCTACCGCGCTGGCTCTGGGCCTGTTTCAGGGGTTGCTGGGCGGACGACACTGAGTTTAGGCAGACTAGTTATTTTGTCCTTGGTCAAGAATGTCCACCTGTGTGCAATGGACCATCCACCGAGGCCGCCACACTAGGGTGAGTGTCACGGCCTTCATGAGTACGTATTAAGCCCGTATGGGTGAGGCTAGGGATGAGTGTTTCATATTCAAGCATGGGCTCGGCCAACAATTTGCATCCGCTCGCCTTTGAAAATTAAGTAATGATCAGAGGCCCTTATAAGACATCAGTCATCTACTTACGTTGACCTGAGGGGTTTTGGGAATTGATCACTTGGTTCTGAAGAAGATCTGCCAAATCGGATGCCGCGGCCAAACGGCTTGCTTGGCAGGTAAGTAAAACCATAACATCCAGACGCTGGCTTTCCCCCGCCAACGTGCGGCGCATGATGGAGGCAAGGGGAGAAGCAGTGAGGTGGTGAGGATCCCCCGGCCCGCTTTAGCAAGGCACAGCCAACAGTACGGCCTCCTAATCAGCGTGAGCCATTCTGGACACGGTGAAGCACAGAGGGACGGCCGCGCTCCACTTGAGCACTGATTTGAATCTGATCAATGAGTCGCAATGTGGCTCTCTTCACATGAAATTAACATTTCTATAGGGCTCGATTAGAGGAAAGAGAAGAGACCGGGGGTGTGTGGGGAGGGGTAAGAGGTACAACAATCTCCTTCCTAGGCACTGGAACTGTGCAGGATGTATAGCAGAGAAGAGAGTACTGGAAGCCTCCCCCGACTGTTCCTTTGTTTCCACTTGAAATCAAAGGGTGCAATGGGTAACTGTAGCCTGTGAGAAAATGATCGATATTAGGGGAGGACATTCAAGCAAATGCATCAGATCACTTCCAAATTACTGTCCGTACACTATCGACACTAAGGCTGTTACGTTAGCCATGTGATGAACGTGGGAAGTGACAAATTGGATTAGCATCCCCCACAAATAGCCGAAGGCAGTACCCCACGGCTGACAGGAACGGACAAGCGTCACACAGCGCATCTCCGCTTGCCGCGTGAAGTGGGCGGTGCATTGCAGCCGCGAGCCGCACTTTCGCCCAGGCGCCCGGAGAGAGCTGCCTCCAGCCGCCAGCTATTCCAACGGCCCCACATTCGTCAGACAGGAAGCACGCGAATATGTCTGAAACATGCAGCTGTAGGGCCTTAAAGACGGGGGACGGAGGGGATTTGTTCTGTTTCACATTCCAGCGTGTTTCAGAGGGCAGACAGGCAACGAAGCTAAAATGAATGGCAGTAACAAAGACACAAAAGGTACTCACCCCAAAACACCCACAGAACAGGTAGACACCCAAATGCCAAACGACTAAAACGGAAATCTTAATGTTAAATGTTTTTTTATTTACTTTTCTCTGAAGACATCCCGGACATTTATAATCCATGTTGTCTGCAGGATCAGCACCTTTTTGTAAAAAACCTCAGTTAAATAATGAAAATAAACTGCGTTACTGCATCATAGAAAATAAACAATGCTTTTAAATTTAAGATTGACACTTTCTGCTGATTTAATTATAAGAAATGCATGTTATCACATTAATGATGTTCATTGTCAGTATAGATAGTTGTATGTAATGATGCCTTTTTGAAAAATAGTTTGCTCTGTAGCAAATTTTGAAAAAGCATGGCTCTCATCTACAGCTCAATATTAACTATTTTCTACAGATATATCGAATATATCCAGCCAAGATATTGAGGAAGTATTGTTCATGACAAATTAACTAACACTTACATGGCAATTTAACCGACATACACATTTTCAACCGACAAATTCATTTGGCTTAAGTGAGCTCATCTGAATCTGACATCTGTCAACAGTTATTTTCGCCTTTGTGAGAAATGTGCGGTTGGTTCTGTCAGTGTGTCACTAAAAAGATAATGGTGACTTATTCAAACAAATGTGAACACCTTTATTCAGTAGCATTAATTAGTATTCAGCTATATCAAGATTAATTTTTATGTGTTTTATTGACGGCTCTTTGAATAAATATAATGGAATGCTGATGGTCTAAAGGGCATTTAAGCAATGAAAAAGGTATTAAACAATGACAGAATGTCAAATCAATAGAAGTATTCAGTAAAAAGCTGAATGAAATTAATTAACAGCTTGGTTGGAATTGAACCTGCATACACCTAATTTTACCAGAACCAGGGCAAACATGCTGATCTGAACAATATGAAAATAATAAATACATTTTAAAAAACTTTGTCAAGCTTTTCACAGGCTTTTTCAACTTAATGATATAAAAAATTTTTTTAATGTCTGCACTACTTCCTATCAAAATTAGATGGATCCAATTTCTTACTAACAATATTACCAATTCAATTCTATTCAGTTCTGCAAGTAAAAACTGAAGCAATTTCTCCCATTAATATAACAGTGCACAAACAGATTTATACTAATTTTACAGCAGAATACGACATAAAATAGGGTCATGGGTTTGACTTTACCTACCGACCACAAACTTTACAAAGTCTCATCAATCAGTACCTATGAGCTTATACTGAATTAAAATAGAAAGCCACGTTTTAGTAATGTATTGTCCATTAAAAGGAAAGGTTGGTGTTTAAGCAATCCATTCTGGTGGATTTTCTGTGATGCTTCAGGACATAATTTTTCAGGTACACAATGATAGTTGGATAGATGGATAGGGGGACTGGTGTGGAAGTGTTCTAACAACAATTTAAAAATATAAGAAATACAATTACAGACTAATGGTTTAAGAGAGATCAACATTCTTACAAAATAATGTTAAGGGTAAAAATAATTATAATCATAATCACCAAAGCAGATGGCATCGCAAATTATGTGGCAACTAAAAATTACAGTTACACCACTATTGTCGCTATAAACATCAATGTAAAGGTTATGTAAATTGTAATTATGTCATTCACGGTGACAAATGTATTCAAACCGTAGAAAAGCAGTTTTTTTGCCACTCAAGAAGCAAGAAGGCACTCAAGATGCACAATTTAAACAGCGGAATGAGAGCAAACAGAATTTCATAGGAAAGATGTTTGATGTCATCAGTAAAATTCAAGTGCCACAAGACCAGCAGTTCGTATAGGTCTGAAAGCCTATCAGTAGTAATGGTGAACGAACCCATAGGGGAAAAGAAGCTTTCTATTCCCAATGGGCTCAATGGCGTCACATTAGTCTCTGATCTCTAATGTATGAATTACGTCTTAAGGTATATGTGGTACTTGAGTTTTTATTAAGGGTGTCTTCAGTTGGTTGAGTGCCATGCTACGAACCCAGCACACATCTTTACTCACCTCTCACATGTCAGTGTAGCCGTAAAACTCTTAATATGCTATGCAAGTTCACATCCATTAAAATTGCCTAAACAGCCTATTTACCTCCCAAACCACACAATTGTGCTAGACAATACTGCATTAATTACTAATGATGGTGCTGCTTTGATGTGGAAAGGCCAGTGTCTAACAAAAGTATGAGGAAATGTTGAAATCTAGGGCTGTTTGTATTTTGAGCAATTCGTCTGGAGTATAGAAAGATTCTAATTATTAAATATCGGAGCAGTCAATTATTTTAAGAGCTGTGTCAAATACATTCCTGTTTTTAATAGAATATTGATAATTGATAAACACTTGAGAAAAATGTAATTTCCCCATGAGTATAAATAAAGTACCTATCTATCTAAATAAAGACAAACTTGCAGGCAAATGACTGACAAAAGGTCATTGCCTTCCAAATTATTGTGTCACATGATGTACCTGTAAATGATAGGTTTTCACAGTAGTGTCCGTCTTTAAGATTGAGGATAATTGTTGCCAGACCTGAAAATATTGTAAGTCACCACTCTTTGTGGGTAATGAGGTTTAGGGATTGGATTTTCATGGCTCTCCAGCCTCCTCAGGATACAAATAAATAATAAAAAATAAAAAACTACAATTTGGCATTAGATGCATGACTATTTTAGAAACCAATGTTTGTGAAATAACCTCATGTGATTCAAAAAGACGTGTGAATATTGGCCACCATTGTCATAACTAGCACTATTGGCACTAAAAAAGGGATCCTGTTTTGCTTTGAGGTGATTTTACATCTTTTTGTTCTGACGATGTAAATATGATGTGGAAGACATTTGAGTGAATTCCATTGAGTTTTTGAAAACAATTATCTGTGTGCGCAGATAAAACATATTTTTGTTTAACAGTAGAAATGTTTATCAGGGGCATGAATACAGGTTCACACCACCATAGTCTTGTGAGCCTTTGTGCTACCTATATTCTCTACTTCTCTAGGGGTTATAGTGTTTGAGAGTTAATACCCTCGGTTTTCTTCTTATACCTACTGTATCGCATGTGCGTCTGTCCGATGAAGCAGCCAGTTTTATTCATGAAATCATTTTTATACTCCCACCTAGTGGTGAGAAAGAACAGCTACACGGAGCAGGTTATTGGTAATACTGGACATCCCACCACTTTTCAGGAAAAACACTCCTTTCGATGCTTACACGTTTGATTTGTACGAACATCAACGAATTGATGAGCATTAAATTGTTGCAGGTGATCTTACATCTTCGCAAATGTAATGAGAACATTTTTTTCACCACAGGCAAAATCGTTGTCTTACGAAAAACGCTGTCTGACTACGGCAGGGTTTTCTTTCTCTTTAGTCCACTAGTTTGCTACTTTTGTTCCCATAATAATCGTATTACCTACTACACATTTTCTTCAGCGTCAAAGAAGGTCTTCATCTTCTAAAAACTTCGTAAAACGATAAATCCACAATTAACTGCCCTGCCTTTGTCAAGAATTCCCAGTTGTCTGTCGTCGAAACACAGGAACAATGGTCGCAGAACAAGAAATGCTGCCTCCTCATCAAAAAAAAAAAAAAACCTATTCAGCACTAATCCCTTGGCCGTCTCACCCGTCCCCACTGTGCTTTATGGTACCATTTCTACCTGACAAACGGCAGCAGACAGTAGCCTCTCACTGCACTTTAGTCAATGATGTTAATTAACATCACTAATTAACACAGTGCATTAATGCACTGTGCCCGTGGCTCACGCTGACAGAATTATTAATCAATACACCATTAAAACAATATCATATTTTCTTCACTTTTTAATGCCAACGATATCTATCTTGCTATATTTTACAAGTGCTGCAACTGCCTGTCAACTACCAACCCACCCATCAGTAGCCTAACATTTTATTGTAATCAGATTCAACAAACCTGCAATTGACCAATAATATAAACCAATTATTGTAAAAAAAGAAAAAAAAAAAAGAAAGAAGTATAAAACAAACGGTGGTTCACGAGCACAATATCTCATAAAAAAAGAAAAACCAACAAAAAGACAAGTAACCCGAATTATTTCAAAACTGCTGTTTAAAAAGTATATTTGGTAATCTTGTAAATTGGCAAAAACTGCAGGGGTGGCGGATACCTCTGAGGAATTGCTCATGCACTACAAGGAAGTGGATGAATAACCAGATAGTACATCATCACGCAAGCAAATTAATTATTTACAACAGAGAAACTGCAAAAACAAAACGACGTATTTATAAGCATTAAATGTGTGTACTAGTAGTGACTCGTAACTATTACTCGCCATACCCCTCGAACTACGTTATATGGAGGCACAAGTTCGCCTACAGATGTTATGAACATTCCAAGTTCATGAAACTTAATTTCATACGTACGATCCGTACACTACACCCAACTAATCTATGAGGCTGTTATTCTCAGCAGGGTCGATAAACGAGTAGCTTCGCTAATACTCTTGTCAAAAATCTACATGCAGGCACATTACACCCAGTAGGAGAGATTAATCCAAATCAACCCTAAGGTGGAAAATAAATAATGCAATTTTAAAAAAAAAATTCCGGCAGCACATGAATTTACCGATTCAACCAGCAGCTTCATAACAATTGTTTCACAGAAAAATTTGCTGATTAAATTAAAAGATTAATGAATGCAATGTACGGCAGCAATCATTTCAAACAAGTTAAGGTACGTGCTGGCTTCCATGCCTCACAAAGCAACAGTGCATCTTTCCCCAAAAGGAGATGCACTCAGGTGGAATGTCATAAGAGCAAGGCATCAGACTTCAATCTTGAGTCATTGGGTGAATCTTCATGTGGTGACTCAATAGTACATTTAGGCTAGTGACGACCAGAAAAACCTTGTACCGTTTACTTACCTTGGAGAAGTACCCTGGAGAAGTGTGTCTGAGGTCTGACATGGCAGTGACACAAAGATTAAGACAACTGTGATTAAAATAACTGTGTTACACCGTAAAGTTTCGGCTTGTTATGCTTTGACTGTGTAAGTTGTGCACACCCAGTGTGAGCTGATAGTGATAATGAGCCCTTAAATCGCACTGTGGAGTCAATAGTCTGTAATTGTCCTGGATGTTTGCCTCAGGCTATTCGCAATACATATTTTCCGATTTTAAACTTTGAAGCCACTCTACTGGAAAACAATAATTTTAAGAAGTAGGGTTGTATGTGTTATTCTCCTTTAAGTTTTTTTCTCTCCCTTGTATATATTTTCTAACAATAGTTGTGCCCCCCTCCCCCAAAAGAACAATACGCTTGTTTCTTAAAAGAAAAGAAGCCTGCCTCTTTCTTTTTCTTTGCTGACAGCTCTGCATTTCTTAGGCTGAGTACCGCCCCCCGATTACCTCAGACACAGTACAAACAGTTTTTGTGGTTTGTTTTAGGGGCAACTGGGGCACTCAAATGGTTAGGGTACAATGCCCATATGTAGCAGCCCCCCATCAAACACCCGTCTATTTCCAAACACACATGGGGCGCACGCACGCAAAGGCAAGTATACACACACCCAAAATAAACAGGCAAATTTCATTAGGCAGTGTTTCTTATGCTGTATTCTTAGAAACAAGAAAGTAGGTGGTAGCTAAAACGCTACTTCTGTGTTTTTCCATCACCACTTTAGTAGTAACAGACAAATAAAAGGTTAACATTTGAGTGCTCCATCTAGTGTAATAAAAATATGGCAGTAGTAGGTACATTTATCAACAAGGCACCAAAGGTGTTTTTAGTGTGTTTTTCTTGTTTCCCCAGGTGAAGTTTATCTCTGAGGTTGAGAGAAATCCCAGGCTTGGTTTGTGAAGTGCTGTGAAGGGAAGAAGAACAAGACAAAAGGCAAATGAAGTCCTCTAGGGTCATATGACTGTCTATCGAGTCCCGGCTCATCTGCCTCATCTCAAATGCAGACGAAATTGGGTTTAAGGGCCTTCTCAGAGCTGGGCCAGATGGGCCAGAGATGCTTGAAGGGTTCTTCAGAGTATTAAACGACCAGAGTATGAAAAGAGAAAGCTTCTTCGTTTACCTAAAGTTCTGATAACGGGTGTGATGGTGAGGTGTACATCGAATTGATGAACAATAGCAACAAAAAAAAAGATTGTTCTCCCGGGTAGCAGAGGAGGGGTATGTGGCACGTGCCCTCTCAGTGGAGGTGGGCGTTGAGGTCGTACTTCTCGCAGAACTTGTCCGTGAAGGGGATGCAGGTAAGCAGCTCGCACCACTCGCACTTGATGGGGTAGACGTAGAAGAGCACCACCAGGGCGGCAAACAGCCCCACGAACACTACCAAGAAGATGATGATCTGGCAGCGCTTGCGGTACATGTCCAGGCGGCCGTAGCTGATGTAGGGCAGGAAGGCGAAGGAGAGGAAGAAGCCCGAGACGAAGCCGCAGATGTGGGCAAAGTTGTCGATCCAGGGCAGCAGGCCAAAGGTGAAGAGGAAGAGCACCACGCACAGCAGCTTGGCGAAGGCCCGCCACGGACGCGCCAGGATCTGCCAGCTCTGGAACAACTCCACGAACAGGCAGGCCAGGATCCCAAACTGAGAGCCCGCCGGTCCCACCTGACCAATCACAGGAAACCAATCGGAAGGACCATGTCAACTGGGACACGGGAGAGACATTACCAAGCTTAGCTACACCACAGGTGTAGATAACTATCCGTCCAGGATCTGGCCTTAACACACAGGGCTAATCCATATCAAATGTGCCAGAATATTCTGTTTAAGCAGATTAGCGAGCGCCTATTTCAGGGCCTACCAAAGCTTCCATTTATATTTCTGAGACTCTAATGCAGATGCGTGGGCAGATCCACCTGGGAGAAGATATGTCAGCGAGCAAGTCTAAGTGGGTAATGCTCAGACAGAAAAGCTTTGTGAATCCTACAGGAAAGCGGTGGGCTGGCATGAGCAGGCCTCCCCTCACCTCGGCCCGGTAGGGCAGGAAGATGGCGCTGGCCAGGTTACCGGTGATACCGCTCAGGATGTATATGATGGAGATGCGCAGCCAGCCCGCCAGCTTCTCCAGGTCCCTCAGGATGGTCATCTGGAAGAGCACTGACACCAGGCAGTGCAGGATGCTGGATGGGTGGAAAGAAGGGCACAATGAAATACATGAACTGCGGGCGTAAGGCAGCTATTGGGGCTGCAGCAGAGGAGAAATTCAGTTTGGGCTGCCTATTATCGTGCAGCGGGGTAAGAAAAGAAAAGAAAAGGTGGAGTCTCCTCCTATATGAAACACAAAAACGTGCCATAAACAGACTGAGAAGCTCTTTTAGGGGCGGAAACAACCTTCAGCACACGCCACTCAGTGCTGATCCATTAACCTGTATGGAATACCGGTAATCAGCCCCTCAGACAGCAGAACACAAACCAGAGAGGCAACGCGCTGTGGACTGCTATAAAACGCTTAAATAAACGTATTTAAAAATGCAACACAATGCCTAAAATCATACCAGACAAGAGAAACAGACAAAAGGGCACACACCTGTATTTAACTTGCCATACACAACAAAATATTGTGGTTTCAGGCCTTAGTCTTCAGAGATCCAGCCAGCCTTCCCACCCCCTTCTTCCATCCCCCAGTGAGCTTTTCCTTCTTTTTTTATTTTAAAAAAGACCACATAACCTGAGAGACTCGTTAATACTGGCTTGCCATGCCCCCGGGAGACAGCACTGAGTCCCTCAGGGCAATTCTAAACTGCTACTTACATAACTAAATGCCCGTGTGGGTTTGGCATGCATGGAAAACAGAGGCAGAGGCCTTGAAATCAGAACCAGAGAAAACCACAAAATATCCGAACTGGTCTACAGCGGTTTGCTCTTTCTGTGAGATGGAAATGAATTTTTCTCACTTCTATGCATTGACGTTGGGAGACGCATTCAACCCAGTATATCAATAAAGTGAGAGCTACTGGATACTTGTTACAGACTGGATTCTATGAATCCTTTTACTGAAAAAGCTTAATCATACTACATATGTTTAGGAGTTTGAAGAAAATGTACATATTGGAGTGCGGTACTGTCATTGCATAACATTATGTTGATGTTAGTACATTATTCTTACAGGCATCAGACCTCAATTGTTATTTATATGATAATTGTGTGTTATGAACTAAATACAGTAAATTCTGTAGGGGTTACTAATATCAGGAATCATTTTATGAGCTTGTTCTGCACAAAAAAACCTCCAAAAAACTATTTCGGAGCAACGTTAGCTTGTGGCGTTACCATCTTTAATACTTTTATGTTTGCTATGCATGCATACTATGTTTAAAATACCAATTTTTGGAATGGTTTGGAAAAGGACCTACTGAACAATAAAAGTTCACATAAACACATCTAAGTTTGGCATATTAACAGCCGCTGAAGAATTCACCTGGGTTGGTAACAAAAGCCGGTCGCTCGGACGAAATGGTAGAAGGTCGTTCTCCGCCCACCCCGGTCCCCTGCCCACGATGCACTCACCCAGCGTGCAGGAAAAGCGAGAGCCACAACCGGTAAAACTGGTCCGGGATCTCGGGGTTGAGAAACGGCAGCAGCCCACATACATCGTCCATGCAGTGCACCTAAGGGGGATAAGAAGGCTGTTGGCTGTGTAAGGTAATATTATATAATATTAAAAGCGTCATTACAGGATTAGGCAGCGCTGCACGTTATCTCCGCTGTTAAAATAGCTCCCTCCGCTATTATATCAGCGCAGCCAATTGGAAGACCTATTATTATCCACTGCCTCTATTCTTCTGGTGGCTATAAATCTAAGTATGTGAGGGGGGATCATCTGTGCATTTATTGACCGTGTGTCGAAGTGGAAGCCTCAGGAATGTCATCACGGTGCTTGGCTGGAACACAGATGGAGCCAGACCGAGCCAGGACACAGAACGTGGCTGGGAGCAAATTTCCTTCGGTAGCGCTGATTAAAGCGATTGGAGACAGCTCCTTTATGGCCGTGTGCCTTTTTGATCTCTGGCTGCTTTCCTTATCCCCCTTCTTCGCTTCCAAGAAAAGAAAATCGGCTCCCTATAATAGCTGTCAACCAGCTGGGTCCATTCAGGTGAGCTCAAAATTGAGCTGTGAAGTGGTCTGCTGGCTGTGGACATCTTACACTGTAGGAGTCCTCTGTCATTCAGCAGGGGGAAAAAAGCATGTTATAAAACAATGTCGTGGGGGGGTCATTGTTTTCTATAGTTCCACCTCAGTAGTTACTCAGCAAAATATCGCCCATGGACCATATACTGCTCGTTAGTTACAACCGTTCCACCTCACACCACCA
>JAOVYW010000074.1:4167112-4180889 GCA_025775045.1 Hiodon tergisus | reverse complement strand
AAACATATATATATAGAGATACATATACACATAAATAAACACACACACACACACACACACACACACACACGTACGTATATACAGGACTAGGCTACACCTAAAAGAATAGCATAAACACCTTACTTGATGTTGTGTATCTTCCTCGCAACAATCATAGGAAAGTCCACTTCAAAGTACTTTTTAGGCAAAAGATTTTCATCCTATTTTAAAAGGCACAGCACACTGTCAAATACTGTATTACAAATAGCAAAAAGTAATAGAGGGGAGAAAAGTAGTTTTTGAAGAACTAATTTAAAGTATTTGCCAGGTCATTATCAAGGACAACAGAATGACTCTAAATAAACAATGAAGTCACTACTCAGGCTCAAGAGTACCTTCAGTCGCCAGAAGGTGGTGTCCAGACCTGCCCCAAAATTGACCACCTGACAGTCACATGCGGTCTTCCTGAGGAAAGCATCCAGGAGGCGATTCACCCCATGCACACGGGCATAGTAGCCTGTGAAGAGGAGTAAGCACACACCTAATGTTACACACGTTTTGCATATTTATTTGTAAAATTATTATTATTTTTTTTAAAGACACCCATTGCAAAACTTTGTCAAATAGCCAAGTTTTTGGCGATACATTCAATGCCCACAAAGAGGCAACAGAGTACAGCCAATAGATGACAGTCAAATTTAAGTTTATTCGAAACACAGTTACTTTTAACAAATGTATACAACATTTTTAATGATTCCTTTACTACAAAAATATAGTATAAAGTAATACCGCCTTAGATTTCTTATGGAAATAGTAACATCCAGGAGGATTGACTTACGCCCTAAATATCACTGAAGATGAGTCCTGAAAGCTGCAATGTAGTGCAATTTTCTACAATGCACTGCACATGTAAAAACAGTTCAAAAACTTGCTGTAATTCTCCACCAGGGGCGGTGGGTGGGAGAGGCTAGCAGGAGCTTAAGCTCCCCCATAAAAAAGGCTGAGCCCTCCCTAAGACCCCCAAATCCCCTGAATTTTAGTTTTCGTTTGTTACATCAAAATTCTTTAGCAACTGCAATAAACGATCCATCCCCCCCAACCCCCCTAGTTCCCCCAGTCACAATTTTCTGGCTCCGCTGATGTTCTCCAGATATAATGGGATTAATTAAGGGAAACCCATATAGGGCAGACAGGAAAATGCTGTACATTTTTGTATTAGTATTTCAAACACACAATTTGAAATACTTCAAATATCTATAAGCACGCATTTTGTTTTTTCCCCCATTTCAAATAGCTCCAGTTTTGCATATCGCCGCTGCCACCACCAGTGGCGGTGGGAGGGAGGGGCTAGTGGGGGCTTAAGCACCCCCTGAAAAAAGCTGAGACCCCCTCTAAGCCTACCCAAACCCCCCAGTAATTTTAGGTATTGTTTGTTGCGACAAACTTCTTTAGCACCTGCTATACACAATCCAGCTCCCCATCTAGCTCCCCCAACCACAAATCTCTGGAGCCACTGATGGCCACCACACACCACCAAACATAATTGCTTTCAGACCCCGACATATCTGCTGTATGACAAAAAATTGAGAATTTGTTGTTACATATACAATTTTTTCCTTATCAACAGAGAAGATGCCAAGTCAGATCCTGACATAAGAATCAGATATAGTGAAGCTTGATACATAGAGGACATACGTTGATAAATCAGTAGAAAACTCGATCAACCGGAAAAAACAAGTAATAGTAATTTAGTAAGTAATCACAGGCGCAAGGGTTGATCCACTGGTCATTGTGCGGTTCATACAATTACAGCGATTATTGCCATCTGGAGTGTCTTGGTTAGGAAAAGCACCTGCCCAAGCACATATTCTAATCGTGATCGGTCTTTTGTCAATTGGCATAGCAAGTGTTTGGGAAACAACAGTGCTTCTCTAGGCTAGTTGCTAATCAGCTTCTCCTGTCGGGCTCCGTAGCCGTAAACTTAGCGTGAGAAATTACACCCCCCACGGCAATTGGGGAGAAAATGTTTTTAAAATAGCATTTCACAGTTTGAAAATTACAACAAAAAAAGAAAAAAATACAGATGCATTCCTAAAATAAAAATAAAAAAGATAGACACTTCAAGGTCTTGCCTCTGTTGATCTCAGGAGCCTTTCGTTCACCGATCTGTCTGACAAAGTACTGGATGTACGGATCCTTCCAATAACCTTTACTGGTCGCAAACCTGCAAACCAAAAAATTAAAAAGCAAAACCTAACTATAATAGTGCAATACTTAGAAACGCACATTAAAGGTGTCTAGGTGTACCCTATCCCGCCCACACACGCCCCAATGCGGCAGTAATACATTTTCACAATAATTACAAACACTTGCCCTTTTTATGATAAATGGCTTCCGAGCCAAGCAAGGATAAAAGGTAGTCACAATGCAGGTAGCATAACAAGGACTTGTCTTGTTGAAATGAATGTTAAGAATGAAAAAGACATGCTACCTTTTGCATATCGATGCATCGTCACAAGTAGCTCTCACTGCTTCGTCGGCAGTGTCAGAGTCTGTGAAACACTGACGGGTTGTCATCATCACTTGCACTAATTAATTACGATACCTTTTATGTGTATATATAATGAAACAAAATATGGCAGCGTGTTAGCTAGCTAGCTTGATAGCTAACTTGGTAGCTAGCCTTTACTATCCAATTCATTACTAATCGTATGACAACATATTAAACTATCCGGTTTATAGGTATTATTATTTAGATATATGCTTCTTATTAAAACAATAATTCACATTGGCTGCGTCTAAACACTGTTTCCCATTTAACATTTACAACATAAACACCAGACAGTACCATAGCCCAACATCCGCTTCCGTTTTTTTAACCTAGTCACATAACCCATTGGCTATCCATAGAGTCCCAATAAACCGTGCCTGCTGGGCAGTACTGCCTGATAGGGATTATGAATCACTGGTTAGTTATATTTATTTTTTATTATCATATCATAAACAGAATAATGTAATGCCTAATCCATTCGAAATTCGCTAAACATTCGCTAAACATCTCACCTTTAAAGTATATTTTGTGGGGTGGCTGATCCAATGATAAAGATTACTGAAATTGTATTTACCTTCAAAGTTTAACATATGTGGTTTATATCAGAGATTGTTTTATTCCAGCAATTAGCAAACCTATGAGCAAATAACTAACATAGATTACTTTTCTTGTATTATAAATATAATTATTGACAAATATCCTCTAGAAAAAATATAGGTATCTACCTAAGTAGCTACAAAAGAAACTATATGTCGTTTCCAATACTTTTTCTGATAATTTCATTTTTGTCGAAATTCGTGAACAGGCCAGGGAAAATAAAATCCTATACATAAATTAGATAAAACGGTGTGGGTTTTGTGAAGTTGTTATTCTCATATTTCCACGAGCTTTGTCAGGACAAAGGTCTGTAATTTCAGTTATGTACGTATAATGAACCTCTGCGGATCCGCCTGAAGTCACGCGAAACTGCAATGTAGCAGAAATCTGAAAGTTAGTTGGCTGTAATATACTATAGATTAATATTACCTTAAATAAAAAAAACTTAAATGTGCAGAATTAAAGTTATCGGACGCTATATTTACATTTTCTTCTTGCGGATATTTGTCAACAGTAGTTTTTACAAAAATGTTTACTTGGACAAAGAACCCATGTTGCTTCTTTGCTCATAGGATTACCAACTGCTTGAATAAAATTATTTCTTATTCAAAAATCATAAGGGCAGTTTCCTCTATGAGACGCACACCTGCTATTTATGCCACATAGTTATCTATTTAGGGACAATTGAACAATAGTTACATTGGGAAATGTGGCATATTTTTCTGATCAAAATATTAGTCTGTAAATTGTTGATAACCATGTCCAGTTTCTCCCCTTAGATACACTCGTACTATTATATTAAACTTAGCTGATATGACATGTTCTGTATTTTTACCAGAAATGGGAGGCGAGTTTAACCGTCAAAGGTGAAAAGAATTAGTACAAAATCTTGTTTTACTTAACTAGATTTTTCCATACTCTCTCTGTAAGATTATTACTATATTGTTTGTTATATTGCTGTATCACCTGCTGTTAATATATAAATTACACCGTCAACTTGATATATTTTTTGTATCCTACTTAACTTTTATAGAATTTAGTCTCTGAACAGTGTCTGAAATAATTAAGAACAAGATCACATCTTATTTAGGCTAATGTGTGATTCCATCTTTCATCCAGTGTATTTTTTTGGTAAGTCATAGCATCTGGAAATATTATAGAATTAAATAATAATAATAGTTTCCAGGAAAAATCTTGTTAATCATATTGTGTTACTAATTTAACATGTAGGTTGGAACATTTGTACTGGTTTATTTAGTGTAACTTGAATTTCTTTGTTATGAATGTAGATGCTATCCGGTAAAATCTTTTGATTTCCAATAGGTTTGTGTATAGCTACCTTTCTTGGTGGGTGGGGGAAACATTGGGAAATAATAAATATTGGAAAAAAGCTAGATGGCAAGGCCCTAACTGTGGCAAAGCTCTTATGTGACTTTGAGTTAAATTATAGAATAATAAATGCAAGTGGTACGCCGGATCAGTCTTATCTTGGATATTCATGAATGCTCATTAATAGAAAATTAGTGCAACGCGAGTTTTGTCAAAACTATCGCCAGCTTGCCTATTTAGTGTAGGGAAGTGCACACTACGCGTACTTCCTGCCATTTAACCGCTATCAGCTCCGTGTTTTCGACAGTATTTGCTGGCGTTGATTTAGATAGTTAGCAACATCAATCAGCTCTGTGTTTTCGACAGTATTTGCTGGAGTTGATTTAGATAGTTAGCAACGTCATGATACGCACATCGAAACTCTAAGATAAAGAGTAATGCACGGGCATAAAGTTAATTCTTCGTGAAATGTAATACTAAGAAGCAGTCACATCCTTCGATCACCGAAAAAAATAACAACAACGATTATATACTACTTAACTTTTTTTTAGTTAATATTGGTAGCTACAGTAGCTGTTTTACCTGTACAAGACAAACGTTCGACCAATTTACTATAGCTACAATGGTCAAGTATTGCACTTTCATCTCATGAAGAATACCACAAAAGGGGGTTTATACTCATAAGAACTGCGAGGACGTTTCCGGACAAGGACAGAAAATGAAGAAACAGTTTAATCGAATGAAACAACTCGCCAACCAAACTGTTGGCAGGCAAGTATAAATTGTTTTATGACTTTTCTTCTGGTTTTGGAGGGTAGGTCTCTGGTAGTCCAGTTGTATCACGTTACGTTATCGCGGCCATATGTGAGCTATTGTACTGCTAGTGGATGCGTTTGCAGTCTTCTGTGCAGAATGAATTGGACCTTAATTAGATGAGACATGATTAGTTCGGAGTTTGGACGCATGATAGAATGTTCATACACGTGGTTCCCTAAAACAGTAAAAGTAAGTGTCTGGGAACCAGATTTTGCGACAACATGCCCCAGGGATCAATAATTTCAGTTTCAAGTTGTTTCGATTCGAAAATTAACGGACTTGACAAGCTGGTTGGACAGGCCAGGATGTGGAACTAGTTTTTGCTATACAGGGCTATAGTAGAGTTGTTGTTTTTTTTGCGAGTAGCGAGTAGGAACGGTTAAGTATTTCACATTCTGCTAGTAGTATGTGCGCTGTACGCACCGTGTTTTGTCCTGTTTCCTGACAATACACGCGTAGCGCATGTAAAGTTTCTGACATACATGATTTTTTTCTTATACTGATTCCCTTGTACTTTATGCCCGGTTTAAGAGAAAACGTTTGTTTTTCCGTCACTTAGAAATTATCATGGTCTTACTACAATGGCTATGCAGTAGTCTGTGGTGCTTTGTGATAGTTAAAAAATTAATAAATCATGATTTGTTGTTTGTTCACACTGGAAACGGTTTACCCGTATTTATTTCTGGAGGAAGAAACTAAAATTGTATTTTAAAAATAAAAGATGATGATGATGATGATGATGATGATGTCACTGACTCGCACCAGATTGAGCCCCAGATGACGGCCACGCCAACGGGGAACTGTTGGAGATCTGTTATTAGGGTAAACTGAGACAAAAGTTCCTGGTAAACTGAACTGTATACTCTCAACCCCATATAAACTAAAAGACCTGTATTGACATTGTCTTAATGTGTATAGCATGTTGTCTCAGTCCATGTAAAATGTCACTACCTCACATATATATATGCCCAGCATTTTGGCTCATATAATCATGTAATTAAAAATGCTAAACATCTTGCACAATCTTCTCGACAAGAAACACAAATAACCATCTGAGTTTGACTTACAAGGCTCAGAGAGGGAGACTAATCTAACAGATTAACCGTTGTTAATAATGTCGCTGTCCTTAATTGAAAAACTGGCCGACCAATGAGGGAGTAGAGCATTGTATAATTATTGCACATCCTTCATCAAGTGCATGGATTTGGAATATAACTATCTAGAGGCCTCAAAGGTAATAAGTGGAGTCATGTAACAAGTCCTGTCATATTTCTTGTTTTTGAGTGGTGCTCATTTCGTGAAGTAGTGTTTGGATCTCTGTGTACCTGCCAATTCACGAGGACCTTCAAGTCCTCTGTTGAAACCAGGGCAGATAGTGTTCAGGGACGGTTTTTGGATCTTCAGATCTGCTTCACAAATGTCATGGATATTAGTCACATTGCTATACCACTTAACTTGCAGGTGTCCAGGTGTCCGAACACTCACATGGGCCTTAGCAGTACTCGTGACACGTGGAACAAGCCTGCTATAAAATAAAAACTCCATCTTCATTCTGTTTATTGTAGTTGATTGTGTTGGGTAGTGGTTGAGCTTCCTTTGTACTTTGTACGGTGCGTGAAGCAGGTGATTTCTGTAGTCACCCAAATTGGCCTGTCCTGTTGCATAAAATCTCAATGCCCAACAAACGTTTTGCAATGCAGAAACACAGATTTTTCTGTGGCAAAGATTTTAAACCGATTGTGGGATTTTTACCCTTTGGAAAACAAGTCTTTTGAAACTTAGTACACTTTCATACTAAAATCCTCTTTTGAGTCGGTGCTCGTAAAACTATAGGTTCGTTTTATGGGCAGCCATTTTGTGTTGACAGGTTGGGAGTATTAATGGGGGGCAATAGAAAAGCTTAAAGGTAGCCTGTGGCTAAGTAGGCTATGGTTTTGGTCTTTAAATTGAGTCAGTCTTGTTTTTTTTCCCTTATTGGCTTAAGGTTAAGGTATTTATTATTGTTAGCAGTATTCGTGAATATTATTTTTTTTTAAAGCTTTGTGGTACAATTAAATGATTCTCTTGTTAGAAATTATTTAAATAAAAAGACCAGTCTTTTTGAAAAATGTGTCCTGTCTTTACATGTTGATGCTTTTCTGATAAGGTTTTATGCTTGTGTGGTACAGTGGACACATTATCAGTGACATATGATAAACTGGTCAAACTTTCAGGTCAAGATCTACTGTTAATAGGGGCCATGCACTGACCTAAGACCTGTTGTGCTGGGACCATATAGTTTTTGAACTGGCTAGTATTAAGTACAGAAGAACCCTATTTTCTGTCAGGTTTCAGTAACCGACTGCTTTTCAGATTTAACTAATACCGCAAGAAAGATGACTTCATATTATGGCTTTCAGAGAGAACATTCTAGAAAATTCCTGTGTAATAAAGGCTGTGTAATGAAGAGTGCTTGTGTTGTAGTTAAACTGAGAGAACCGTGTGAGTGTGAGTGTGCTTTCTATCAAAGCTACTGCTGGTGGGGAAGCTCCGGCATGGCACAGGGTGGTACCCTGGAGTGTCTCATTCTCTATGTGATGTCAGTGAGAACAGTGGTGAAATGCCTGTGATGTCAACACCTCCTGCACCAACCGGTGTTTGGCGTGGACTACAAAAGGGCTTTACTTATGCTATTTTCCATTAAAAACAAATATTTTGATTGCTGCAGCAATAAGTAGGCTATTAATATAACAACCGCTGTCACTGTAGACTGGAACATTTTCTTACTAATGTAGTTTATTAATACGATCGATTATATTGTTTTTGTATTGAACACGCCCAAGTTTATTTTCAAAGTAAAGGTTAAATATAACATTTTTTCTTTCCATTAGCCTATATACGATGATGTTATTTAGATTTAATGAATGCCTAATGCCTTTATTGTAATGATTTCGGTGATTATGTGATATGCTTATTTTGACGTCAGTGACAACACCACATTTAGGCTATAGTAATATTTATTTTTTGCATGAACGGTGGGTTTTAGTCTCCTAAAATGTACAGGTTGGTGATGAAACGAGTTTTGGAGTAGCCACAGTATGTCTTTCAGCTAAGCGTGCTCATCTTCTGAATGTGCGTTCGAGACAGCCTAATGGATACAATGTAGCTTGGCTTACTTGAAAATGGGTCTGCAACTGTTGTTAAGGGGCTCCAAACGATTTTCTGTCAGTTTAATGGCTGTTCGATAGATGTAGAAGGCACTAATTGTGGGCATCACCTTTTTCCAGTAGTCTCTCAAAATCGTCTTTGCTTTTTCCCCCCGCACAGTGCCGAGCTGCGTTCTCCCGGAACCCTTCTCGGCAAAGTAGAAAAGTTCCATCGTTGACTGTAGATTCATGCTAAGTGAGGTATTTTTTCAGGAATGTCCTGTAGAATAGCCCTGCTGCATTAGTATTACGTTCTAGTTTTGTGTAGGCTACTGCTCCTTGGGCAGTGGCAACGTGTGAACACGTCCGTTTCCGAAGAACAAGGTTAAAGACCATGCAACGGCCCGTTGAACATTGATCCACCAATCGCAGATCAGTACGACCTGCGAAGTCTCACACTGTGCACAGCCTTGGCTGTTGTATTGTAGCATGTTCCTGAGAAATGTATGGTCGGTTTGCTTTCGGGTTGATCCATCTCTAATGGAAATGCACAGGTTAAACATACCCTGAATCTGTTTACACAATCGGGCCAAAATCTTGTATGTGTATCTTGAGTGTATAGCGGCTCTGTGACACATATACTACTCACGTATAAGACATTCCTCGTGATGACAGTGGTCTAATATAGCTTCATATTACCTGTATTTAATGCACTTGTGAGTATGTATTTAACACCTGAATTTTTTGTTTAACTCTCCCGTGAATAAGTTGCTGTTTTAAAAATGTGCTCACACTTTTAAGGTCCTGAAAGACCACATTCCAAGCTGTTCTAAATCCTTATTCCTTTGTCCCAAACGGAACTCCAAAAAAGTTGGGGGCTGGTTCTGACTCAGTATCTTTGAGCAGAAGTAAGGATGTTGCCATTTGCGATCTGAGTACTCTTTTAGTGTTAAATTTAGTGTAATCCCATCATTTCCCTATTTCATTAGACCGCCTGGTATACATACAGAGTGAAGAGGTTGTAGTGGGTTAAGCTGATCAGAGCCTGTTTGGGGATGGGTGACGGATTCCTGCAAACAGACAGGAAAATACACATTTATACGTTTTGATCTGATGGCAGTAGCATCTTCCAAGCTCTGACCTCCATTACTGGTGTCCCTCCAACAGTGCCACTCTAGTTAGTGTTTAAATTGGATTGGAGGTGGCAAAAAAAAACTACTGGATGGTTGTTGACAAGGAAGGGGGTTTTCTCACTAAGCTTCAAAGCAGAGATGGGGTTAATAGAGAGATCCAAGCTAATGGCACAAGTCGTTGTGATTAGCAGAAAAATTTCAATAAAAAAAAGGAAATGGGGCCAATCATTTTTCTCATATCTGGCACATGAGTTTCCTTTTCAAATGTTTATCTATTTTAATGTGCTATGCCCCTTTCTGTTCATGTGCAAGAAAACAGGGAAATGAAAGCAGCCTGCCATTGGAGTACATTCTTGCTATGCGGCAAAATGAGATAGTAAGTTGACTAGGGCTCCCGCTGGTTAAGTCATTGGTAATTCGGCACTGGTGGGAATTTGGCGGGCAAAGAGGTACTTCCATACCGACGTTAGTCCTTTGCCCGTTTGTTTAAAAAAACGAGACTCTCATCGTTTGCCCAGAGGCTACGATCTGTTATGATGTCCCGTTCAGGAATATCCCAAAACCTGACAGGCTTTTCTTTTCAGACTAATATTAGTTTTTATTTGATTTTTCCCCCCCCATCATTTAAGAAAGTAAGCTCTGGAACTCTGATGTATCCACGAGGGAGCTGTGCTGAATAATGTTTATATCAACAAAATCGGGCTAAGAACACGACAGGAAGTATCCCTTGCTTAGCTTCCTGTAAAAAAACTAAATTGTTTTCGAATGCACGCGTGACTTGTGCAGCGTTGTTCATGCCTCACTGGAATGCCATGGGGGTTTCCATGTAAGCTATGCAAATTACTGGAAGTACAACCCTGAAACACTGCATTTACAGAATATTTTTCTGTGATTAACAAAGTGATAGATTTTTGTCTATGGGTATGGTAGAGGCTACAAACGTGATGTCTGACGTAAACGCATATTGTATTTTAATTTATTTTTCTAAGTTATTAGTAATTTATTGGAGTACGTTATCCACATTTAAGCATTTATATTTGCTCTGCTGTCTGTCTTCAGGACATTGACTTGATAATGCAGAATTGAAGAATAGGCATTACTCCCATAAACCAATAAAACAACTCTAGGACGTATAAAATGAATTCAGGAATGAGGCCAGCTATATGCTGAAAATGGCTGTGTTGGCTTTTAGGTGATATCGCAGTGTGACTTGGAGCTGTGCTAATCAGCTGCTTTCTGCTGTCAAAGCACACCGTATGGAGTTCTCATGGCACTTGGTTAGTCTGTGCTTTTTCCTTTACCCAGACACATGCAAGTAGTACCTAATGATTACCCATGGGGCGCAGGAAATATTTACAGACAAAAAATACTCCACTAGCAGAAGACTTTGATATGCACTTTAGTTTCTGTACACGACTGCATCGGCCAAACGCATACCATAGGGTTGGATGCAGAACCCTGGGGCAATCCCACTCTGTCATATTGTCTTTTTGACTGTCATGATCATTGTTCCAATAGATCTGATTAACTGAAAATCATGTATATTACTGGGCTTTGTGTGTAAGCTTTCTAAACAATTCTATATGAAGTGCTGTTGCTGAAACGTTATTGAGTTTAGACAGGATAACTGCAATATAGACTTTAAAGGAACTGCAATGCAACTACAGACGTTTTAGCTGATGGATATGTTCTTGTCGTCTTAAATCCCATAGCATAGCTTAATGCTAATTCAGATGAATTTCAGCTGTAGTTACGTTGGCTTTTGTTCATGGCTTAAATATAGTTGTTAATTACTTGATTAACGTCGCATCCGAGCAGTTCTCTGGATACGCTGATGCTCCACATCCGATACTTTTGTGTGCTGTGGTCTCTGAGAACGGGTCATGCTGCTCCTCGTTTACACCCGTTACTTTGTGGGAAAGCCCCCGGAGTACGGAGAACCGAGACGGCCTGGTCTGACTGTTGAGGGGCAGGCTTTTAATGCTCCGAGTGAGCGAGTGAAGAAAGCCCTCACACTTATGTGGAGCCTTAGCGGTGTGGCAGTACAGTACGACAGTATTTTTCCCACCTTGATTTGTTTATTTTCTTGCGTAGATAACTTAATGTTATGAATGCAATGTTTTACACTGTTGCAGTGGGAATCGCCGATTACGTTTGCGTTTCCTCCCCAGGAGTCTAGTCATGTTTGTCTGAAGTGGAAATGTTTCAGTGCGTTGACTCCCCCCCCACTTCAAAGTGTGTAATCCGGTCCTGAAAGCGTTTTACACTCTGCCTGTGACCCCCGCCAGCTTTGTCCGGGCTCGATTTCACAAAGTCCCGAGGATTTCTGTCTGTATTTGACTGCAACCACAGTCTCTCTCTTTTCCCCCTTTCCCTGGTTAATTGGAAGCAGCTGTGGGCCACTGTCACGGGGTTGCTGTGGTGCACAGAATGGAGCTTTGGATGTATAGGTCCTACATTGGCAGGCCACATATAACAAAAGACTTAGCAGTCTATTTTCTTCAAGCTGCCTTCTGTCTGACTGTGTAACCCTGCAGCCCGAGTCATATTGCAAATACTAGGGTGTATTTTTTCCCCCCCAGTATATTCTTCATGAGGTTCCTGATGCAGTTGTTCAAGGCGAAGACCTGTTGAGCACATACATACACTTTTTCTGTAGTTCTGCTCAGCGTTTTGGTTATATATTTAGTATACCAAAGTAGTTGCTTCTGTCGTCAGTGGTTACTAGGCGTGTGTTATGATTGGGTGATGAGAGGCCATGGAATTATCCAACACTGTATTTACATTTTTTCTGACGTGTTCCAAAAACTCGCTCCTCTCTTGACATCAAAAAGTCTGAGACACTATTTATGTCAACTGTTTTGATGCTATACTTTATATATACCTTATTTATTTAACCCCTTTTTAACATCAAACTTTGTAAACGAGTGCCTGTAAAATTGTACATAATTGTCTGTAACTATTGTCACTTAAACCAGGCAAAATATACTTTACAAATATACTAAGATTTTGCAATCTTAAAGTTGTGTATTTAGTCGTTTGGCATATGCTTTTATCCAAAGCGACTTGCATGTAGTACAGTTACCTCATTCATCCACTTGTACAGTTGGACAATTGCCTTGCTCAAGGATATGAAAGCAGGGCAGGAACTGGCAACCTTTCGGTTACAAGCCTGTCACCTTAACCACTACACCACCAGCTGCCCCATTTAGTCCTCTATTGGTTTAGAAAATACCATAAGGATACAAAAAGGTTGCTGTCATAGCGAGGCCAAAAAATAATATTAATAAGGAAGACTGGAGAAATTTTCTGGGGAAGTTCCAGTGGGTGACAAAAAATAAGACTGCTGACTGGGTTGAACAGTGGGTGCTTAAGGGAGTAACCCAGTGTTTCTCAGTCCTGGTCCTAAAGACCCACTGCCTGGGCCGGGCTTTTGTCTCATTCAGGATTGACTCAGTTGTCAATTTTGCATGGGGTCTGAGTCTTCGGAACTTAATAAAAAGATCACGTAATCGGATTTTTAAAAAACCAAAAATTAAAATGAATCGAACCGCTAATTATGTAATGTTTGTGCGTCTGACACCTGACTCCTGACCAAGAGTCAAACCCAAGTCCCTTAACTGCTGCACAGGAGGCACCACCTCCCACGACAGAAATGATTGGCTCACTGAGCTAAATATTCAAGTCCCCGGCTCAGAGGACTAATTGCTTGCCTCAACTTTAAAGCTTGACGTCACCTTAGCAAACCCATCCTCAAATACCTCTGCTACACCTGAGGCCAGCAGAGTGAACGTTCTCTTGTGTTCGAAAACTGATGAATATTGGTGGTATGTTAAATCCGAAAATTAATAAACAAAATTATTTTGCTAGGCTATTACAAGTGGTGCAAAACCTATAGGTCTAAACTTGGAACTCACAGTGGCATCGTGCACTTTAGGAGACATTTAAGTGCACTTGCGGTTTACATCGTATTGATTGCCTGCATTTTGTCTTGTTGGGCTAGATGTACAGCTAAAGGGATAAAAACCAATCAGTGGCAGCCATTCGCTGGAGCAAAATTGCGCTCTGAAAGCCTTAGAGGTGGTATTCAGTAAAAGGCCCCCAGTGTGTGAATGTTTTGACTGCCTCGCTGTTGTGAAATGAGTCACATTCCGGGATGCTGTGGGACAGTGTGCCTGAACAAAGAGAGGAAAGGATGCAATGTTTAGTCGCTGTCGGGGATGGCTTCAGTCCCCTCCACGCCCTCG
>JAOVYW010000074.1:4142547-4160070 GCA_025775045.1 Hiodon tergisus | reverse complement strand
GTCGTTTTGACCCCCCCCCCCCCCCCCGCCCTGCTCCTCACTGAGCTGTGCTATGAGCAATGCATGGACCGGAAATAGCCAGTGCTTTGTGCACGACGCATATGGATCGTAAAAGCTTTTTTTTTCCAGATGATAATATTCAAACTAAATGATCCAATTGACATTTCCGGAGCCAACAACGGTTTGAAAGTGACTTGGTTTGCTTGCGGGTAATGCTTGCAACAGAAAACAGTTCTGAGAGGGAATGGTCATCCTTCATGAGTCAAAGAGTACACACATTTTGTGACATCAGCTTTACTAAGATCTTCAACACATAAAAAATAAATACAAAAGAATAATGTAACATTTTTCCCTAACAAAGGGAACATCACTGTTTAATATATAAGTTAGCATAATAGCATAATAAATTTGTACAGGAACAGGAACAGTGATAAGTATTAGTTTTATATTAGAAAAAAAATTGTATTCCATACCAATCACTTTCAACTTTCACCTTGTAGAACTACATTGTTTCAACCATATTCCTTACTGTGTACAGTATAAATTACATCAGATGATTTACAGCAAAGATAAGCATTTTATTTTCATACAGACTTGTATTTATACAGAAAAGTAAGGCAAATAACAGCCCAGGTCCAGCACTGATCCCAAAGGTATATGTATAGTTTTAGAAAAGTAAAAAGGTTATCAAAGGTTAAGGTACATGACAATGGAAGTAGATGTGAAATGTATTACTATATGAAGTCTACTATGAAGAATGAGCCAAATTATTAAAAGGGTGTCATAATTTCCTTTGCAAAATATCTTGAAGAAGGATTTGTGGTTACAGGTCCTAAAAAAAATAGAATTTTTTTAACAAAGGTAAAATAAATAAAATTTAGCTTTTTTCTATGTGTGGCAGAAAGAGAATTTTTTTTTCTAATACGTGGAAGTGTATTGTACTAATATATATAATCTTTCTGGCCTACAATGACTAGGGTAGAGTCTTAATTTTACAGAATTACCCAAATATACACACTAGACCAACCAATGAGCAGAAGGGCAATAAATATGTTGATGTTACTGTTTGATGATGTTACTTCCACAGAGCAATGCTTTACACCGGGGTTAGCAACTCCAGCCCTCGTGGGCTGCAGGTTCTCAGTCCACCTAGCCTGACAGCTCCATTAAACCTATTCTTTGGATTAGGAATGATTTCACCTGCTGTTTCCAGGTCTAAATCAGACACTAGTGGAGAGGTAACTTGGAAACCCTGCAGACCCTTGGGCTGCCAACACCATTGCTGGGTGAAGATTTAAGTTATCATTACAGAACGCATGAGAGATTTGTTAAATCTGTTCAGTACACAGCATGTGTCTAGATTTTGCAGATGCCAGCATATATTTTGTAAGTCTGCCAATTTGACTCCCAAATGGAATGCAACAGTTACTCCTGAGCAAGGTTCTTCACCTGAGTTGCTTGAATAATTATCCATATTTATAGCTTAATGATTGTAATGATAAATGACAGTAATATTCCAGCAATTTGTAAATAACTATGTAGCGTTCATTGACGGTAAAGCAGCACAAAATCTGCTTTCATCCTACCCACCATTGATTAAATTACTTTAAAATAGTATAATTGTCAACCATGTTAAAAACCACATGTATATATTTCAAATGTATGCACATATTATTCATATGTGAAAACTGTGCACCTGTGCCAGTTTTATTTCCTGCAGCAACCAATCTCTCCAACCTCACTGGTCATTGTCAAGAGAGTAGGTTTCCTAAACTTTGGAAACGTGTTCTAAGACCACAAATGTGTTCTAAACACACACATCATGGCTTCAGCATGGCATGTTACCGTGGAATGCCATTTTATTAGTGTGCAGAGGGTATAAGTCAGGATTTAAATTTTTTTTATGTGATTTTTGGGATTTTAATGCAATATGCTGGTCACATTATGAACCCAATGTGACTATGACAGTGCATACACATTAGAGAACAGTTTGAAGGAAGACATAAAATCCAGTTAAAAATATAATTACCTCTTCATTTTCAATGACATCGACACCAAATGAAGGTTTCATGATTCATAAGTTGGCTTCTCAATAACTATGAGTTATTTCATTTATAATAGAAGATAACGCTCAGTCTCAGGAAAAAGAGAAAAAAACCTGTAGGGTACTAACAGCATGTATGTGTTGCAATCATCTTACATTTCAGCATATACAGTATATATGTATGTTAACAAACCCCTCAGTAAAATCTCATTAGATATTGTTGGTGCTTTTCATACTCTGATATTATGCAATACAGTAAAAAATTAAATGTAGATGGGATTGCATAATCCACACTATTAGAAACACTATTGCAGTGAAAAACTAATTATTATTAAATTAATTGTGCTTTGAATTACCCAGCATTTGTATCTTCACTGCAAAGGAATTAATAAAATCATAAAACATTTCTGAATAACGGTAGAATCAATAAATTAACACCACCAATGATGTCTCATTCCCTTTTTAAAATATAATATTAGTGCTACTGTATTATAGATTCCTAAAGTCACAGGGCACCATCAGTACAATGTTCTTATCTCTTTTTATCACCGCACAGTCCAGTCTTCCTCTTTCCTGCTAAAACTCTTAGACATGTGCACAAAGAGGTGAATGTAAGACATTTTGTTTTAAAATGAACCTAAACCCCTGTTACAATTCAAAATTAAGTAAAAAAAAAAAAAAACACCATAAAGAAAATGTATTTTGCTAGAAAACCATGACAATGATCGAGATACTGTTAAAAAAAAAAAAAGTACCATTTAAATGAACACGGTAAAAATAACTGAATTTCTTGTTTCCTCATCTGCAGCACTTTCAAATTTTTATTTCAGTCAAATGCGAGCTCTTTCCCTCTGTCTCGTTCAGAGGACACCCACTGGAGTCAGTCCCAGCCAAAGTCCTGGCCGGTCATTTGGTAGAACTTGAGGTTGAAGGGCCTGTAAAACTCCCTGAGCCTGAGCAGCACCGCCGCGGGGATGTGAGGGTGGGGGCGGCCTTTGGACTTCCCCAGGCAGCGCGGGTGGCTGCTGCCCTCCGGCTTCTTTAGGCACGGGAAGCCCTTGGTCTGGTTAAAGTAAAAGTGCTTGTCGCCGACCACCCGCTTCAGGCCCAGGAAGTCCTGCACCCGGCCCATCTCCCCAGCCGGGTCTGTCACCAGCCTTTCCCCGCTGACGAACAGGAGGCGGGAGAGCGGGAAGTACTGCATCCAGTTCTCCAGGTGCTTGGCGTAGATCCCGATGCGCACGGCGCTCCAGGAGGTGTCGATCAGCCCCACGCTGGTGTTCTTGAACGCCAGGTCCTGGAAGGAGGGCAGCGCGGGGTTTTTGGACAGGGTCTGTGTGTAGTCGGACACGGCCCTGGTCACAGGGTCACGCACCACCACGATAAGTTTGGTGTGGCGGCTCATGGCAAAGACCCGCCGTGGGGCCTCCCTGGTCACAAAGTAGCTGGGCGTCTTCTCCATGGTGACCTGTCCGTCCAGCGTCCGCGGCATCAGGTTTCTTACATAGAGAAAGGAAAGCAGAGGTAAGAATGGCTCGAAGTTAGACTGTACTGCTGTGGAAGGGTGCTCCATTACCAACAGCGTTCATTTAAAAATTTTACTTTACCGGCATTTTACTCATAACTGAGCGTTCCTGAGGAAAAGTCTATTTAATTCTTAGGGAGTAAAATCTTTTAGTACAGTAATCACATTCGTGTAAGCGTTAGTTAAACTGTGAAATCCACACATGATGATATTCCAGTCAAACCACAGAAAATATAAAAACTTCTTTCTTTCCCATGTTTTTATACTAGAGTTTTATACTTTTTGTCCTGTTGTGGTATTTGTGAGGATTTTAAAAACAATGAAGTTGTAAATAGTAAACCTCAAAATACAAATGAAGCTGAACACTGAGGAGGGACAGAACATCCATAATTTTTCACAGGAAATTCCAGGACATCGTAAATAGTGACTGGAAATTTCATCAAGATATGCATGCTTGTTTAAAAAATAAAAAAATGCACTAGGGTATTTTAAATGAACTTACTATGGGTCCAAGTCGCGAACCGTTATGTTTTCTTGGAAAAGATTGAACGTAGAAACCTGATACATGACTTAGAATTTGAGAATTTCCTGTTGAGAATTTTCAAATTCATATTTCCCTTAATGTCCTCATTTTTAAATATAGGAGAATGTGAGGAGCAAAGCATCCATGAAAAGCCTTTTGAAAGCTGGAAATTGTTTGTGGAGGTTTCAGTCCTTGGTGTGGCAGACATGAAAGCGTACCAAAAGCAAACTATCTGTCAGCACTCTAAAGTTTTGCAGAAAGTAATGTACTGGCTCAAAGATTTTGACATTCCCCTTAGATTTTTTCATTCATATGTGATCAAATGTTGAAATGAAAACAATGAAAACCTCTCTTAGGCAGTGATTTGACAGTATTCCATGATATTTACACAATTTTCACTAACTGACTAAGGGGAGACCAAAAAGATAAAGATAACACATAATAATTGGGCTGCTGTCTAATCAGAGCAGTAAGTGTACTCAACTAAGGGCATGTTTAATTCAGTGCAATCAAGCTAATGTAAGCCATACCGGGCAGGCCTTGCATGTTGACACCTTGTTTACCTTACGGAGCTCTGGCCTGTGATCAAGGGATAGCTTGGGTAAATCAAACACCCTGGAAGAAAGCCACATGCTGGTTAAGGCCACCTGGTTGGCGAGGTATGGACGTGTGGCGTGATAACCTGATTACCCCGATGCCCATCAGGCCGATGTCGATTTTCATCTATTCCTTCTCACAAGGCATGTTGCTCATTGGAAGTCCCCTGGTCCGCTGTGTGTTATAATCACACCTTGCGCACAGAACTCTTGGGCAGCTTTGTCAGGAATGCCCGCTTGGTGCGTGCAGACCTGCTTATCTCCACACTGATGCAATATAGCAAAAAGCTGATTACAGGCATGAGCTGGGAGTGTGGGTGGCCCCTCTATTACTAGCCACTTGAAAGGGTGGTACAGCCCACTTCAATCTGACGTGGATTCAAATCTTCAATTTGTTTAAAACCACCCTGGAAAAATTACTCCGTTAGTTGTTGAACTAACTAATAAGGGACTATGATCCGATTTTGAGATTTTATATTCTTGCGCAATGTCGATAAGGGTGCACATTTAAACAAACAAGGCTGTGCTTATTTTTTAAAACCATGTGGACGTCGTATTCATAAAGTTCACAAAGACCTCCCTCCTGTAAGACAGCAAACTAACTTGCGAAAGGCCCATTGTCACCTGGCTCCAGTGATTCAGATCAATATGTCTGTCTTTCGCGAGGAGCAAATGGTAATGGGTAATGGAAGTGTACTTTGGTGAACTAATCTCCTGTCTCTGTGGCTTCCACCATATCTCCAAGCTTGAATTTCCTCTACTATGTCATCTGTGTAATTGGGTTTAAACAGTTTTAGCTCAATGTGCTGCGTCAATGAATAGTTAATGACATGAGCCTGTTTCAATCAGTGCTGCAGTCTATTAATCTGAAATTATCACTGTTAATTATTGTTAAGAACCCAATAAATTGTCTTAAAAATTCTGACCAGCCTCATTTTATGGTCGCACAATGTGCATCTAGAAAGCCAAACTGAGTTCAAGCTTGTCGACACTAATACGTTTTTTTTAAATAGGTGACCATTTGTTTAGTCTTGACTGGGACAACGTGGTGAGCTCATGTTGAAGGGCTCCTTTGCCGGTCCGTGAAGTTGACACTGCACGGCGAGGAAGACCGGCACATTGAAGAGTCCGAGTTCAAACATGCACAAAGAGATACAAGTGAATAACAGCGGGCAACGTATATGCTATATACACTGATCCACAATGCCCAATGAGGGCTGTCCAAAAGAAAAATGTCCGTCGGAAAGCATTAGCTGTCTAAACTTCACCCCATATCTGCTTTACAAAGGGGTTCACGCCATTCCTTTTGTTAGTACAGAATCTGGACAGATTTTCCCACCTATTATCATTCAACTCGCATCAACTTGGTAAATAAAATCCCAAGTTAGGGCAGGTAAGCCCATATTTGGCACTTTAACTAGTGTGATATAATTCCATCAGTTTTGTTCATTTCAGTTTTGAATAGACTGTTGTTGCACTAGTCTCTGCATTGGCAAGCGAGCTTTGCAGTGAGGAAGTACATGCAGGTTTGGTAAACACCGTGGCCGTTATTTCCAATCCCTATGAGAGCCAATTGCCACAGTTCAGACTCAGGGGTCCAACCTCGGGTTTTTATCGCTGTTTGTTCACCGAATGCAAGCCTTTATTTCCCTAAAGTGGGGCTCGGGCTTGGAAGCCCACGTAATTGAATACGGAGCAGAAGTTTTGATTTACAGACAGTTTCCCTCTCCAGCGAGCACACCCTAACACACCTCCCTGACTAGAGAAGGGTCAGACTGCTGTGGAGCAAACCAACAGAACAGGATGCTACAACATCTGGCAGCAATGAGTCTTGGGGGGTTGGGGGGAGGACAGGACATCTCATCTATATATTTTTGTTGGGTTTTTGTAACATTAGTCTCAGAGCTCAACCAGACCCACAATTCCTGTGAAGAAGTATGAGGCTTTTCACCTAAAGGTCAAAGTGAGACATTAGCTATAAAATGAATGAGCTACAGTCCACCTGGTCCAATGTATGTTCTCCTTTGGTAGTGATTCTCACTGAGAATATTTGTCTTGAACATATGTGTCTTCTAAAATCATTGAGTTAATCGAGCATAGGAGCAAATAGGGAAGCAGTTTATACATTTTATTATTAATATCTTCACAATTGTCAACAGGCTGTGGTAAAATGCATTAACTTTTCCTGACAGTGAACACGTGTAAAAAGGAAAGCTGTCTAATGGTCATTAAAAACTCCTAAAGAAATACAGAAACTGGCAATGTGTTTGTGTAAATTCAGACTATTTAGGTTTAATGTTTATCTCGGCACAGGCTTATTATATATATATATTGATAACAATCAAGTTTTACCACAATCAGGACACCTGACTCTCTCAGCATCATGAACAGTTTGGTGTCTTGAGCCAGCACAAAACCTGAGAAATATTTTTTTTTAAAGTCAGTGCTGCTTCCCATGTGGGGTTAAGACAGGTGTCTTTCATTCAATTTTCTGGTGAGAAAAAGGCTATTTATTATTCAGAGCAAATGAAATCTTTGAAAATTTGAGGAATACAATTAAAAAGCAGCTGGAAGCGACAAGCAGCCAGCACGGACACAAACGGCCAGCACGTCCTGTGGCCAGGGAAGTGAGTATGTTGGGTGGCAGGGGGCTTCACTATGACTGCAGGGGTGAAGATGTAAACATGAAATAATGATGTGCCGCTGTCTATGATCAGTAACATTTCCGTTTTCAGTTTTTGAAAAAGCTTTTGAAAGGGCTCAAATGATTTCAATGACATTGATGTTGTTTTTGCTAAATTCTATAAAAAATTATTTTTCATACAATGAAAGACATACAATGATGCAGAAGATCAAAATGACTACTGCAGTAAAAGAAAATCTGTCTCGTCCTGTCCACAATTCATTATGGGATGCAACGACGTGGTCTAGGCCTGTACGAACATAAAAACACAGCCTTTGTTTCAGGACCGCTGTGAGCAGGATAATATGCCAGGACTGGAATGAAAAACTCAAAGAGCTTGGGAGAAAAGGGGGAGAGATTCTACTGACTGAGACCTTTAATTGCCCCCTGTTCTATCGGATGGGAAAATCTGCCTTGTCTCGCCCCTAAATCAGCAGCCTTAGAGACATGTTTCTGGGTTTGTCCCGCAGTTCCAAGGCCCTGTTGTCCACACCCAACGATTGAACAGACAAGAAAAGGAAGCGGCCGGCCAGATTGCTCAAGGAAAACTTCTGAATCAACTTCAATATCCCTTCTCCCAGCCAACATAACGTGCATCTATTGAGTTTACTGAATAACAGTCTTTGAATTTAACTTCTGTAACAATGTAAAATATATTTTTCTCGTTTTTTCTACAGTGCTAGGGGAATAAGTCAACCTGTGCCTTATATTTAATCATATAGCCAATGAATGTATGTCAGTCATCAACAGGAAACAATTGAACATTTGTCAAAACGTCTACAAATAAAATGTGTTCATGTGGCGATAACCCAGTCATGATAGTGAATGATAGGTTGCTCAAAAATGCCAGTTTAACAGCCACAAAAAAGGGAAGCCTACATTTATCAAATAAAATTGCTCTGATATTTCTTTCATCGGGCTACATGTATAAGTCCTTTGTTATGTTTAAATCAAGGTCAAACTTAGCTACTACGCTAAATATTAATCAAGCACTCCGGTTAACTTTTTGACTCATGCCTTTGTATTTTGTGTTAGCCAGAAAAATCTAATTTCTAACATAATACTAACAGTGGTCGATGCTGTACTACCTTGACAAAGATACTTAACTTGAATTGTAGTGTAAGCATGTAGAGTAAAGTATCAAACTATAAATTTTTTAGGTCTCTAAGGAACAGGGGATATGTCAAGTGAACCTTTTATATAAACATGTTCATTAGAATCCCCTGAGTACAAGCTAGGTTCAACAATCTGCTAGGTTCAGCAAAAACAAAAACAACGTCCTACAGGATTATTACAGTAGTGAGCAGAGATTGAAATGTCTAAAGTTTTGCCTTTGAACAGACAAGCACTCCAGAATTCACTAAATTCCCACCATCTGGGCTTAAACTAAGGCCACCGGCACCTCCCTAGCTCCTCTCTGCCAGTGTATTGGACTCCACACAAATCCACTTCCAAGCCTGTTAAATGTCTCACATTTTGTGGTTACAGCCCTTCCCTGGTGGCTTAGTTCGACTGATGCGTCGGGATTGCTGTAAAGGGGTGTGCTTGGAAAAATGTCTGGTTGTCTTGAAAAAAGAAGTCCCACATCCAGAAAAGGAAGCTGGAATCCTTTGATGTGAAGAAGTTCAGCGTTTTGCCCAGTGTACTTTCACACTAGCAGTCTCTATTGCCATTGTTGGTTTGTCAGATCTATGTGAAATATATTTCAGGCCAAAAGAAACCTCTTACTTTATTTTCAAACATTCCCCATGGAAATAATTGGTGTCAGAGTAATCTTCATATACTTCTCACCCATTCACTCCAAGATTCCAATAATTACTGGGACAATTACTTAGTTTGAGACCAAAAGCACTGCACTGTTTTATTTATCCCAAGCACACTGATAATAGCATCAAGATTAACCAATTTTCTGGTTCAAATATCTCCATTTATGATGTATATTTATATTTACATGAACCACTTAAACAGATACGGTTTATTTAAGGTCTGCTTACATAAATAAATTAAATGAATGAATTCCTCATTTTTCCCTCTCCCAGCTAGGTTTGTCCGAAAGGGAAGATGGCTAATATGACAGCAATGTCAATAATCATCTGCCTTCTCGACACTTCCTCTGTGACAAGAATGAACAACTAGACGTGTCAAAATAAAACACTTTGGTGAAAAACTCAAAGACCTCAGCAGCTAGCAGCGCTAGCGTAGGGCTGCTGAGACTGCTACTTGGTACTACTACTGCGGCTGAACAAATAAATACTTTAAAATACATTTTACCCATGAATCACACTTGCTTTTGACTATGTTTATCCCTGTCATGACATGGTAATGTGAGTTGAATTTAATAATCAATACTGTCCCCACCTTCTAGCAATGTCAAAGACCAGAATCCAGGAGAGCCCCCAGCCCCCGCCCCCCTCCCTCCCTCACGGAAGCCCCAGTACTAGGGCCATAGATCAATCAGTGGTATCATGTTAGGAACCTAGCAGAGGGAAATGGACATGTAGTCTCATCAATAGTCTGCCATGGAAGATCAATCTGTATAAAGTGTAGTTATCTGTAGCTAAAGACAGAGGTTACAGAAATGTCAATGAGTTTTGATCAATATTTTGATCCTATTATTTTACACCAAGTATACTCACATGCAAACACATTTTTAAAATGTGTCAATTTTTTACATCAGGGGTGCGACTTGCTTTCTTGCATGCATTTGTGTCAGTGTTTTATATATCTTTCAAATTTTTATTTGTAAATGTTTACAACATTCTTGAATGACATTCTAGTTATTTAGACCGTATGATATTAAATTTGACAATATCTCTCTGTTTGTCTGTTCATCTTAGAAATGTAAAATCATATAATTCTAGCAGTGAAAGCCAACTTCTCATTTTATTCACCATGACAATGCTTTGAGATGATCCTGCAAGCTGAAAAACAGAGAAGCTATAAAACCTAAAGGTTAGATGAACCTGAACCTCTTTTGACATTTTGACTCAAATTCACTGTTTGAATCTTATTGGAAAAGGGAGCCGGCATCACGGGGTAAAGGTCAAACAATCGTTAAGCTGTCCAAATTTTAATGACAGAGTTTTTGGATGAGTTTTTTTTTTCCCCAATTGGAAAATAACTGTTTATCAAATCACATTCAGCTTTCACTTACAATTGATCCCATTTTTCTGCATTCTGGTTATGATTGGATCTGAATGTACAGGTTTCTTCTCAACATTCAAAGACTGACACGTTTAAAACTCTATTTTGCTGTGAACTATGTAAAAATTAGAACACATTTATAGGAAAGTAAGAAATAAATTTTGAACACCACAAAGACTGCTATCAACAAGCTGCAAGCAAAACAAATATCTCATATTGATCAAATAACCAACCACCAACCAATAAATCAACCACCTCAATAATAAAAATACGAAGGGATTTATTCATATGTAAATGGGGGAATTATTCATTCAAACCAAATATCAATTTAACATGCGTTAATTAGCAAGATAACATGAGGCCTTTGTGTTTGAAACTGGAGAACGGGGATTGCAATGACCAGAAAATTAGCGTGGTATACTTCATTTTAATTATCAACTGCTTTCACAACAGTACCTAAAGTCAAATGATGAATCACTTATCTATAATTCAAGAAAATACCTGCTGCATTTTCAGAAAACAGATCTGCTATGTCCCCTTTTGGGCATTAAGGCACTAAGTCTAGTATTTAGAAACTCACAGTCTCAGATCAAAATTAGAATGCTGACATGCATTGTAAATGTAAATAGCACTGCCAACATGGAAATACAAATTTCACTTAGGAAAGATTTTCGACTGCAATTATGAATTTCTGCGATTATCATATGTATTTTAATGCTTGAATTATTACATATGCATTATATCCGTAATACGCATTGTGTACAGAGAATTTACAGAAGGTTCTAATCTGATAGTACCAAATATTGGATATTTTAGTAAAGAGATGTCATAGGAAATTCATAGCTTTTTTTTTGTGTTGACTCTTCCCTTTCAGTGCTGTGGGTCCCTCCAGCAGTCCCAGTCAAACCCCATGCTACGCTGGCCAAGGTTGTAAATAACTGCATCTGGTTGAGTTTGATTAACTACAAAACCCAAATGCACATTAACACTGGCTCTCACTCAAAAATGTCTTTGTTCATGAATTTTTGAAGTGCAGGCTCCAAGTTTGGAGCATCGCAGAGATTGTGTCATGGCCTCTTAGAAATGCATACATTGTTGCAAGTCACAGACGGAATTAAACGACTAAGTGCCTTTTCATTAACAACCTTTTTTCCTTTTTTATTGTACAGTGTCTATTATTGGTGCCCTTTTTCATTCAAACAGCAGATATAAAATATGAAACTGAAACATTTAAAGTTAAAAAATACATTCTTTTTGTTTGAATTTTTTTCCACAATTCATGTGTGCACTCTTTTTTGAAAACTTTTAAGACCTGCTTGCCACCCTTGAAAGACGGGATTCTCATACTGTATAGATGTTCATTAGCACAATGGGGATCATAGCCAAAACCAAACATACCGTATTAGCTATTTTATGATGTGGGAACGCGTTGAAAAAGTACACTAAAGAATGTTGAAATAAATGAGTGTTAGTCCAACTTCTCTCTCCAGTCTCCCTCGGCCAGAGGACATTGTCACCAACATCCGCACAAAGGCCTCTTTGTTTGACCAAATTGTACAGATTTCATTAATTTCAAGACAATCATTTCCATGTTTTCAGCCATTAGACTTTCCCAGAACTTTTCCTCTCTCTGCCCCCACCCTATTCCAATTGTTTGTTCTCTATTTTATTGTAGTCTTGGAGTCCCATTCCTTTTAAGTTGTAATGAAAAGTTTAGTCTGCACATTTCAATAGCTGTAACAACAATCCTGCTGTTTACTTTCACTTTTTTGTTTTCTTCTCTTTTTATCCTTCTGTTCGCTAACCTCAGAAAAACCCCAAAAGAAACTCTATCAAACACATTTTAAGACTGTGCAAAGATTTCAGAACAAGCACTTTGCAATGCCAGAATCAATATGCAAAAGTGAGGAGTAGAAAATGACATGAGCTGCATTGAATTAAAAAAAAATAGAAGAAAACTGCTTTGAGGCCCTGACAAAAGGTCATTGAAAATAACTCGTATGGAGTTTGTTTTGTGGGTAAAATTATAGAGTTCAACAAATTCATGCAATAATATATAAAAGTATGTTTGCGTGACATCAGTTAATGTTTTGTATTTTTATTTAATTTTTTGTCAGCCCTGCTGCCTGCGGCACCCGACATTGTGGACACAAATAGAGGAAGCTGCTTGTCTCCGGGCTGTCTTAACTCTGGCCTTTTAAAAGCACGCTGGTTCCTGAAGTGAAATGAACACTTCCCAGTCTGACTGCCCCTGAGATTGACTTACAATGCACCTTTGACACTGCTACAGAAACTGAGCGCTGCACAAAGCAGGTGTCTTTCACAAACTGCAAAACTATGAAAGCTACAGTTCAATAGCTTGTAGCAGGGCATCGGTTGACATTTCCTGAAATATATCCCATAATCGTAGACTGTCACTTTTCACTCCCTCTTATAACTAATCCCTATTGAAAACACTTGCCTCCACTGACTAACAGCCATTTTTAATCCTTTTTAAGAAGGAAAAACAACACTTTCAAGTGTGTAATTAATTGCTAAGCGTTTATGCACTTTCATCATTTGTTTCTCCTACTTGATTTGTCCAACTGAACTGTCCTCGCAAGTATTCAGTATCTTTATTTAAGTTAATATGCTATGTATGGGTGTTATTTAGAGAGTGCCATAATGAAGTACAGAGAAATCAATAACGGTTAAGAAACCTAATTTAAAGAACCAGTATTAAAAGCCACATTCTGTTTTCCTGAAGGAAATCAATGCTATCACTGCTGCAACCTGAGTTGTTTAACAGCACTGTAGACCATAGGACAAGGCTGGCAAGAATGAGTAGGCGGCTATTGCCTGACTTGATCACCACATACGATTAAAATATAATTTTAGAAGGCGAGTGAGGAAGTTTCAGCAAAAGCTAATGTAAACGCTAAGAGTGCCAGTTTAAAACAAAAACAAAAGGATTGCACAAAGAGAAAAACACTTGCATTTGGCTGCTTACACCAGGACATTTTGACGCGTGTTCTTGGTCAGCGCGCTGTCCGCCTTCACATGCAGCGTTACCCTGGAACACACGTCTCTGTTGCGAGGAAAAGCTCAGGTTACCGCCACTTGCTCAGCCACATCTTCATCCCATTAGACAGTCACACGGGCCAGACGGGTGGCCAGCTCCCGCTCAGTGTCTCTGCCTTCATGCCGCACCAGCCATTTCCCAATTTGTACAGAGCACAGTCTCCTGGAGGCCAGGTCACCCACAGGCATTTCCTGACAAACATCTGATCTCCTGCCTGAACTGACGGAGAACGTGTGCGTGTGTGGAAACGGACACAGCTGAGCAGCTGGTGGAGAGAGGGAATTGTAAGGTACAAAAATCATGAGTGGAGAAGTGTTTGGTTTTGTTCTTGTCTTTTTCACATGGTCAGATTTTTTTTTTTAAATAAGAAAGCACAAAACTGTTGAATTACAACTAAAAATCTTGATTTTGCATTTCTCTCTCTCACGCTCTTTGTTTCCTGTTACATATCCGTAATGGATGGTCTCTCCAAAAAAAAAAAAAAGATACTTCTGAGGTTTTGTCCCGGACCTTCCTGACTTCTGTATGCAATTAGCTAACCACCATTCACATGTATGAAAGGCATGGGATGGATACAATTTTCTCCGCATACTTCATAATAGGAGCTTCATAGCACTTCCTTATATATCCTGTAATTCGAAGATCTTTCATTCTGCGGATCTCCTTTGTTTATTTGATATAAAAGTGACTTGCAGAGTGAAACTGTTCGAAACAGACAGTTTTTAAATGATATTTTAATACCCGTTTTTTTTATTCTTTACCTTTCATATCATTCTTATTTCATGTTCCTATGATGAGGTCTTATTACAGCAATGCCACTGGTGTCTTTCCCCTGCGATCGCTTTAGTGGCAGCCTTGCTCATGTCATAGCACAGACGAGAGTGGGGGAAGCAGAGGTAGGGCGAGGGAGCAAGGAAGCCCCAAGTCCCGGTCCCAGCAGGGTTTTAACGACATCCTGATTAACCCCCCCCCTCCGTCGTCAGAACCCAGATAAAAAGCCCCGTCAAGCCCCCTGCAGCAGCCCTCTCGATAATTTGGTGTCAAACCGTGACGGGGGTCTTAATCTCTCACCCCTACTCAGTGTCTCCCAAACCGGCCGAATTAATACCTGGCTGTCACCATCGAAGCGCAATCCTTTCAGTGTTGACAGAGCTGTCAGCAGATTAAGGAGTACTAAAAACATTCTGCCATCTCACAAAGGGAAAGCCCATGAGCTGGAACAAAGCTGTGGATGCACTGCACTGAGTTAAAAGCATTGCGGCTTCGGTCACGGCAGGCCGACAATCTCCACAGCAAGTTTTACAAACCCTCGGGCTCCTAAGTACAACATTTTTGTTGCGCTCTCTGTCGTCCCAGCAAATACAGGGGCCATGTTATTTTTATAGACACACTAACACCGGCATGCCACGTCTAAATCACATCACCTGGGTCATACAGACATGCCTGTTCATTTCTGTCTTACATCATTGTCATTCGTTAACACGAGGCAGAAGGACAGGAAAGCAGGGGTAATACTGAACGGTGTTTGAATTATGCAACAACTGCAGCAAATCAACTTCCCTCTCCCAAAAAGAAGAAAGACCATTCTACATTCAGCAGCAAGGAGAAAGGTCTAATTGCATTATCGTGAATCTGGGTAAATGGTCAAACGATTAACTCAGTTCAGTTCTGTCTGTGCCATTTGCATTTACTTTGTGACTGGTTGATAAGAGTAGCTAAAGACCTGGAACAACCTTGACAGATACTAATTGCCTGTTGTCTGCAAGAGAGGACTAGGCCACTTAGCTTTTTTCTCCTTCAATCAGAAACCCTTTTAATTGTGCTTCTCTTCAGCGCAACACGGCCAAAAACAAGTTTGTTCCGGCCATGACTTCCGTACAGTTAAACAGCACTGCTCCACTTATTGTTATTAATGTATATCTCCTCGACTGGAGTTCACTAGCTCAAATTAAATACATGTATCAAACTGAATATGTTTTGGTATTCAATCTGAAATCCTGCTTATAAATGATTATTAATAAAATCCAATAGCAATGGTTTTATATAATTTATAATTCAGGAGTTTAAAAACTAAAACAGGAGCAGAACAAATGCATATAAAAGAGTGGCTGTTGTTTAGATATGGTCGTCACTGTTGAGTATCTGACAGAGATTGGGACGGAGTTTGCAACATACCTTGTATGAAGTTTGCAGTATTTACTGTACAGTACAACTGATACCCCAAGAAGGTCTTTTTTGTTTAAAGAAATCTAGATTCTACTAAAAAGAATATCTATAGCTCAGCTATATCGAAATGCACTGTATTATGAATATTAACAGAGAGTGTCTTTAGTCATGTGTAGTGCAAAAAGTAAATAAAATGGTACTAGAGACATAGTTTAGTTGTGATGGGCTGCTGATCTTACCCATTCTTACCTATATTGCTGGACATTACATCACGTGCTGCAAGGCAGGTTAATATTAGTTACTGTGGGAACCCCAGGGAAATGTGCAGGTCACTTCAGCAAGGTGAGTGTCACATCAATAAACAGCTTTTTATTGCAAAGGGACTGAATGCCCAGCCAGTGAGCGCAGCCCTAAGTCCCGGTGTGTATTGACAGGTGATATTAACGAGTGCGGTAGTGACAAGGTAGAGAAGGCTGCTCCGGAGAAACAATCAATTTGCAATGAACACCCGACGCATTCACGCACCGATGCACACATAAACATCACTCAATAGAGGAATGCAGACAGAGATTTAATATTAGAGTTATTAATCTTCTATAGCCAGTAATTCACATAGGCATGAAGACTAAATAAATGTAATAAAGACTTAATCTCAGTGGCATCTTTGATCTAACAGTACTTTTATGAACAAGGTGGTTTAAGCGTGTAATTTGAAACATTATGACATGTATGAAAGTTACAAAAAAGTAGTTTTTTTTATTTTTTATTATTTTATTTTTGTATGATAAACTGCAATTTCCCCAGTTACTTATCTTAAATTGAAATCAACATTTTTTTTTCTTCATAATTTTAATAATAGTTTAATAATTAAATGTGTCCAATACACCAGGCGTTACTGGATCTGACCAAGTCCAATAGGTTCTATTATTGGTTTTAAACTTACTCGCTGCCAGCGACCTCTAGAGGAATCTAAAGAAAAATAACAATATAAACCATCGCTTCAAAAATACCAATGTACGGTGTGATGCTGGAAAAAACGTAGAACGCACTTTTTACAGAAGTTTACTCATGTATATGGTCACGTGCATGTATGGATATAGAATTACTAGATTGAACATGCAATTAAAACTGATAAATCCACCTATAAATTTATATTCGACTGGAATGGTTTTCAAAGGCCATGATACAGGTTACATGGATTTAACAACATCCGTTTCCCTATTTTATGCATTCAAGCCAGATAACCAGGTAGTATCAGATTCAGATTGTATTTTGAAGTGCATGTTACATAGAACTTTATGTCCAGTCAAACCAGGCTATATATGTATGCATGCTCGTGGGTAACGTTGTCCATTAAACAGACATGCCAGTTACCCACTTTAATTTCGCTACAGCATACTCCGAAGAATAAGTTATGAATAAAAAATAACTAACTTTTTCATAGCATATATATTAAGAGTTCCCTAAAGTGGTCATTGAAAGAATAAAAACAACAGAACGGATAATTATTTCAGTGAACTATACTAACTATAACTATAACACACTATGACTAATTTTTATTTGTTGCATTTTATTGTAGGTCATAATAGGTCAATACTTATAACCAACTGAAAACAAAAAAAGGCGAAATAAACTAAGCAATAAAATACTTTGACAAAACGTTAAAACCGCAAGATATTTGCGAGAAATTTACGAAACGAGTGTTAAAATAAGACGTGAAATATATCGAAATAAAACAAAGTTCAAATTATGTGTAGAAACGATTTCACCCTGTTTAAACT
>JAOVYW010000074.1:4073324-4111656 GCA_025775045.1 Hiodon tergisus | reverse complement strand
TTTTTTCTTTGTTGCCATGTTTTGTTTTCTGATTGTGCCATTCTGTTATAACCTACAGTTGAATATGAATCCCATAAAAAATAAAAGAAATGCGTTTTGCCTGCTCACTAATGTTTTCTTTAAAAATGGTACATGTATTACCAATTCTCCAAGGCAAACTTTTGAGCACAACTGTATGTATGTATTATGAAATTAAAAGTTTCTAAATATAAAATAAATACTATAAAGGGCAGTAAACTGTAAAAAAAAAAACTAATCAACTCTGTTTGGCACATTTCTGTGCAGTTTTGTAAGAAAATCGGCGTGTAGATTGTTCCAAGAATTTTTGGCTGTCCCGCTTGCCTCTGTTGGCCCAAGTACTCCCTGCCCAAGTACTCCCTGCCAGCCTTGATGATTGAGATCAGGTCTCTGTGGAGGCCATACAATCTGTTGGAGAACTCCTTGTTCTTCTTGGTCTTTTCTGCTGACACACTAATGCGGAAGACCAAAAAATAAACATAAAAGACTACATTTTTTACATCACTCCAGCATAAACCTGGTGATCTTTGGCTTGTGTGCAGCCGCTCGGCCATGGGAACCCATTTCATGAAGCTCCTGACTAACAGTTCTTGTGCTGATGTTGCTTCCAGAGGCAGTTTGAAACTTTGGAAGTCTTTGCATCCAAGGACGGAGTTTTACACAGTAGTCCTATTCTGTGTGCACGTGTGGTCCACTTGGCGACTGAGCTCCTGTTGCTCCTATACGTTTCCACCTCACAATAACAGTTGACCGGAGCAGCTTTATTTAACAAACTAGCTTGTTGGAAAGGTGGCATCCTGTGACGGTGCCACAAAAGTCACAGGATTCCACCTGACACTGAGCAAGGTTGTGTCCTCGTTTTTGTCTGAAATTTCCAAATGCTTAAATGATGGGGTGTCCACATACTTTTGGCCACATAGTGTATTACATTGTGGGAGAAAATTTTAAAATGTATTAACTGTTTACATTTCTAGAAGTGAGATTTTGAATGTGTGTGTTGTGGTAGAAATTTTAATCGGTAGAAGAGTTAGGTTAAAAAAAATCATATTTTCTGTGTTATGGAAAAAGTGTGAAAACTGTGTGACCTTAAAACGTGTAAGATTGGTGTGGAGCTCTGTAAGGAGTGGAAGAAAGCAAAACTGGAGTTGCTGGGCGTATAAATGGAATGAAGTGGCCTGGGATCTGACCATGAGAAGTTAATTAATTGATAAGTTAGATCCTTAGGAGGGAGATGGGTGTATGATGCACTGTATTATAAATTCCTAAATTACATTCTCAGCTTTCTCTTGTTATTTGTTTAGTATTTGCATACAAGCCCAGTGTTTCCTCATCGTTTAGAAGATTTTATCATAATATTTTTCCTAATTTATATAAGTTTACTTGTGGAAAATAAGCCACCATAGTTTTGTGTATAGTAAAAGATAACACAGCCCAGACGTTTTGTAGGCCTTCATTTAAATTAGAAAAAGAGTCAGTTTTCTTCTATGGTAAAATATATAATGAGGAATGTGTTAAGTTATTGCTTTGAGAAAAATTATATTTTTAAAGATAGCAAATAAAGTTAATGAAGCTGATGATTATATCAATGAGTATGTTTGTAGATAAAAATTTGGAAACATGCCAGTGTTTACTTGAGGACAGGTTCTTAGTGTTTACCTAAGAGTGCCTCTTCAACTACCAAGTAACGACACTTGGTGGTTGAAGAGTATAACTGCACTTGCTTACAGGCTTGGGAAAGTGAACCGCACATGTCACACTCTTGGAGCAAAACAACTAAATTAGCCTTCAAGAGAGGTGGCAGAAACGTAGAAAAATGTGTGGTTGTCATGGTGACACCTTTTACGTGTCCTTTACTACACGTAGACACTGAGAGTAGGAGTGAGCAGTTGTCTGTTTTTCAGATATATTGGCCAGTTTATTAGGTACACTACCCTGCTCTCGAAAATGGATTGCTCCTATAGACAGTGAGTCATGTCACCGTGCCAAGCTATATAAAGCAGGCAGACGGGCATTCAGTTACTGTAAACTGAACGTTAGAATGGATAAAACAAGTGACTTAAGTGACTTTTAGCGTGGTACGATGAGCTCCCTCCTGGGCTTTTCATGCACAACAGTGTCTAGGTTTTACCGAGAATGATACGACAACAGTCAATGGCAGGTCTATGGGTGTAATCAGCTTGCTTCGAGAGAGGTTGAAGGAGAAAGGCATAAACTGTACAAGCTAACAGGCTGGACACAAACGGACAAATAACGGTGCAACAGTGGTGTGCAGAACGGCATCTCAGAACACACAACTAGTCAGTCCTGGTCACAAATGGGCAAGATGATTACACTGGATTCTACTCCATCAGCATATAGTCATCAACACAGGTTGATTAAGGAGTGGAAAAACATCGCTTGGTCAGACGAATCCCGGTTCTATTTGCGCCGTCATGTCAATGGCAGTCAGGATTTGGTGTAAGCAGTATGAATTCAGGGGCCCATCCTGCCTACAGGTTGGTTGAGTGGTTTAATTGTGTGGGCAATGTTTGCCTGGTACACGTTAGGTCCTTTTTTTGATTAATGACAACATTAACCCCGTCACATATCATGTGAACGCATCATTTCAGACTCAACTATGTGGAGTTCTGACATTCAGTCACTAATTAGCTTCCTGTTAGTACGTTTGGCTGCCACAGTGTCTATGAACATTGTTGTTGACCAGGTGAGTCCCTTCATGTTAACATTATACCCTTAGTCACATGGACACCTCCAGTAGGATGATATGCAGTGTCACAAAGCATGTATTGTCTCAGAACATGCACTCCTTCTACAAAAAAAACTTAGTGTTTCACTGTACTTCCAACGGTGCATCTAAACGAAATGTCAAAATGTATGACACCGATTTAATTACTTAATTTGTTAAATTTAACATTTTCATATGAAAAAGGTCTAAATATAACTGGAAAAATTGATATTTGAAATGAGCCGAAACCGCCTTAATATCAAACTAATATTTTGCATGAACGCAACTACTATCTAGATCAAGAGTATGCAAGAGCTCGAGATAGTTCTGGTTTTCATACCGCTCTAATTGGATCAGTTATTATCAATTATTATTCACATTGTTGCAGAAAACCAAGTGCTCTATGCACTCGGTTTCCATCAGTGTAGCCCGCACTTGACCCGGATATTCTTCGTAGTAATTACAGATTACTTCTGAAGGCCACTCAAAGATGACAAGCTCGTAGCAAATGAAACAACTGGAGTTTATCTAAAAATGTTCTTGAGTGACAGAGCAGCAATTCCTCTCCTGCTAAACCCAGTAGGCTGAATGACCCCCTTTGGGTTATGCATTTTTCTTATTAAAAGTATGACAACCAAAACTTAGAGAATCTTTCACAAATGCAATGTTCTCAATTGCAAATTCCTTTCTGTTGACCAATATACCCCCCCCCCCCAATTTAAATAACATTGACAGAATAAATGTGTTAATTCATACTTTAATGCCTTAATATCCAATACATTAGCTTTATGTAACTATCCAACAAGGATATGTTTTACTTTAGAACTGAAAAGTTCAGTGCTAGTCGTAAGAAAATATGTGAAACAATTTTTTCCATTATAATAGTAAATATTATTTTAAAACATAGCAGGCAATATACAGTACATTCTGCAAATTACTTTTTTTGTACAGATCGCAGATACTTTTTCCATTCGGTTCCAACCTCCTTGACATTCAAATTGTTGTCATCTCTATTTTCTGTGAATAATTAACTGTTCTGCTATGATCAGGACAATAGCAAAGGAATATATGTATATATTTAAGGACATTCTCACACATTAGGAGAACGATTTTACAGAAGTGGACTGAACAGAAACAAAAGGGAGAGGGACATAATATAACATATATACCATACATATATACCAAGGCATTTTGCAAATCAACAAACGCTATGTACACACCCACTAACCTTCACAACAATCAAGACATTTCAAATCAAGCATTTACAGAAAATGTCTTTGAACAGAAAAAATACCCCTCTGAAAACTTCAAGGTCAAGGACAAAATCTTAGTAATGGTCAGCGTAAAACTGCTTAATCCTCGGACACAGACCATAAAATTACCTGGGAATTGTTTCATTGGGACAATTTATCCATCTCTATGCCCTGTCAATCCATGACTTTAGCGTCAGCACAGGGTGCTTCTATAGAGAAGTGGTGCTCATATTGAAACAGTGACACAGAAAATGTAACGATTTGTCAAGGTTTTTTTTTTTTTTTTTAACACTATAGAAGATCAGGGATGAAGGACTTTAGGACTTTTGGGTAAATTCACATCCCAAGGCCCCCAAGCAATGTACAGGTGCAGGCGTGCCACTCCTACTGCACTTTTTCACATGGGCGAAGCTGCATCAGAGCTGAAGTCCATATCTAAGGTGAGCGATTCTGGAAGACAAAATACAGCACCTCTGTGAATAGTGAATATGACAAAGTTCTTCATCCCTGCGGCTATACTCATACCAATCTAGCAAACTTTACAAGCATTACAGTCTTAATTCTACTCTTTAATATTTAAGCAGAACAGACTGGAATCATGGGATTAAGTAAAATAAGAAGACATGCATAGTGTTACCCAAAGGTCCAGGGTTGGTATCGGTCCCCTCATTGTGCATTAGCGAGTCCAGGGTTCGAGGGGACATGGGGAAGAGATCGCTGGTATTCCCAGAGTTGGTCCTACAGTGGGCAGAAGTGAGTAAGGGGGCTAAAACAACATAAAATGCCCGTGAATTTGAGGTCTGCTTTTATCAATAATGGTATGAAGCCCTATAACTCTTTGCATCTACAGTCACATAAGTGCAACCAGGCACCGATAAACCGATTATTCAGCACGTGTCATATTTAACCCTTCTTCTAGAAACATTTTGGGAGTTTAGTCCAGTAGTTAAGAGACAAAACATGCTGAGGATAATAGGATATCAAAGACCAATCTGAAGATTTCAAATGAGAGGTATATAAGGTTAAGCCCAATACATATAAAACACAAAGCATGAATGCTCCCCATTGTATTTAGTTACTTAAGCTTAGCCAAAAGTCTCAAAATCCAATTCTTCCATCTAACCTTCCTCTATATTTTGAGGTAGACTAGGTTACTGAGATTTGCAAATAATTAAAGGAAATAAATTAACTGCTAGGAATTATCAGTGGTAGACATGTTCACTAAAATATATAAATCACTTGGAAGTATAAGAAACTTAAAAAACATGGGTCACTAGGATTAACAACTGCCCAGAGCACTAATTTGTGAACCACACTGACCCTGACAGAACTATTGTTGAATTGGCTAACTGGCTGGTCTTTCTAAAGAGAAGGAGTAGGGTAAAATATAACCCGCCTTACTACAAGACATTTTCAATGGCAGTCAAACCTTTTGCATAATGATATATAGTTCTACCATTGTAAACAGGCCATAGTATCAAACTAAACGCTGTTACTGCTTTGAAGCCATTTGCACAATACATTTATTTTGACTGAAAACTACTTCTTCCTTTGTTTCCCATAGAGGTTCAAGTAATTTAATTTTCTTTTAATTATTATCCGTTTCTAACATTTAAACAACCATTACATTAAAATTAAATAAAATAAATAAATAAATAAATAAATAAATAAATAAAGAGTACTGCAGAAGCACAAGTAACCAGTGTGAAATCCACAGCCATATAACTGGAATGATGAACAAGCACAAATATCAGCTCAAATTTGAAAACATGGCTGTTCTTAGGAAAGGCTCTATGGCAAAAATTTGTGGTAAAAAGCAAAAATGACAAAATCAAGGACAAGTTACACAATACATATTTTCAAAAGAGATAAGATAATAATTAATTTCCAAAAACACAATAAACGTATTTAAAAAAATTATAATAATAATTACGAAAAGCATTAATATGAGCTTTAAACAAAAAGGATAAACTTCTGGAAGGTTAAAGAGCAAGGCTATAGCTATATGAGAGCGAGGCAGATTAGTGAGAGCCCCTCACCAACGACTAGCACATTTCCAACCCCCGCCACACACGCATGTACACACACAGCCCTGCCCTACCCTGGAAATCCATTCGCCAGCAGCTCGCTGTCTGGCATGTCCATGAACACGGAGGGACACCTACGGAAACAGGTCATTTTCTCACAATAAGCCTTTCCACACCTCAGCAGCTCCCTCAGATCACCACCTTTATGTGCACTCAAGTGGACAGACCTGGCTACCTTTAAGCTCTGTTCCTTAGTGGTTTATAGTCTTTTATTGGTTCCTGTTATTTTTCTACATAACTTAATATTTTGGATTAGGAATTTATTATTATTATTATTATTATTTTATTTATTTAGCCATGCTAAATGTAGATTAAATAGGCTTTTCAGGCTAAGGGTTCCCCTTGGAGCCCATCAAACTCTTTGGTCGGGAAATGCATGGTAATGGGTCATTGTGGGATTACTCAGCAACTGCAAAACTATTCAGGGAAGCCATTTGCCACAGAGTAATGGCCTCAACAGCTATGCAACTAGTGACGATAATTCATATTTACCACGGTACATATCACAAAAAGTTAATGTTAATAGTGTTTTGTCATCAGGGCACTTTTACTTATAGGTGCCTATTGTTTTGTTCTGCATGAACATACAAATTTTAATTAAGATAATGGAACATCAATAGGATTGTAATAAAGTTGCAGATAGATGGGGTAACAAGAGGAAAATAGAAAAAAGGTCTTTTTTAATGTTTCCTTAACCTATAAGGACTTATTTTCAGATTTTGCTAACAGTAGTATTTAAATGTAATTATACGTTTTAAATATAAGCAGAACCAGGCAATTCTAAGGAAAGAGATTTTTCGTTATTAAGCCCCCACTAATCATGTGTCCAAATATACTTACGGGGTAACACAGATGAACTTTGTCTTTAAATACGGCACAGCACCTATCAGGAGCAAAACAAATAAACAGTCAGAACGGTTAGATTACAATAGCATTAATATTTTGGTTGGATATGACAGATACAATGAGCAAAGCTCAGCAAATCTTAAAGGTGTAAATGTACTTACAGTCACTTCTCCTACTTCCAGCTAAGCTGGCCTCACTTGCCTCTCTAAGGAGAAGAAAACACTCCTGGGAAGGAAAGTCAACGACTACCTGGGTCAGTAGAGTCTGGCTCGGTGGCCTCAGCTCGGCAGTACTTCCCAAAGGCATCCTCCTTGGGGATCTCTGGGTAGAGGTAGACCAATGGAGACACCAGGATGTTGGTGGCATCCATGATCTTGTAGCCCATGATGATCTCCGCAAAAGACATGCTGTTGAGCTGCTGCTTGGTGTAGGGTTCAACAGACTGGATCTGTGTCTTGCCTGGCAGCCAAGGGAAGAGAGAGGAGCGAGAAAGATGTCTGTGAAACACTACTGCAAAAACATTGCAGGGAAGAACATTCCACAGCTGCAATAAACAAACAATAAAACGTCTGAGGTTTACAGAGACAACCTGAACCTAGTTCTGGTTCTTTTTAGAGAATCAGGACAACTTGGGCAGAATGGATGAAAAAAAAAAAAAGCCCTCAGTTAATGTTGGAACAAGTATATAATCAAAATTTGATAGATTGACGTTGAATATTGTTGCCTACCGCCTACTACCAAGTTTTTCTAAACAGAAGCAGATCTGTTGAATGGTGAACTCGGAGCAGTGCCCCTTCCCCCTCACACAATTACCACTGATGTCCTTCTCCACCCAGGTGAAGGTGATGCCGCCCTCCTTGCTGCTTTCACTGAAGCGCAGGAGGAAGGTCCCAGGAGGCTTGGTGCTCAGAATGGCCCTTTCCCTCTCTTTGCTGATGAAACCCATGATGTACCTGAAGCATAGGCATTAGGCACATGTTAAACACGTACCCTCATCCAAGAAGAGTTGTGACGCTTGCCATGTATACAATGCCAGTTTCATTTTGAGAAACTGAGAAATGCCACGTTCTAAGATACAACTGCAATGTCTCATCTGACAATATCCACAATCTACTTATTTTACCCATATGGTGCGTTACGGATTAATGCTAATACTGGACTGCGCACAAAAATATATTAACAAAAACTATACAAATGTATCTGAAAATAGTGCAAGGTATTCTCACCCTTCATTCCAGAGTACCAATATATACTTCTTCACCAGGTCGATGATGTTGTCGAGCCACACCCAAAAGGAAAAGCCTTTCCCAGCCATATTTTCCTAGATAGAGGTGAAAAAACACAGCAGTTTAAGTTCAGGGTTAAGTCCTGAGAGATAATATAGATGGTTGGTATTGAAAGTAATACGTACTTTGCAAAACTTTGCCCAGGTGATTTGACATCCAGAATAGCTCACACATTGTCCTGTGAAAAGTACACAGACATTGAACAGAATAGAAAATACACTAAAAATAGAGACAGCCCAAGTAATAATTGCAGCTAAAGGGGTAAATACTACGGACAAAATGGACAATGGAAAAAGTAGCAAGCAATAAAAGGCCGTGGAGAAAGTTAGAGTGGTTTTATCACAGTCTTCCTGAGCTGAGTCTTACCCAGCAGTTTTTCTGCCAATGTGGTCAGCTGCTCGATGTTCAGGCCCCTCTTGGTGGTGGAGGAAAACTGCCAGCTAAGCACTTCGGCTACCTGGTCCCAAGTTCCCACAGGTGGCTTGGTGAAGAAGTTCACATTCTAGGGTGGGGGAAGCATAAGCTCTCAACATACTTATACCAAACAGCTACCACACTGCCTTCTCCTCATCAAAATATTACATCTACATGAGGAAGATATTAACACTTTTACATATTATTAATATGTTATTGCAGAAGGATGGTAGGGACTGATTGCTAATCAATAATATAATCAATAATATTGGGCAAATATCCATGCCTGTCATACAACTCCTTGCAGGAGTATTGTGTACAGAAGGCACTGCATTACCTTGGGGTGGTTGGTGAGCATGTTGTACCACAGAATTGAAGCCCAGGCGTTTGGCATCTGACAAATGTTGGAGATCACGACCACAGGCAGAGAGTGCGTCTAGGGAAAAAGAAGTCAATGCACCCAGTTTTTTCCTCCTGTTCTGTCAAACTGAAGGTTCCGCTCATACTGAACAGAAGCGATACCCCTCCATCTACTAGTCCATAAGAAATATTTAATGCGTAAAAAACATCATCTTTATTTGCCACAACTCGTGACTCATAATGCATAATGTAGTTCTGTATATTAGCATAAATAGAATGTAATGATGCTTTTTAACCATCCACAAGGGGGCTAGGTTCTTTTCCACTTGCTGTGTGAACAATGCTTAAAAGGTTAATTGTACTAAAAGCTAATAAGGAAGCAAATTACCATTTGGACTTTTCCAGGGGGGAAATAAAATTGTTATTTGGTGTGCACACATTGAGCTGAGAAACAATGTTAAAAGCAACGGCTATAAACACAAAGTACAAATATAAGCAGCAGGTTTATCTCACATATTGCTCATACATATTGCTCATAGCTCCTTTGTAACACACTCTGAAATTCGTTTCCACGTCAGTGCCTCACCTCCAGGTCAATCTTCAGGCCTTGGTGGTAGACCTCGGTCTCGAAGGTGATGAGGTGCAGTTCTTCTGTCACAATCAGGGAGGCCTGAGTACAGGGAGTAACAGGAGTCAGAGGTCATACAAAACATTAATTAGAGGCCACTTGAAGGCATCAATACAAATAATAGCTTCATTAAAGTAACAATAAGTCAACTAGTGAAACTGATAAATAATGTGCCTGTAAGCTTGACCAGCAGTAGTAAACGGGGCATACTCACATCACTATTGGTTCTGCCACCATTCCCACACCTTTGCTCCCTCAGGGTCTAGCAGTGAGAAGGCGTCGTTAGGCCCTCGACAACAATCAAGCATTAAAACTAGAACAGGCCAGTAATAGCGAACCCTCACCAAGTGTTTGAACTCAGCAGACAGACTGCCGTTGTTGGACTCCTCCATGTTCATCACCTTGGTGTTGGTGCCCAGGATGTTGAACTTACGGGACCTGGGACATCAGAGAGCACTGAATGATCAATGAAGCCATAGAGCAACCCATATTATCTGGTCGCCATTGAATCGTCCTTCACGAAAGGACATTGTCACTTACCCTCGCAATGCAGCTACGTCCCCTGATTCTCTGTAAAAACAGAAGCAGCACAGAACTGAATATATGCAGGAACTAAAGTATTTACTCATTTATCCACTCATTTATGACCAAGCACACTTTGGTACACTCATTACTGTGAAGGACCCAAGAACATTCAAAATGCTTTTTCATTGCAAAAGTTACAGAAAAGAAACTAGGAAACTTACTTGTCAATGCACACTTTTATTTTCAGCTGATAATTCAATTCTGGAAATTTCACTAATAACCTGAAAAATATACAACACATTTCAGTAAGACAGCAAAGGATGCATAGACAAAATACCTAATAATGTTGTTTAGCACCTGTACTGAATCATTTGTTGATCTCCTAATCATTTACCTTTATTAATTTGTGCCCTCATAATTAGCTTAATTTCGCTGAAGCAAAGTTCTCTATGTCTGGGTGTGTAGCTCACCGGACTTTGGTGGTGAACTGGACCCCAGTTTTGATGACCAAAGGCCTGTCCGGGTGCATGGGCATACATGGCTGGCGCTCCACAACAAAGGCACTACAATACCAAGACCAACAAGCAGGGGGTGGTATTCACTCACATAGAACATTTACTTCTTCAGTACACAATCCAAAACACCGTTTCCAGATGGTAAGGATTCAGGGAGTGGTTATGTCAGAAAGGGGGATTAACCCATCAACCATGACACTCTGGAAGATTTGAAGGACAATGCAGAATATCTGACCAGCTTGAACCCCCCTCCAGCCTTTTCCAGAATAAGTTAATTGTCAACTAACTATTACGTGACAGACAACTGCATGAAGGGTAAATGGAGGCTCACCTCTTCATTAGGTTCCTGAAAATGTCCACAATCTTCTCCTCCAGGGCAGGCCTGTGCTGGACGATAGGGTCCCCTTTGTACGAAACTTTCTGTTGCAGCTCCTCTAGCTTCTTGATCTGCTGCCGGATCTGCAGCTGGGACTCAGCCAGGGATGTGATCCTGAAAGGAATGGCACAGCAGAATGTTTGGCTCAGCACTGCTAATGTTTATTGATGCTCTATGGTAAAGGGTGACATGCACACTAGAAAATACACAAAACAAATGTTAAAAAGAATAACTAATTACTTTTTTATCAAGCCAGAATTCTGAAATCATTCTTTTTTTTTGCTAAACATTAGCATACAATAAAATTATTTAAATAACCTGTGTGTTAAACTATAGCTGTAAAAAAGCATTCACAAAAAATAAAATGAGTTTGCATTAACTAAACACACTTTACCTTCAATCAAACTAGCTTTTACCAAATGTTATTTCTAATTCATCTGTATTGCAGACCAAGTGTTTAGTATTTGTTTAGCACAAATTAAGGAGAAAAATGTTGATCTACCAGTTCTCCAGACGGTCCAGGCAGATATTGGGGGTTCCACCAATGGAGGCAATTTGCTGCCTCCTCTTCCAATCAGCAAGCTCCTCTTCTGTCAGGTTCTTCTGAACAAAGTCCATGGCAGACAATAACGCAGCCATCTCCGTCACAATTTGCTGCCAGGGATCAATGGCAACATGAAATGATAAATTAGCTTTTTTCAATCAATACAATGTTTTTTTCAGTAGCTTTACAGTCTACACTAACAACCAAACTGTACAGGCCACATCAACACAGCAATTTCAAACTACTCAAAATTTCAATTGCTTCTCATTCCTAGATTTTACTCTAAATTTATGGTACATCAAAAATTATACATAAAATTTGGATGTTTGTTAAAATTGCGATTATGCTAGCAACTAGAAGGAAAACGCAACTGGCATTGATGCTGAAAGGAGCTGTGTAATTATGGCCTACCCTCCTGAGCTGATCCAGTGCGGTGAGCATCTGCTCCAGCTGCGCCATTTTCTGTCTAGTGGCTGCGGCTTGGCTGTTTCCGTTAAGGTCCTGGGAGAGCTCTGTAAGCATTGAAGCAAGTCGTTTCTTGCATTAACTTTCACCACGATTCCTTTCAGCATTTCAGGAATGTGCTCGGAAAACAAGCAGGAGCTAACAGCAATAACTTCGAGGTTGAACAGAATCTGCTTCCTCAACTTAAGACTTGCTCAAATAAATTTTTGCAATAACCTTTAACCTCACCTCCTTGACTTTTCAGAGTCTTGTAGTTAAAATCAAAGTCATCCTGAAGGTTCTCCAGCATTTTCATCTTCTGTTCCATATCCTGATGAGAAAGGAAAAGACAACATAAGATGGCAAAAAATAAATCAAAGGGGACGTCTACGAGCAGCTCATTTCGAGAATCAGGAAGAAGAAACAAACACAGCAAGTCGGCATACACTCAATGGTAGATGATCACTGTACAACAAAACATGGTTTCCCATTTCCTCATATCCGGTCTCATGATGCCCTACAATCTTACAGCATTCTTAAGGGAATGTTGCAGTATGGGTCTGCCCTGAGCCCTGATTCCTCACCTGGACCCTCTTCCGTACGTCCTGCAGGTTGTGCTCCAATATCTGCTGTTTCTCTGTTACCACTGTCCCTGATGGGTGAGCCGTCTGTCCATCCTGGTTACCAACATTTTATGCAAAGACGTTACAAAGATATCAGTGAACAGCTAGTTGAGTAAAATTATTATGATTATAATGAGCCATATCACCAAGGGATTGATTATGAATATAAGAAGTGGAAATACAGGCAAGCTTTGCGAAAATGAAATACATACCACTTACTACATGAAATGCGTCAAGAGCATTAAAAAAAAAAAAAAAAAAATTCAAACATAACTGCAATTAAAAACACACTCACTTAAACACAGGAGGAATACTAAATAAATATGCATTTCAAAGTTTCTACTCATCAGAATCAGATTTTTCCAGACTTCCAGATATTTTGAAGGCTAGCCGTAAAATGCAGGGAGTGATAAAGAATACCTTACAGAACTCAAAGTTGGTAATTTTTCATACAACCATCAGTAAGATCACACTGAACACTGAGCTGGGTGAAAATGGTGGTGACATAAAGCATGGTATGGTGATTATAGAGTGGAATGTCAAACCTGTGAGGCAGTGGTGGCTGTCTGTAGTAAGCGCTGCTCCTCCCAGAGGCATCTGGCCACTATGCGAGCGATTTCCATGGGCTTCTCCAGATACTTGCTCTGGAGGTGCTGTTTGATCCTCCTCAGGTTGTGCTGGTAGAGGACATTGTTCTCCTGCAGGAAACGACTGTACTGCTGGTCGATCTCCCCCAGGAGGTTATGGAACACCAGTGTGGCATGAGACTCCTTGTTGGCAGCATAGGCCCTGAACATGGAACAATGTAAATATATGCTATAATGTATCCCATTGGCTGGACACGAACGCACAGAACTTTATTTATGCAAAGCTTGTGACCTCATCCATCTGATCAGGATACAGCCTAACTAAAATAGAAGGTTCCCATCTCACTACTTCTTCCAAACTACAAATCACATTTTATACATTGTGTCAGCAATAAAAAGAAGAAATAAATAAATAAAAATGCACACACTACAGCTATACCAGTGACTGTGTGTTCTAATAAACTCCCCTGAACAGTTAAGCCTGGAACAACTGATTTGTTTACAAATTGTACACCCACATTAATAAGAACCAATGAATGCTCAGTTGTGCAAAACCAACATGAAATCCAATACCCACCAGTCCTGGCTCTCAATCCAGGAAGCAAGGAACTGTCGTAGCTCCATAGGGAAGCTGTCGCTGTAAAGGTGATAGAGCTGCTCCAGGTATCTGGGGTCCAGCTGTTGCAACTGATTCCACTGGGCCATCCTGTCTGGCACCTACAGAATCCTGGGTACACACAGCAGGAAAATGAGGGACATGTCACAATAGGGCCAAATAAATCACTTCCAGCACCAGGATACATTTGTTGACATTACAAATGTCTTTACTAGGTTAAAGGTAGTGGAATCATTTCACATTAAAATATGTACCAAAAGTCACAGGACAAAAGGTCTGTGGATTCAGGGAGGGCCTGATGGGTTTGCCCTTTTGGGCAAGGAACCTGACATTGTTATATAAAGGTGCAGATTTTTGTTCATGTTTGAGCTTTCAATGTTGCAGTTTTTTTTTTTTTTTTAAAGCCTAGATTAAAGTGAATTTTACTTTATAACATAAGAGCCCTGCCTGTTCATTCTTGTACGAGTTGGCAAATAGCACGTACTGTCCTTAGAAGCAGCCTTTAATAGCGCAATTATTAGTACACATCTGAGAGCCATCTGACTAAAAAAAGATCTACAAGTAGAACATGAGGACATGCAGCATTTTGGTAAAGAACATACGAGGTTTGCATGCATTATAAACCCCATTTCAGAGGCATTATTTCCGCTCCTTCTCGCTTTAAGCCCAAGGTACATCCGCCGTCTACTTAAAAAGCCACAGAATTTTGCTGGCAAGGCTCTATTTTCTAGGTTTATTTTCTAGTTTCTAGGCTCGAGTTTTTATTGAAACAGGAAGTCACTGTTCCTTTTTCACAAGAGGGGTGACAAAATTTAGACTCTGGCGTCTATGGAATATGAAATTTAGTTTTGTTGCTTCTGCCATGAATGCATACGAGTTTATAAATCCATGAAGTAATTCCCCACCCATTGTTCACAGGGACTGTGTGAAAACTTTCATTCTGCAAAATTAATTAGTCGTAATCAATTAATCACTTACTGATAGAGTTATGTATCAGCATTACTTATCATTTGTGTTCCTTTAGTGACTGGAACTATTAAATCAGTAAAAAATATAATTTTTATGGGTTTAAATGTTCTATTAAACACCTTGATGTCTAGAGAGCAAAAAAAAATTAAGCACACATCAAGCAAATTATAATACAACTCTGAATTCCCTAGCTGATTAAAATGTCCTCATTACTCATAGGACCACTGAGAAAGGTGCCAACCAGAATGGCTTCAGTAAAAATTTAAATGCATGCCTCTGTGCTGCTTATATTAATGTTGCTGCTGCTGCTGCTGCTGCTGCCGCCAACAAAGCAAGTAGAAATTGTGTCCAACAAAGCCAGCATGTTGCTCAGCCACTTTCATTCTAGAGCCCATCGGCATTACAAGGACAAAACTGGGACAGTAATGGGTCCTTGGAAGCATTTAAAATTTTTCAGTTACAACAATGTCATTGTTGCAGCAGAATCATTGCACAGCTTTTGTATCTTATCTTTCACATTACATAAGGCCCCATACCAGAACAGACACTAAACCTTGTATGCTAAAATGGTAACTCAGGATGATAAAACACCAAAAGCCTGAACAACCGAGTTTGCCCTGAAACGGCTTTTCCTGAACAGTATGAAGATTTACAAAGGGGTATTAAGATTCTCCAGCTTCACATTACTTTTTGTTGATCAAATCAGTTATATCACACGACTCATACTTCCCCTTCTGTTAACAGCCAAAGCCGAAAGTAACGTTTAGGGCTTCAGAAGCCACAAATGAAATTACCCACCCAGGACATATGTTATCCATTAAAATTTACAGCATTTCCTTTAAAAAAAACAAAAACACAACTTAAATTCCCTTGTTTTTACAGTTAAGATGGTCACTAAAGCTAACACTTGTTAGAGTCTCGCTGAAGGCCACATCACTGACAATTAGGCCATGAAAGAACCTAAATTACGTCCCCAACACCACTATAATACATTTCATCAGAAGAAGAAAACCAAATCAGGAAAAGAAACTGCTTGAAGGGTCTAGTTAATCAATCTGTTACTCTTCTAATCCTATAACTTCATAAATTCAGCAGTTCCATGTTTTTTTTTTTTTTTAAGTTAGTTATCTTCATCTTTTATACAGGTTAACTATCAACATTAACAACTGTGGGGGCACATATGCTTTCAATCAAACATGCCTTGATTGGTGTTTAAAATCGTCACCTGCTAAGCCTGGTGTATACATCCATCATATATTTCCTAGGCCATCATCTCCAAGTAAGTTGCAAAATATCATGAATTAATGATAATCATAAATGAGCTAGACTTCTTAGAGCATGACACATTACAGGTAATATAACTACAAAGATTTGAATAAAATAAAATGAACGTGGGATCAATAGTACCAGCCGTAATTAGACGAATCTCAGTACTACTGTAGATCTGCAAGCAATTAATTCAGCTAGTGAATACAGGAATAGATAACATACCCAGTGTTAATGCTCCACTAATGTAAATTTTAATGCATTATCTGTAGTTTACCCCATACATAACTTTAAAACTAATCTTAGGAAGGATTAACAGGTGTACTTTACGATGCTAACCAAACCAAAAACAGCAATAAAAGAAAAGCCATTTTCTTGAATCTTGACATCTTTCCCCACACCCACGTGCCAATATAAAAGTTTTTTTTTAACAAGAATTTTATTTAATTTGAATCACAATTATCAAGCTTCCAAAATAATTAACTTTTCGGCAAAAGGTTACAGGCCGTTGTTGAACTTTTGCGAACTGTAAAAATAGTAGTTTAGTGACAAATCAGACGTGATCAAAACTGTCACAACGACACTGCGAATTGCACTTCCATAAGAAGGGTTAGTATGGTGCAAAATTCCCTTGCTACGAAAAATACAATGTCGCAACATAGAATCAAATCGCTACATCGGTCAAATGTTTATCGTATTCAAGACATTATAAAAACTTTACGTTTTGTATTGAAACTGTTCAACTGTTATTATCCACACGTTTACTGTCATATTTTTGCACCACAAAACTTACCTTTCTTAGAAATCCTTTAAACAAGGCCCTAAAAAACCGTAGCACCTTTTGGTTGAAAGGCTAGACGAAACAAGAAATTGTGAAACGTCAACCAAACTAAAGAGTATTTTCAATTCCTTTTCGAAGATTCCTCTACCACATCGCACTCACGGAAGTGGATGAAAATATATTCTGGATCTAACAATGCGGATCGCAACCAGATTTCGCAAGAAATGTTACAAAGACAGTTCTACAAACCAATGGGTGAGCAGAAATAACGTTGTCTACTCAATTAATAATAAGGACGTTGCACGTAAACCAATTGGTATCACAGTAAAACTGAGAGAGGCGGGTTAAAACACTAAAGAGGTTGGTCATGTTCAATGTTTATGGCCTAAACCCCTGTTGCTGTTCCGTGAAATCAGTACTCCCCCCGCATACAGATTATACTGATATTACTGATGTGGTGTAACAGGGGGAGAGCGCATATCCTTTTAGAAAAGCCAAACGGGAAGTCATCTGAATTACTGGCAACAGTGACGTAATAAGCAACTTTAATGGGACAAACTCAAACTGATATTTCTTCCTTGTACCCAAAGGAGCTCAGATGTCGGTATAGATGTTGGCTCCATGAAAAACTACTTAATGGTGGATCATAAGTACGTCAGAAATTTACGGATGCATATTAAAATGGCTTTATATTATTTGATATGGGAGTGGTCCACAAAACTATTTACACTATATAACACTGTACGTTGCATATCCAGATATGCAATACTGTTGAAATGATAGACATTGTAAGTATTGTTTGACACTAAAATGTACAATTTGTGCTTATGCTGTTTATGCAGACATTAATTATTTATTATTTATTTGTAAGCGAAATAATGTGATTTGGGTTGTGCCACATATACTCAGAATTCAGGCTCTCCAAGAGCAAATTTATTGTTATCCGTTTAGCATGTTACAGCATACAGTACTGTGAAAAGTATTAACCTCTTGTCTGATTCTCTGCATTTTTGCACATATTTCACATTGAATTTGGTCATATCTTTCTGTGGGTTGTAGTAGTATATATAGGGATATAGTAGTATATATATGCTTCTTTCGTTTTGTTTGGTGTTAAAGGTCATCAAACATGCAAAAAATATTGCACTGTAGTTAAGTCAAGCACCTGGATGGAGAGTTGTAGAGCTATGCTTTATAGATGAGTCAAACCTGTAACTTTTTGGCTCTAAACCATTCTACAGCAAGAACCTCTTGCAAACATTCAAGTTGTTAACATTGTTAGTGTCATGGTTTGGAGATGATGTGTTGCACCAGGTATTAGATGCATTGACAGAACCATGAATTATGTTCTGTATCAGAGGATACTACAGGGGAATGTCAGGCCATCCGTCCGTGCAGTTTGTCATGACCCAATACACACAAGAAAGTCTTTATCCGAATGGATGAACAAGAAATTTGAAGGTGTGTTACTGCTGAAGCAGGTGTATTGGTTACCAATTAGATGAGTTTTGCATAACACATTTTTACTTTTATTTAACAAATTTGGTGTTTGTTCACTCACCCTTTTATCTAATAATAGGTTTTGGAGGAAGATCCAAACATTCTATGACAACATACTGTGTAGTCAAATTAAATGCAGATGAACATATTCATGTGAATAAAGTTGCTTTTATTGAAATACTAGTGGTTAGGAAATGTGACAATATATGATGCAAAAGAAAATTAATTGTGTTGCTACATGACATATAAGCAAAAGACAATAAACTATGTGGTCAAAGTTAAACATCTTTGACCACAACATGTGAGAGATCAAGGCACAACTCACTAATCACATGTTACATAAAAAAGAAAAAGCTATTAAATACTTATGTAAAAGTTTAGATTTTGTCCTAGTCTAGGCTTTCCCCAGACCCACCCCCAAGGTCCATAAGTGTTCAAAAAAAGGACAAAATATATTGATATATGACATATTACCTATATCATTGGTTTACAAAATGGTGTAACACAAAAAAAAAGAAAAGCCATGAAATCAACTGTATTTAACAAGTATGCAGCACCAAAGCCATTGATTGTTCTCTAAAACTTGATCAATTATCAGCAGATATCAACACATTTATAAAGTAGGTATCACTAAATTGCGAGCAGTTGGTTTTTTTTGTTAAAATGTCAAGCCAGTTAGAATTGGAAATTGTGTGTCTTGTAGAACAAACATATTTACGTACGGGACTTATGTCTTGATCAGACCATACAGATATGAATCTGTCTTGAAAAGTGAAAAAAATCTTCTGTACTGTTCTAGACTATTTTCCTGGGGATATTACTCCGTGCCGCTAAGAACCTTAATGAATGTTTAATTTTAAAGTGACATGATGCTATTATGTTTTAAGTTAAAAGAGCATCCTTAGTCCACTAAGAACCTTAATCAGTGTTCTATTTTTACTTAAGCCTCCCCACTGCTTTCAGTTCATTTTGGATAGTGGGTCAGAATAATAGTCAATTTACATTCAAAGTTTATTATCACTGTGATTACGGTTTTTCTCAAGTCTAAATGTAGATTTGATCTAAAAAGACACTTTGTTAAAGTGCCTATAAATGGACTATATGTATGTTCCAAGAGCTAGAATGAATGTAGAATGTATTATAGAGAATGATTGCTAATATAGGATTTTGCACATTTTACATTATGTACACTAGCAAATACAAACAAAGAAATATACACAATAATGATAACCTAAGATAACACAGGCAGTGATTTTTGAGAGCTATCACCCTATAACTATTTTTATGGTTTTGGCAGTTTTATAACTGCTGTTGCAATAAGACCAGTGCTGGACAAAACAACAACCAAACTTTTTTCACTCTGTAGTATTTATCATGTGAGAAAACATCTTTTTAATTCAGTTCTATTCCATTAATATATGGTCTGACTGAGTCCGTCCATGACCAGAGAATAGAAATCATTTGTTATCTTAATGATCTTAACAGGAAAACATATATGGGCTGACACAACAGGTTGAAAACATATAAGATGCCTTTCTAATTGAATTTTTTTGATTTGTTGACCTGCTATAATATTGGTACTTAAATATGCATTATGCTTTACTTTGTAAGAATTGATTACTTCAGTGTGTTTACATTCCCTGCAGTGGAAGTTACAACATCTGTGCTTCATCTTTTCTGTCTGTATATATAGTGTGCGGATAAGGAATGGGCTCCATTAGGACGCATACATGTATGTACAATTAGGCATAGGAGAAAGCATAGCTCAGAAATTTTTGTCAAATGGAAAATATTGACTATATAAATGTATATATAAACTTAAGTAATATATGAAATATGTAACGATGGTTTTACATTGAAATGTGATAGTGACGATCTGATCAAATGTGCTATTAGTCTGATCAACCATAGTTGGATTGCCTGGGCAAGGGGGTATGCAAAGGAAAGACCCCAAAGACCCGATGACCTCAGGTTACATGACTGATATTGGCATCCAAGAGCATCTAGCAGATGTATGAATATCCTTCCATTTTGTACTGATATCTTCTTAGCATTGAAGCTACCACATATGGCAATATAAGTTCCAGCAGCACAAGATAAAACAAAACAAAAAAGTATCTATAGAGATACTATAGGTGAGCTATTGGTGCATAACCATTTCAAATCAGTTATTATTAATAAAACATATATAAGCCCCTGCCCAAACCGACCTCAATGTTAGATGCTATACAGTATGGTCAAAGAGTAAATAAAATACTTCAGATACACAATGAAGAATTGTAATCTAAATTCAGAAAGGTTGTTACTGATCCTTCAATTGGCCTTTAGCCACAGTTGACTGGACTTTTTTCTTTCTTTTGGTTCATATGTCTGGAAACAATAGCCAACTTCAGTGGCTGTTATTCCTGTAAAATCAACAGAGTATAAATCAACACAAAAGAGTTTATTTTCTTTCAAACAAAAGACAGCCTTTGAAAAGGCGAAAAACAATTACTTTGCTTGAAATGCTGTGACATTTGAGAATCTCTCCCCCAATATCAAGATTCCCAATTGGTGGATGTCATTCTTCATGACGGCATGCCCCCCTCCTACCACATTCACAGAGTACTCCCAGAAGTTCTCCCCTCCTATGGCCCATTGGGTATCCCCAGCTTCTTATGTAAAAACAGAAAAATGCATGTAAACTGTACTAAGAGGAAACACCACTGCGTTTTACCGTTCACATAAAAAATGCATGTAAACTGTACTAAGAGGAAACACCACTGCGTTTTGCCCTTCACATAAAAAATGCAAGCTATCAGCCAAATAAAGGGGTATTAACTAGGTCAAATAGATCTAAGAAAATAGCATTATTCAATTACTGGATCATTGCAATAATTGAATAATAAATTCATCCAAATTAACAAATCTTTAATTTTATCAGTAAAAACAAGTTAATAAACACACCTATAACAATATAATCCTGTTAAATGTAAATTATACAGATAACAGATGACAAACTTTGGAAACATTGAGACTAAGATTCAGTTAATAGCTCAGGCAAACTTACTTAATTAGAGGGCCAGTTGGATAAAATATAGCATACACAGTGGGCCAGGATAGAGAATAAGCTTCCCGAAACCATTTTTAACTTACGGTTGTCATTGGCAACCATATAAACTGTTCCATAGACATACACATTCAGTTCCAAACCAAATGAAAACCACATGGGATTTTCACAAGTAATGTTTTCAAAAAGTACAAAAAAGGCTTAGTGATAAACCATGCAATGTCAGTGGATTTGCTATAAGAATTTGTTATCCTTTCTTAACCATTAGACAGCTAAAACAAAACTAGAACTTTGGATTGGTAGATAAAGTTAATGAAAAAATAAACTACACTCTACTGTATAATAAACGCAAATCTTGCCCTTGCCTCTGTCTGTCTTTTGTTCACAGCATGATGTCACATTTAAACTCTCTTTGTCGGTGCCTCTGCATGTTACACTTCTGACTGTATTTAACCCGGCCAAATTTTCACATCCCTTCCCATTCATCACAGACAGATTAATCACTGTCCCTATCAAGGTCCTGGTCGGCCAGCACTAGTTCTGAGTCCTCGGTCATCTCCAGCAGGGCCTGCATCTCTGGGCTGTCCTCGGTCAGCAGCTCCACTGGTTCCCCTTCCTCGCCTGCCACTTCCACCAGCTCGGTGCCTTGGACCTCCACCTCACCCTCCCGGATCTTCTTCACATGGAAGGTAAAGGGTGGCACCCTGTAGACGGCTGTCTTAGAGCGGGCGTACACAACGTGGTCAGGGGTGAAGGACTTTTTCATCTTGTCCCGAGAGGACTTGATCTTCTCTTTGCGCTCAGGGTTGACAGCCATGCGGGTGCCCAGCTTGCCCATTTTCTTCTCAATGTTGTGGCGGGTCTTCTCCAGGTTCTCGCGGGTCTTCTGTCGCGTCTTCTCCAGGTTCTCCTTAGTCTTCTGCTTGGTCTTCTCCAAGTTCTCCCTGGTCTTCTGCTTGGTTTTCTCCATCTTCTCTTTGGAGAAGACCTTCTTTATGTTGTCCACGCGTTGAAGGCTGCTCCGCTTGATGCGTTCGGCCCGTGTTTCTTCAATGGTCTCCTCAATCTCTACCTCGTCGTCGGAGGAGAGATCGTGGTTGGCTTTCTCACCGCCCTTCTCGTCCTCCTCGGCTAACTCCTTCAGCTCCAGCTCCCCCTCACCCTCTGCAGTCTCTGTCACCTTCATGGATTTAGACACAGACACTTTGGAGGGGATCTTTACTTCATCCTGCAGGAACAGAAGTGTAACAATACAAATTATTACTAGTAAGACTGAAGCCTCTGTGCTCATGACTGGAAACCATGGACCTGTTTTATTTTGGACAAATAGTAATAAGAAATATTTAATGGATAAAAGTGTTTTTGTAAAGCGCTACCATATAAACATGGCCAAGATTGGTAATAAAATCATGTTCTTTCAAGTTTTCTTAAATGAATGACCCACAGCAACTTTCACCTCCATGTCTGTGACTATTGTTTAGGTGACATTTCTCTTGATGGCCTTGTTAAAATAATCCAGCATATTCGAGAAGGTAAAAAAATTAAATAAATTAAAGGTGTCTTAAATATTTCAAACACACTCAACGAAAAATACACAACTCTATTAAATTTGATTAAGCACTCCCTCTTGTGGTTAAGACAAGTAAGACAATCTCTTTCGAAAATGAAATCGCTTATAAGTTCGAACCACTTAAACGAAAAACGGTACAGACAGTGTCAGCCACTCAGAAAACTCTGTAAACTTCTGGCAATCATAATTAAACTGCACCTTGAATAAATCTGCGTCATACCATCCTTATCCAACCGATATTTTACAAAATATAAGAAGGAGGAAACAGAGATACAGTACTTATTTTATGGGTTTATTGTGGTGGGATTCAAATACCTGCTCTAAGGTCAGCCTTCTAACCTGACCTGATCCATACACACCCTTGTCAGGTCATAAAATTTTCCACCATTCTGAATCCCAATGCCAAGGAATTAACTTGCCATCCGGACTCCATAATGGATCCCACGTGTCCTCCAGGCTGCCATGAACAATGAACTATTTTTACTGCATTAATAGGTCCATTGTTCAACCTTTCTGCTCCTGATAATAATCCCTGTGATGGATCTCACGCCCCCCAGCCCTCCACCCTGTAAACAGCACTGTAGAAGCTCCTGAACTCCTGACTGACAGAGAGAAAAGAGAGAAAACATCACAGGAGACCCTGAGAGCTTACACAGGAAAGTAGCACTTCATCAACAGCAAATGAGGGAAAAATATAATTTCTCAACTACCTGATTTTTCTTTAACAATCTCCGGTCTGTTTTTTCGGCAACCCCCTCACTTCCCCACCCCTCACACCATTCCCTCATTCCGTGCATTCTGGGTGTGGAAGCCTCTCTGTCTCTCTTCCAGGCCCAGCTGTGTTCAATGCATTGAGCTACTGGTGGAAAAGACACCTTTTTTTCTGCCATCCTAAAATGTTAAGTCACTTCCGTTTTGTGTTCCCTCCAGAGGATTATAAGCCAATATTGTGCATTGTTCTAATAAAAAGCAGGAACACCCGGGTGCATTGTTTTGAAAAATCAAGAAGTAAAGAAAACACCCATTGGCTTGTCCACTACTTTTCTAACCAAAAGTTAACACAAATCCCATACCTGGAAGAAGGAAATGCATACTCCACAGACGTCTTAGTTGAGCCTGTCACCTCTGCCATGAGCCAAAAATCTTCAGATCTTGATCCAAACAACGATATATACCTGATATATGTAGTTCCCCGAAAGTATTGGGACTGTGGATTGAAATGGTTTTTGCTGCTCTATACTCAAGGAAATACAATTCACGATTGAAGTATGAATATGAGGCAAAAGTACAGATCACCTGTTTGTTCTATGAATATATGGTTTATCAACTTGGAATAACAGCACTTTTAGAGTGCTAAAAGCAAGGGGGACATTTCTTTGTAGATTAGCTGATACAATCGACATAAAGTGGATTATATAAAAAAGGAGTTGGAATTACTGAAAGGAGAATGCCAAGAACTAAATATTTAATAGAATTTTGCTTTAGATTTACTTCACACTGAGATCAGTCTAAAAAGAGTGATGACGAAAACCTTTAATGATCGTTACACTGAAAATGATTTGCGCTTTTCCAACATGCCCCACCCCTCCAAACAGCTGGTATGAATTTGGTCCATTTGGAAATGAATGGAAGGAAAAACGGCATCGTGTAAACGGCACACCTGAGGAGCAAGGAAAAGGGAAAAGACCCATGTGTGGGGAAAATACCCCCGCATGAGGAAAGGAATCCACATCTTGGCGTGACTGCCCCATGTCCCCACCCTTCCCTGCTGTTTTCTTGTTGTCATTGTTTGTAAAGGCAATGGGCGGGCAGGAAACTCTTGAAGGCATGAGAGGATGACAAAGACAGGAGGGCTGAAATCAGAGAAAGGATGGAGGGGGGGGGGGGTTGTTAAAAGACTCAGACACAGGAAGTGCCTCTGTGGACAACAAACACAAATTTCCGCCTTTTCTCTTGCTCATTAGTGCTTCCACTTCACCCAGTCTTTGTCAGAGAGGACGGAGCTGATACTGGAACTGCTGTGATGAAACTTAAATTTCAAAATGTTGCATATATTTTAATAGAAGAATCTGGCTCTGAAACCCAAAGCAAGACATTAATTAATAAACCAATGTTAAAAACTATCTGTAGTCCAATGGGTTCACACCATACTGTTAAAATTAGTCCTTTCTACAGAGAGTAATGCCATAACTTCCTTTGAGACTTCAGGTTCACCACCTTGATCAGTGGAAGTAACTGTAAAACAGCCTATTGGGTTTATAACGTTAATTTCAGGCTTATATTTCCTCCTCCACTTCGGATTCCAAACAGCATCTCTGGCTGCCAGCCACTACAACATTCCCTGCTTCATGCAGTAGAAGATGCACTCGACTCCTGGTTCCCGGCAGAGAAAATCCACCCTACACCACTCCTCATTCAAAAACAAACTAAAACAAACTAAAAAGAAACAAAACACTGGCACCAGAGCTCACTGACAGCTGGACCATCATTCAACGGACTGTGACTGACTATACCACCCTGTAACTTCAGTTTGCTGCAAATACACAAGCATTATATTATTTTCCAGTGCCTGATAATTTGAATTCACATAGGATCTCTTATCCAGGAACAACTAGGAATCTCAACATACTTTATTATGATTGGCGTAACGCATCCATCAGTGATGAATATGACCGATATGGATGATGCCCCTTCACACTCTGCCTTGTTGTCAACCACCAAGAGATATTTATGGTACCACACAATTTATGGTAACACAATATAGGTATTTGATCCAAGTTCAAACTATGTCGCCACATTCTTGAACTCCTAATGACTATTGAGCAGCAGTAAAAAGGTGGGATATCAACTATTGCTCTTCAGGATACCACCTACCACCACCGTTCGGAGTACCCCTTTCTGGCCTAGAAGAATGTGAGCTTGACCGTCCAAAATGCCAGATATTCTTCTGCAGCAAAGATTTGGCTGTAACTGCACTTTATTTTGAGGGTCAGATGACTCCAAAATGTAAAGATAAGCAGAACTCAGACAGCGTAGAGCCTCTCACCCATTGTTGATTTCTATTTGTTTTCTAATGGATGCAGATTTACATTTAGAGATGGACCATAAGGTGAATATTCAAACTTGGGGTCCTGGGGACCACCTCTTCGACATCAATGAACAAATCCCATGACAAAAAACTATGGAGACAAGTTTTGCCATTGAACCCTGTAACCTGTAAAGGCACAGGATAGCAAGCTAATGTCAACTAAATTTTCAGTCTGCCTTTCCATGGCCTGAGCTACTCTTTCCACTCCTCCCATTCGGAATGCTGACCTGGGTGCGGAGAGACAGCCGCAGCCGGCTGCGGAGGAAGAAAGACCACGCCTGTTAGAAGGTCTCTCCCTCTCAGCTTCTCAATCCGTCACAGAGCCACTTGGAAAACTGGTGTTCCGAAGGGTATTTACCCAAAATGTGCGAACGTGTTACGAGCAGCACTGGTTACTGCCAGCTTCTCTCAGGACCGGCCACACTGGCACTTTAGACGTCACACCAGGGAGAAAGCACCAAATAAGGGAATATAAAGAGGGCAACTCCTCACTGTGTTGCCAAGGGACGCATACAGAAATACAGTCAATAAAATGCACCAGAGATGAGGTCAGATGAATAACTTAAACTAGTATCTACTCTAAAAACCTGAGAAAAGTTGAAAGAAGTTTTTATTTTACCCTGGAATTTTGAGTCTAGTCGTACATACGCAGATGGTGTAACAAAACGCAGTTCCTAACAAAACTCTAAATGGTATGTATGAGTTGTGAATCCATGAAGAATAAAGATCATGAACAGAAATCTTCAGGGACTACAGAGTGAGGGTGCAGGGAAGCTTCGTGTGTGTGTGTGTGGGGGGGGGGGGGGGCATGCAAGATTACATGACTAAGAGAGGAACCATTCACAGCAACCCCCATCTAAGCCCAACACTGAAGCGTTTTTCTTTATATGGACTTTGAAGTCAAAGCTTTAATCATAAAGCAGTGGTTTTGGTTGCTCTAGGGCATTCTTATGTGAGCCCAGGCGTTTCTTTGCCTGACTTTCTGGTCATGTATCTTCTTTCTAAAACAGAGCCCTGTTGCTACAACAAACCAAACATACCCCCCCCCCCACTATCACACCCTTCCCCCACCACACACACACACACACACACACACACAAGTGTTAGCGGTACCACTGAAACGACTAGGAAATTCTTTCCTTTGCTAAAACCACTTTCAACATCCTACAGTTTCGCTGGAGCTGGACAATGCCTCATTCTTTTCTGTTTATTTTCTCTCATGTGAAATCACAATCGTACAATATCCATGTGATCTTTCCATTTGTCAGAAGAAGAGATAAACATCTACACAGATAACCGTTATCCTGTGATGAACCGAAGCCATCATGCGCATAGGAGATTTCTGATATTTCGGCTAAAGATAGGGTTATAGTTATCCATATAGGCTAAAGAAGCAGTGCTGGAAGAACGTTGGGATTAATTTCGGTACTGAATGGGGAGAGCAGCCAAAACAGGTGGCTCACTAGGACTGGCTAATTTGGCAAATTTCCTGTAGGATCCAAAATAAAATAAATTTAAGCCGGTTAGGATACAATGCCATGTATCACAAGGCATGCATAACGTTGAACTGGCTCATGACAGAAGGGCCCAGTGTTTGAACAGAAGGACGACTGTTCAAACACTGGCTTCAGTATGGAGTGCCCAGGCTCCCCTGAACCACGCCACAGAACATTTCCACCAACCAACAGCAAAGTTCGTCATTAGGCAATGTGTGGAGTTCATTCAGGTCTGTTTATTTACCGCGCTTGTTTCGGCTGTGGAATCCTCTGGAACACTCTTGTCCCATTTCCCTGGTAATCCCTCACCCAGTCAATCTGCTCACGTTGAAATCTGAGAAGGCAGTACTCTTCCTAAAAATATCAAGGGGGATCCCGCATGACTTGCCATGTGATGCTGAAAAATGGGGCCGGAAAATACAATCGAGCATTGTTTATTGGGTTTCATTTCATTAGCATAATTTACCCTGTCTGTTCCCATTCAAAAAATGTATCAACCCTTTTAAAGTTGCGTTGGTGTGTCTTTAGGAATTTTGCTCATGAGGTTAGTAATGCGCCTTTTAAACATAAAAGGAAGACAACCCAAAATAAACTAATTTGAGCTAGCCCCTTAAATCAAATTCAAATTACACCATAAAAAGGGAAAAGTCTCAACATTAACTGATTGAAGATCTAAGCATGGAACCAAACAAGGACTTGAACACCTATGCATTGCCCCACCAACACATGCTGGCTCAGTGGTCAGAGTCTGTGGTTACTGTGTACTATGTGCACACAGTAGAGGGTAATAACGGCCTCTGTCTTCATTTTATGGTCAGTGTGTGCCACACTGTGATCTGAAGAGAAGGTGGATGGACCGTTCATGAAGGCAACATGAGAAAAACTGTAACAGGCACGACTAATGCCATGTCCAGGGGAACTGGCCGCTCTCCCTAACTTGGAAACTGTGCTATATAAAGTAACAGTACTCCAAGGCTGCCTCATGGGAACAGTTTCTCACAAATCCCAGGCTTGTAGTCTGGATACTGATATAGGGCCTGTTCAACTAAAAAAATTAGAGACGTTGCATGAGGAGACTCCCAGATTAATTGCAGATCTCTGCACCAAGTCTGTCTAATTTTCCTTCATTTCTCAGTGCAGGACAAAACTTGAATAAATTGGTTCTATTTCTTACCAAGTTCCATAGCTAACAAAATATAACAATTTGAGTTCAACATTATAAGATCATCATGGCATATCACTGTTGATGAAATAAATTGATTTGGTGTAACAGTTCTTTCCTGTGGAACATGCAGGCCAATTAATGTGTAACACCTTTATTTTTTAACTTTTACGTGCTATCTGCCTGTGTGGAGTTTGCGACTCACTTGTAGTTACCATGGCACCTTGGCGTCACTCTTTCCAATAACAAGTGATGGGAGTTCCATGGATTCTGCTGAAGGATTTATGACCCCACAGACCTCGAGGACATCCCTTTCCATAATTCTGCCTCTTTGGAGAACTCATCACAATTTCCATACATTTGTCATTAGGAAAGGCAAATGAAAGCACATACAAGAACAATTCATTATACTTTTCTAGCATAATTAAATATACACAAAAGAAAAATAAATGAATATTATATAGATATATACACCTGGGAATGATGCAACTGGGCCTTTGAATTTTTTGTTAGACAAGCCTGTACTTGATTCTATAACACTCCAAAATGATTTATGAAATTCCATCAATAACATCTGCCAAGATCAAAAGTATTAGTGATTCATCTTATCTCGTGTAGACCTACCTATTGAGCAAAAGGCACTCTTTTGTTTTTTTTGCTACAAAGCCCCCTCAGGCAATGTCTTTCTGGAAACAATAAGGTGACATATGGATTCTACTCTTTACTATTGTTAGATCAAAAAGTCTGAGGTTCTCTATTTCCAGTTTACATCTGATCGTCTGGCACTTCAGAACACGCAGAAGAGCTGGCCAGCACCAGCTCTCAATTATTTACACCTGGCTTTGTTGAAACAGGCCAGTTCCCTCAGGTATTTAATTGAGAACTTTACAGCAGACATATCACATCACCTGCAAATTTATACATAATATCATATTGTCATGGTTACTGACATTAGCAAAGTAATACACAGGGCCAATTCTCAATTCATCATAAACAAATCATCAATTGGCAAACTTCTGATGATCACTGACACCAGATGCTTTGATGAGGTTGAAATGTCCCTGGCAAAGCAGCAGCTGTCTGTCTCATGTGGCATGGTCTCCAGGCACAATCCCTGCATCCAGCCCCCACTCCACCCCTCACTCAAACCATCAGGTTTTCCTTCCTTATATCCGGCATGTGCTCTATAGACAAGCTCACTGCTATTAATATGTACAACCCTTACATAATGCACATTTTGCTTGGAGGCAGTAACTCTGCAAAAAGCATCAATTTCCTGTATCAGTGTCATTAGCACTGTGCCTGAAACTGCATTTTTGTTGCCATTTAAAACCACACAAAGCTATATCCCACCCAAATTGCATGATGATTTGCACTCAGCTGATGTTGAAAGCTAAACTCAATGAAACAGGACACAAGGGCCTTTTTGAACCCTACTGCAGACGCAAAAGTTACAAAGAATGAACAATATTAGTTTTTACACACTGAACACCTGGACGGACCTAGAATTTTGATTTTCAGTTCCCACAGTTATTATCTGGTAATAAGCAGAAAAGTCTTGGATTCTGGCTTCCAAGTAAGGCACCAAAAAATATGTCTCAATTCTAACGGGTGCCCAATAGATTCCAGGTTTGAATACGTAGTGGAGAAACCCCCTATTTGTTTTGCCTGAATTGCCCCTGCATATGTCTAATTGTGTAATTCATTCTGTACTATGTTTAACAATAATAAAAGTAATTATTATTATTATATAAACCACATCAGTTATACTGCTCTAACCAGAGTTTACAGAGGCAAGTTTATAGCTGAAAGAAAACAAATAACTAATAACTAATGTGTTAACGTATTTCAACCCTTTCAAAAGTCACACATAAAATACACATAAACAAATTAGCTTTAATATAATATAATTTAATCTATCTGTCTATCACGTGGTGTTTCCCTTACTGAAAAAAATAAAGGTCAAACAAATTGTGGAAGAAAGAAACTCCATTATTTGGTCTATAAAATAAGCCAAGAAACGAATTAAAATGTCAAGCAATAGAAAAAGGCCGTTGATTTCAGAAACAACTGGAAAAAAACTGCGAGATCAAGTGAAAATTCATTAAATGCATTGTAAGCTAAGGAACATTGTGAGCTAAGGAACTTGCTAAATACATTGTGAGCTAAGGAACATTGTGAGTTAAGGAACTCATTAAACGCAAGGAACCACTTATGGAAAGAAATGAATCACAGAACTTTTTCCCCTCACACAATCAAACAAGTATGCACCATTTCCTATTTTTAGAGCAGGGTCTCCTTTTTCCCCTCCTCAGAGCAAGCCTCCAGAAAAAGCTTTCTTGAACAATTATGCACAGATACGATGACTGATATGACTGGTGTTGGATTTAAAGTTGGAGAGAATCATGTAAACTCATAAATCATGTGTGGGAATAAAAGTGAGGTGATTTCAAGTGGACTCGAGAGAGCATTTATAAGAAAAAAATAAGCTAAGTAAAATAATGAATATTGCAGTAAACTTGTATACATACATTCCATACTGCAAAGTCCCCTCATTAATCAAAACCTGACCTTTGGTTGGTTGTAGAATCCTCCATCAAGATGACTTGGTTCTCCCTGTTTCATGTATAATATTTCCAGATGAGAGGTGTTTGACTTATAGTGGGAGGAAAATTATTTTAATGTTGGTATGGTTAACCTGTCAGGCGTAGCAAGAAACTACTATCGTGGGAGACAGAGACAGGTGGGTTGGGCAGGGGTTGATAAAGATGGTGGCAGCTGGGCTGGGTTGGGAGTAAAGAAGCACAAATACCAGTGAGATGAATCAGGGGCTATAGTCTTCATCAAAAGGCACACGGACAGATGCTCTCTGCTTACAGTTACTCCCATGCAGACCTTTCAAATTCCAGCAACAACTCTCTGAAACCAGAAACCGGCCTCCGATCCCAAGGGGACAGTGCATAACAAGCAGGCAAGCTGATGTCCTGGTTGACAGCCTTAATGGGGCTCACTCTCTCTTGCATTGTGCCGATGAACACTACTGTCTCTGCAACACTGCAGGACCAGGGCCACACTTCGCTCTTAGATTTTAAGTAGCAGTGCAAAATCCGATCACCAGTGAGACAAAAATGTCAGGGCCACTCGTGTCGAAGTGCAGGGCCTCCTCAAGGCAGGGAACAGCAATGGATGGATACTCAGTGAACAACAACAGCTAAATACAAAGCCCACCAGCTGTGACTGCAGCCTTTTGAAAGATGCCTCTTGCCCAACAAAATTAGCTGGTGTTGGGCTTTATATCAAGGAAATCTGAGTAAATTATTTTCCGTGAGTCATATTTTTCTTCCAATCAGATTTCAGACGGCTTGCAGAGGCAAGCTTTTCCTAAACACCTTGATTGTGGTCCCTCTTTCAGCCTCAACTAAATCTTTTCCAATAACTTACTTTCCAATGCTCATTAATTACAGCTGTCTAAACCTTTTCCTTCTGTATACAGATGTGTTGAAGCTGCTCTGTTCTGTGGAGGGTCTAGCCTTTACTATTCATCACTACAGCAGAGTGACTTCAGCAAATAAGGCCAAAAGCAGAAACACCTAGCTTTGATACCCCTGGCTTTCACTTATTGTGGTTCATGATTGACTTCTTTCCCCAACTTGGAGCCACAGACTCAACTGTTCCTCATGATTGCATTACAGGCCCATGAAAACCCTTACAACCCTAGAGACTGATCTACAGGCAGTCTGTTCTCCCGACTCGCACCTCAGTGATCTCCCGTTGTACTCTGACACCTTTAAGAAAAAAATATAGTGGCTACATATGCTTACGTTATGGTGGTGACAATTTCATTTGAAATGTTGAAATTGTTGTCTTTTCCCTGCCTCGATTCTCATATTGTTTACACGTAAGAGAATCATGTAGATGTTTTTCTGATATTAAAACTGGAAGACACTGTCTCTCACACCAAGAGAAAAGCTCCATAACAGCTTTTTTTTCCCTCACAATTCATAACGGCACAGTGAAAACGTGAGTTCAAATTCAAAAAGAAGCACGATTCATTCAATGTAATAATAATTCAGTGCTAACTGTGGAAAATTCAGTGCTAATTGTTGTCCTTGGATTCCAGGAAAATTTCTATTGCAAAAAACAATTGTAATTGTAGCATTGTTCTGTAATGACAATCGTGACGATGACACACACCCATTCTCATTAGCGGAACCTAAACTAATAAACTAACAGTAAAACCCTCCACCACTACTGACAGGAGTTCTGTAAAATGGTATGTCTTGGTATATGCTGTAAGGCATAGCAGGCATTCCAGAAAAGATTTAGAAATCATAAATTAAGCCTCCCAGAGTAAATTGATAAATTAGTCATACTCCAAACACCTTCAGTTTTACAAACAAGCTCAATACAAGATTTACAGCAAAATGTACTGTGCTAAGAAATGAGCTTGAATTTACAGAGAAAAAGCCACAGGAATACTACGTGCTTTTTTGTCTAAATGTTTAATCTGTGACAAATTAAACCTTGCTAGTCTGCCAAAATGTCTCACCACCTATCAAAGAGAGTGAAGAGACTTTGAGAGCGCGGAGTCTCCACAGGGCTCCTTGCTGGTCTGCCCTAGTTGCTGGGATTGACAGGGGGTACGAGAGCCGTCCAAAGCTTCTCTGAGCCAGGGTGGAAACTCTGAACGTTTCGCGCCACTGCGCAAGCTGCAAGCTATTAGACATTACGACACGCAAAGCTAAAAAAAGGGGCTCCAGGGCTGAAACCACAGAGCGTCTTTCTCAAACTAAGTGTTCGTCATTCAACTTTCTTTCCTTTCTTTCCAACCACTCCTGCTCAAAGAGGAATCAGCAGATCCTGCTGTATTTTTCATCTTCACAATAATTTTATTACAAATGTACCAATATGACTCAACAACTGAGCTACAGGTACAAGTTAAGACATTGTGTTTCTCTGTGCAAGAAAATAGCCTCTATCATTGCACTTACACACATAGTGTGAACAAAGATACTGTGTAAGCATGACCCCTGATAAAAAAAAAGTTCAATTGTATGATATCTGTTTTAAGTCCTTGCCCACTGTAAATGTTTGAGACACACTTTAATGGCACAGCAACTGGGACTAAATGGAAATAAAATAGTTTGTTGGGGGTAAAAATATGAGGATTAAGCAATTGTTTGCACAATGAAGGCATATTTGTGGGGGAAAAGCCTTGGAATCTACAGCAACACTTCTGGAGACCACATTGATAGTTTCATCATAACAAAATGCAACTCTAATGAGGAGTGCCGGAAACAATATTCCTCCCACAGTGTGAAGTATGAAGATTTATCTGTCTTTTTTTTTATCTGCTTTTGATATATTAGTCCCCTGGGATCCCTTGCTTCAAAAATTTCTGGTTCTTGCCCTCTTCGCAAGAGCCAGTTTACTGTCATCGAGATTATTTGTCGCCCGCGACCCAACAATGTAACATCAGGCATAACATTTTTAAGGTTATAACTGATGAGCTGTGCATGTCTGATCACCATAAATACAAGACTACAATTCAGATTCCACAGTTCACTTTTTAAAAACCACATAAATATTTCAATATTCTAACTATCATTTAAACTGCCTTTCCATAAAACGATCCTCCTATTGACCTCTCGTTCAGTTTATACAAATTTTGATATTTTCCCCTTGCCATTTCAACAAATACTGTAATATTGTACCAATTAGTGTAGTTTTTCAGTGAGGTCCATCGATAGCTGCCTCATGGACTCCTATCTGCCCTTCCTAGTGGGTGTGAATCACCATCAGTAGCTCCTCTGGAGGACAGCAGATAGGGAGACCGTAAAGACATTCTAACATCGTGTTCAGACAAGGCTGCCTAGAGACAGCCAAAGGTCACAGGATAACGGCTAAAGATAAGGCTAATTGAGCAGTGAATGTCTGTACGACTGTGACCCACTGGATATGGCGCCCGACACACTGACTCCACTCCTGCTCCAGCTCCCACTACTGAGTAGGCACGCCCCTCACCTGATAGATCATGACTTTGAAGTTTCGCCTTTTGAGAAGCTCGTTTTCGTTGCTCTCCAGCTTCTTGATTTGGCCGGCCTGCTTCTCAAGGTTGGTACGCACTGACTTGACGTTGACGCTGACCTTGCGCACCTTCTCCAGCATCTTGTTGACGCTATTGGAGGTGGTTGTGTGGCTCTTGGAGAGCTTGGTCAGCTCACTCTGGATGCCGGTCACTGACCTCTCCATCTCCTGCTGCCGAGACTCCAACCCGCTCTGGGTCTGCTGGATTTGGTCCACTGCCCCGATGATCTTGTCTAGCAGGGCCAGCACCATTACCCCATTCACCTGGGAGTCATTCTTCTCCTCCTTCCCAGTCTCCCTCTCCTCTTCTTCATCCTCAGATGGTGCCAGGGCCACCTCTTCATCGTCCGACACCTCTGTCAGGGCTGTCTGCTCTAGCTGCACGCTTGAATCTGCCATTGCCTGTCAGTTGGTTGTCAAAAACAAAATTATAAGATCTGGTGCAGCAAAGCTAAAAAATAAAAAATAAAACAATTAAGTGCACTAGTTTGAGCTTTACCGCTTCTTTCAGATCTAAAAATGTGTCAGTTTTTCCCCACCCTTCAGTCTACTTTGCTTTTCTCCCCCCTTTTCGCTCAGTCTCCTTCTCTCTTGTCGTCTGCCCTGGGAAACTAGCCAGCAAACAGGATCGGACAACTCACAGCGGCAACATGCGCACCCGTACTTAAATGCCTCGGCAACTCTCAAAACCTTCCAGTCAAACTAACGTGCCGTTTTTTCCCTTTACACCCCTACCCCCGTGCCTGGTATAACTCTGCCCCACCCACTTCCCTCCCTGACTCCACCCAATGGTATAAAAACTCTAGCCCTGGTCAACTCCCCCTGTGGGCCTGGTGACCCAGCCCTTCTGCAGAATGATTGGAATAGTTAGAGAGAAGCCGCAGAGAGCTCTTCACATGCAAGCACAGGCACAGCTAGGAGAGGAATGTGAAGCCAGAGCTCCAATCATTTTTTTTTTTTACATTTCTTTAAGGACATTTTAAGTGAAACAGGGGGAAGCAGAGTAGAATTTAACTCTTTCAATTATGGGAGTTGCAAAACATTATGGATGGCTCTGACACGGGCAGGATTAGATATGACTGGGGGAAAAACAACACTAAAATAAAAGCACCTCATCCCCTCTGTAGTATTCCACCGATGCAGAGGGAAAGAAAGGAAGCGAGTAAGTGGGGTTGGTTTGGGCAGCTGTGATCTCAGCAGTGTCAGATGTTGCCTAGTGCAGCTCCCTTCATTGTTCTGTGGGTACAAAGGAAAGGATTCTAGTCAATATGGCCAGATTGATAAAAGGCTTATTCTGCAATAAAATAGGTGTCCTGACCTGGTGCCTGCAGCCCAGTCCCAGGCCCATCGAAAAATTACAGATAGAAACAGGGTTTCATGCAAGAAGGATCTCATACAGGTATGTAAAACTACACACACAGTGAGTCAGAGACACTCTGAATAAAGAGCCCACGTTTCTCCTTAAAACGCGTTCTGGGAATGTAATCATATGGCTTCTTCCAATCTGAATAAGAAGTTGATCTATTTAATTTGACATTAGGCAACTGTGGCACTGAGTATAGTTTGGTGTTCAAACAGCCCCTCAAATAAATGTGTGTTAAATGATGATCTACTGCATTCTATGTGTTGATGACAAGCAGCAGAACTTTGTTTCTATTTTTTGCCAAACTTCCAAAAGATGGTGGGTTTTTTTCTAGTTGTGACTTCCACACTTTCATCTTAAGTGTTCCAAACTGATAACAGTACAGTAACACACTACGCCCAGCTAAATTTGCTTTATGTTTGACACCCTGGCCTTTCATGTGCTGCCTGTGGCTAAATTTACTTCCACATAATTAGAGCATTAGTGTCTGATTCTTTACCTAGTCGTTAAGTTCCCTCCCAGCCACTTCACTAGGAAGAATTGAATGGGCTCAGACAGCCCTTACAATGACTGCATTTTGACTGACGCAGAAATTAAAAGATTAAGATATTGTGGTGTCACTGGGGGTTACGTCCCCACACCTGCAACACGTGTGCATCCTTGTGTTTTGTGTTTCCCTCGCGCTCATTCTTCATTCAGATGTCCGTCTGCAATTGGCCATTCGTCATCGTCACCTGTCAATCATCATCATCCCCACCAGTTTCCGGACCGATCATGTGTCTGTCCCAGCTCATAAAAACCCCAGCATTATTTGTTACCCTTTGAGTGAAAGGTAGAGAAGAGATTTGAGATTTGGAGATTTGGAGATTTGTTAGTTGTTAGTTGTTTCGTTTGTACTTCGCTCAAAAGATCATTGTGTGTTGTCTCAGTAGTCGTCTTGCTCTGTGTTCTGGGCGTTCGTTTGTTTGTATTTGTTTGACTAGTAATTTATTAGAAATCACCATTTGTTTTGCCCCTGTACACGGTACAGTGTTTTTGTTTATTTTGTTTATATGCACAGGAGCAAGGGGATAGGTAAGTCACCTGTGGGTTTACATTATTACAGCATGTAGTGTACCTGTGTTTAGAACATTAGGTTAGGAACGGATGCCAAACCATGTATTTGGTTTAGTAAGTTTTTCGTTAGTTCTTTTATCACTTGTTTTGCTTTGGCACCATTCTCTGTTCCCTTGTTTTTCTTGTGACATTTAATTGTTAATAAATATGAATCATTGCACATTCAGTCACTTGCTTGGGTCAGTTTGTACTACAACACACAACTCCCCCTGTGCTGGGCTGTGTTAGGCCCTTCCTTACCCCTAGAGTAAAATACCACCTGAAGGGTTGTAACACTGGGAAACCTGACGGTCCTGAAGAGGGTCCACACAGCATTGTTGCACATGAGAAAATCTAGCAGTTGTTATTGCCTGAGCCACTCAACGTTTAATACCCCTATGCGTGCAATGTCTTTAACCAGCATTGCAGTGTCACACCAAGAATACTGCCAGGCATAAAATTGGTCTATTCCTTTGTCTATGTCCTTTATTGTTATTTAGGATGAAAAAACAAATAATAGAAATACACAGCTTATATTCATCCTATACGCAGTTATTACTGTGTGGCACAAACTCTTTAATAGTAAAGACACGTTTACTTTTTCTACTGCTGAATTCTTTCATTTTCTGTTCACCAACACAGAATTGAAAAAAAATATTTTTTTAACTTTAATGTCAAAACCTTTTGACTTAATATATCTGGTAAATAGGCTGCGGTAACATATCTGCCTCGCACTCCATCAGTCACGCCCCTGATTCAGTCAAGAAGATCTGATTCTCCCGAATACTAGAGAATCTCAGGCATTCCTTGGAAACGTGTGCTGATTATCCAATTAACATTCCTCAACACCATGTGCGCTTACACTCAGTTCCCATTCGTCCAGCACCTCCCAGACCTGTTTCCTGATTACCATTTATACCCCTCACTCCCATCCCTCTGTGTGAAGTCTTGTTTGTTTATTATGCATGTTTTGCTGCTGAGTAGTGCCCAGTGCCCAGTGCCCAGTGCCCAGTGCCCAGTGCCCAGTGCCCAGTGCCCAGTGCCCAGTGCCCAGTGCCC
>JAOVYW010000074.1:4036286-4073224 GCA_025775045.1 Hiodon tergisus | reverse complement strand
TTTTTTTTGTTTTGTTTTTAGTTACCTGACATACGACGTAATCACAGCCTTGTGTTTTTTGCCAATCACACATTGAATCCTTCTATGAGTTTCCTAAATGGTCAAGGATCTATTGCCATTTTTTGTAAAATATAAAATAACATACTTTGACGGCACGGTCCCCACTTCTTAATTGAACATTTTAACAGTTTTCCATTTATTTTTAAATCGGTTTACATAGGCCTTTGCATAACTGTCAGTCACAGATTCTCTGGCTTTGGTGACGTCACATTCCTGCTTGAGAAGACATAGTCCATCTGATGTTTACTGGAGGACACGTAAAAGGTCGGAAGGCTTGAATTAAAATATGCAATAATTGACATATTCTATACATTTTTGACTCGATAGCTGTACGGTTTTTGTTTATTATTTGTTGTTTTATCGTTATTAATCTGAGGGTATTTCATGAGATATTACATTGCTATAATTCATTTTAGTTTTAACTATCATTAGGTGAACGTAGCACGCTAACCTGTGAGTTAACCTTCGTCCTTCGAAATCACGATTTACTATTGCTAATAATAATTTGGAATATGGTCTGGTTTAATTCTTGACGATGACATTAGTATCTCTTTTTGTACGAACGAACGAATGAATGAATGAATGCTAAACAAAAATGGCTGTTATCTTATTCACACAGCTCGTTCCACATTTTGCTAATACTTATTAAATGTAGACATAAATTTGCTGATGATTCGCATTATTGTTTTTATGTCGGTAAGTAACAACCCGTTTAGGCTTTGCATCGGATGACAATGATGCTAATGACAATGACAGTGATGCCTTCCTTCATTGTTTTAGCTTTGAATATCAAATAGCTGCAGCACAGTGACTGATAAACGTAGCAGGAGACGCCATCGACGTAGGTGCTCTTCGTTATGTTCCCATTCTAAGAAATCTTAAGGGAAATTTAGGCGAATGAAAGTTTATGACATTAGCAAATATTGAGTTGCCGATTCGACTTTAACTGAAATGCCGATACAATTTTTAAAAAACATTGTGCCTGATTAATTTAAAGCAGCAGTCGGATTAGCATCGCTGTAGCCTTTTCTACAAAAATCTTTATTATAGTCATATTAAGTGTCATATATGGTTTATTATAGTCATTATAGTTGGCTATTGGAAACCGAAATATTAACGGAATTGCGTCCTTGGAAGGTTAATGATAAGGCGGTTTGCTAATATCTTCATGAAAACTGGTTTTCTGTAATTTTATAGTCATTTTAATCGTTTATTGTTATTCAAGGTATTGATATTCTGGTATTTTAATTGAACAATTATCAGCAAATAGAGTTGAGTGGTTGTAGGATTACGCACGACAGAGGGCTGGTACCAGGGTCACATGGTACAGGAATTTAATCCTAAACCAGGAGGTTTGCTCGGCATCTTCCTTCTCAGATACCTCGTTCTCTGATACAGTGTGCTGAATAAACACTAAATCTAGTCTAAACACTGAGGTAGAAAGAATCAATCATTAAAAAATGATATAATTTTAAAGCCTCAGAGGTTGTTCAGTCATATAAATGCATGTTAATGCTAATTCAACTGGACCTGTATTTGTTCTATTTTAGTCCTGTGCTTGATTTTAAGGAAGCTTCACATTCAATTGCCAAACTGAGGGAAGGGTTGTTGATGATAACAAATGTGTTTCTTAAGTGCAATATTCCTTTTATTCATATATTATCTGTTTAAACCAGCTTGAAACTAGTCAAAGTAATAACATCGTGAGAAAACCCTTTGACATCATAGGTATCAGCCTCTTGTAGGTGACTGTCAGCAGCAGTCATTTTGTCAAGAATACTAAATTAAAGTTCAAAGTTGCGATGGACCTTAATTGAGTATGAACTTTCAGTATTGATTAAATATTTCAAATTTTTTCACATTTTAAAATAATCAAGCAAAGCTAACAATTTTGTCTAAAAGATAAATAAATAAAAAGATTTGATATCTTTTATAAAGTTTTGTTTTTTGCAGTATCCTAACCTAAATACATTATCCTAAATAATTATACATCATTGGATACAAGCTATGTCAATTAGAACTTGTCTGGTACAGATAAATTTATCTTTAAAACATGAACAGAAACATTCTGTCAGATTAGTATATATTCTGTCAATATAGTAATGCACAAAATAATATTTAATCACAGTTGTCGCCCTTTTTAGTTAAAATTTTTCAGGACTGAGTTGTGCCGTCTGCTGCCACCATGGGGGAACTCTTCAGAAGCGAGGAGATGACCCTTGCACAGCTCTTCCTCCAATCAGAGGCCGCCTACTGTTGTGTCAGTGAGCTGGGGGAGCTGGGAATGGTCCAGTTTCGTGATGTGAGTATCTGTTCAGCATCGAAGAGGACCCTTGCTTTTAGCTATACAGGTACTCCTCACTTAACGACCTACCTGTTTAACGACCGGCTCTCCGACCAGTCTGTATTGGACGCTGTACGAGAACTTTGGTCGTGAAAACGGCAGCGCATATGAACACTGCTGTATAAACATTGAAAAATATACTACATTTTTTTATAAATGGTGCAAAGGTGACATTAAAACAATATCTAAAGATAGTTGTCACAAACCCACTGCCAGTACAGTATGCTTGAAATATCGGTAAGGGGCGGCTCCTAGCTTATTGACCAATTCGCTTAACTAGCTAGTCATAGGAACGTATCTCAGTCGTTAAGTGAGGATTAGGTGTATTTGATCATGAACCCACTGAGAAGCAGTGTTAACACGAATCATATAAGGCTATCATGGAAATTGGACCGACCCTTATATGTGTACTGTGTCATTTACTAATGAAATTTAGCATGTTCGCAAGTTACCTTTTAAATATGCGTGTAATAGTGCTTTAGCCTATTAAACCATAAAGGAATAGAGAGTCTCGACAAAACAAAAGAGGTGATTGTTTGCTCAACAGGCAACGGCAACCATGCAGTCCGTGTGTGCTCTCATATTGCTGAATTTTAAGACCAGTGCTATGTCTATAACAAATACCTGTAACAGATGTGTTACTATTGAAAATAATATTTTTATTTTGCTTGTAGCTGAACCCGGACGTAAATGTGTTTCAACGCAAGTTTGTCAATGAAGTGAGACGTTGTGAAGAAATGGACCGCAAGCTGAGTGAGTGTCTAGTGTGATTTACTAAAATCCAAAGATAAACATTCAAAAGGGAATTTGTGTGTAACCTCGTATTCAATGTGAGCAGGTCTTTTTATGTGTTGCCATTAATTGGATAGCAAAATCAACTGCAATGCTTGGATAAAATTGAATCCGTACAATTTGTAAAGATTTTAAATTTAATTATATTTATTGCTAAATATCTACATCAGAAAAATCAGTTATACACAATAAAAATACAAGGCAAGCTAATTTGCCTTGTTAATGTTATATTATTTGTGAAGGATTTGTTGAGAAGGAAATCAAGAAAGCCAACATTCCAATTGTGGACACTGGGGAGAATCCAGAAGTTCCCTTCCCAAGGGACATGATTGATTTGGAGGTAACTGTAGTTTTCATGCTTTTGTAATGTTTAAGAAGACTCCAGAATCTGCATTTTTATGCAATTGAATCTTTTGCTGACTGTTTTCATTGTCTTTATTCAATGATAGGCCACATTTGAGAAGCTGGAGAATGAACTTAAGGAGATCAACACGAACCAGGAGGCCCTGAAGAAGAACTTTCTTGAGTTGACAGAGCTGAAGCACATCTTGCGCCGAACTCAGCAGTTCTTTGATGAGGTCAGGTGGTTTAGTTATAAATCAGGCCTTTTCGACTTCTCATGAGCCAAATATTGACTCACTGTGGACTTGTTTATCTGGTTGACAGATTCCTGTCCAGTACAATGTAGGCATTAATGGCTCTATTCCCATGCACACTAGATGTCTACCACACTAATCTACTTTCTCTTGTAGAAGTAATGTGTTTCTGTTGCCCTCGTGGCTGTTGTACCATTAAGTTATGTGGTGGCAGCTTTGTGTTGTAGTAGTCAAGGCATAATACAGGGTTCAAATCCAAATCCATATCCTTGAGTGAGGTACTTGACCTGAATTGCTTCAGTAAATATAGCTACATAAATGGATACAGAACCAAAATGTAAGTTGCTTTGGATGAGAGAGATCTGTTAAGGAACAAAAATAAATATAATTGTGTTAAGGTGTAGACAAGTTACAATGTAATCACTAGATCTTACTAAGAAATTTAGTGGAGTTAACCATAGAACTTTGTCTAATAACTTCAAAACCCTTGGCACTTGATATTATGCTCATCCTGTTAAAAATACCGAATTGGGTGTACGTTTTAAAAAGATAACTTATAATAGCACAGATAAAGTTGCTCTAAAAGGTGTCTCTAAAAAGTGTCTTGTTAAAAAAGTGTTTTGTTTATAAATGAATACAGTTACTAATTCACTTCACAACCAATTACTTTTGAATTATCCTTTGAATGAACATGTTTCTTGAAAGCAACTGAGCCAACCAGCAGGAGACCGAACATGATACTGATAAAGATCTAAAATACCCAAGCCTTTTCATGAGATTGAAAATTATTTTTCCCACATTCTGTTTTAACATGATCTGAGAATGAGAAATGCAACACAAGGTAAATTCTCAGCCATTACTGATGCCTTTACTTGTATGCTGGATAGTGGCTTTGCTATTGGTTTAAAATGAAAAATTTGATTACCCCAGTGTGAAAAACGTTTTGGAAGGCAGATTCGCAGTGGTAGGTCTATAACATGTGTTGACTCGTCTTCCCTCAGGGTCATGCCAAACAAACCCAGGCCTACAGAACTGAATAGGAAACGTGTTATTGTTGATGGGATGCTTGGTGACAGGACACATTTTGTTGTCAAGAGCCCTGTTAAATGTGGATGCAGAGGAGAAACAAAGGGCTTACTTGTAATGCCATGAAATCAGACATTTACAAAACCATTAACAACCTCCTCATTCTTTCTACTACTGAATTTAGGATAATTATTATAGCTTTTAAGTATAGTTCCCAAAAATGCAAAGGGGAAAACTAATTAAAGCAAACATTTCAGGAAACCTAAAAAATAATTTACATTTATCTTTGTAATTGTTACTGTTTCTTGTCAGTTGGTTAGCAATATTTAGATTTCATTTTTAGTTTTATTTATTTATTTTGAATTATGCAGCATTTATTTCAGTGTCAAAACAATCACTTCTATATGATAATTTAAAAGGAGATTGTGAGATTTTAATTTTGATGCTGAAAAAAGCTTTTTTCAGTCAATTTGAGGTAAATGATTTGAACAGACAAAACACCATGTTGGATTTAATCAGAGTGAGGTTAATAAGACATTAAGGGCTCTGGTTTTGGTGGTCATGGTAACGTGTCCTAACGTAGGCGGTAGCACTGTGCAGCCATGCTGATATTGTCATGTTATGGTGGAGCCAGCAAAACTGTTAAAAGGGTTCGCTTAAATTAGTATTCAACATAAAAGGGCGTGGTTACACAGTAGCCAATCACAGCTGTTTGTTCCCTTTAAGAAGCAATGCATTTGACATCACAAACTGTTTTTTTAGAAATGGCAGCAGATGCATTTCACTCCACTGCATGATTTCTGATCAGAAATGTGGTTCCGTTCCTGCTAATCCTTCAGTGCACTGCAGACAAATGCACCGTTCACTCCTGTCCTATGCATAAATACCATTTTGGTGTTTTTAAGGTAATATATATATTTTTTTTCCATGTATTGGTTGGGACCACATACAATAACAAACATTCATGATTGAATATGAGATACATTGTACATTCAAGTTAGCCAAAGCTAATTGGTAGTCTCAAAAACATACAAAATGACGATAACAGTAAAATGAAAAAAATGTAGATTTAATGTCCTACCCAACAATGCGCACCCCATGCCCAGCTCGGCACAAGTTGATTTCTTGCAGTACTTCAGATGACCGCTCTCGCCAGGTAGCGCTAAATTTTAAAAAATGGTAAACCCACCTCTGCCCTCGCTCTTGGTTGGGTCATGGGCATAGAGCCCTACAACATTCTTATGTCACTCAAATTTCACTTTAGTCCCGTTAAGTCTACATTTTGAATGTGTCGTTCTCATCATTATCTGCAGATGGAGGACCCAAATCTGCTGGAGGAATCATCCTCCTTGCTGGACCCCAGCGAGGCAGGGCGGGGGGCACCACTGAGGCTCGGGTGAGTTCAGACTCTTTTATCCTTCTGGTTTTAAAACTAAGAGTAATATGCATTATTTCAATAGTTTTGTTCCTGATAGCGGTGTGACTGTAGACCCTGAAGCCCTAAAGGCCTGTGCATTTATTTAAATGTATTCACATGATAATAATACTCATTATACATATGACTAAGTATGCATTAGTGTTGGTGCTACTGAACTTTCCCATGCTCTGTCTGTATGCACAGTTGTATTAATCTCACTTGGGACATTTCTGCACCCCGGTCTACAGGACCATCTGATAGTGTCTGAGCTGATTTTGGCTTTGTGGCTTTTCTACAGTCCCAACAACCAATTTAGAAGAAGACTACTTGATTAGTATTTATTTTTTACTAGTAGGACTTAAGGATTTGTTGTTGACTGTGCAGGTTTGTTGCTGGAGTGATTAGCCGAGAGCGCATCCCCACTTTTGAGAGGATGCTGTGGAGGGTGTGTCGTGGCAACGTCTTTCTGCGGCAGGCAGAGATTGAGGATCCATTGGAAGACCCTACAACGGTCAGTACTATACTGTTTTTCTCAGGTACTTTGAAGATAACCATGTTTAGTTTTTATCTACATCCCAAAGATTGTTTTTTTATTTTTGTTTTTCCTGTGGGACTACATTCAATTTAAGTTGGCAGCATAAACAGCACAACACACAATGAGCATTTCACTTTAGTAAAAAATAATTAGTTCATTCCAATGAGCGGTCCCTAGCATTGCAGACTCCTTTTTTTGCTTCTATGTCTCTTTTCGTTGCTTTGAAACACCCCTATCGAAATGGGGGCATGACAGCTTCAACCTGAAGTGCTATAATTTAATATAGCTAGAGAAACACAGAGTGATGCAATTAATTGACTGTGCACGATTATCTAAAAACTAAATGTTAGCAAAGAGTTTCAAGCAAAAATTTAATTGAAAGCATCATGAAGGGACACAATTTAGTAGTCATATGGTGCTAATACTAACACTTAATTTTGATTTATTTGCAGGTTTATCTTTTTTGATTACAATATTTGTTTGGATTGCAATTCTATTGCGAACAAGCTTACGGTTATAATTAATAAAAAGAATGGATTGCAGGTAGGAAATCTGGTACTCCATGAAAAGAGTTTTGATTATACAATGGATTGCCCTGCTTGATGATGATCAAAGTTGTGCTTTAGCCTTCTTGCCATGTGGTTGTTACAGTTTAGCCTTGTATAGCCTACAACAATGTTTAAGGTGAACTTTGGGTGGCATGCAATTGATCCGTGGCGATAGAGAGAAAACTCACAAGTGCCATAAACAAGCCACCATGCTCCAGTTTTAAAACTTGTCATTGACTGGTTTGAAATGACTCGGAATGAAAGAACACGATACGGCAAACTAAGGCTGTGAGATCCCTGGCTGTTGTAAATAAGTCAATATTAATCTCCCATTGAGGTACTAAGAAACTTTTCTGATAGCTAAGCTAGCTAAAGTAAGGTTTGTGTTGCCTTGCAGAAATTCTTTGTTTCTCAGTCTATTATTAATGTGACCGGGACTATATTCTCTAGCGGTGGGATAAATTCTAATAAATCTGCTTTAATGAAATGGTGTCATATTGGTTTTATATATGGTATCCTAACAACGTTTTTTAAAGTGCATATACAGTGTGTATAATAAGTATTCACCTTCCTTGGATGTTTTTATATTTTATTTGTTTTAAATATTGAATCATAGTGAACTTCATTTGACTTTTCTGACTCTGATCAACAGAAAAAGACTTTCATATCAAAGTCTAAAGACATTTCTACCAGTTTTTTATAACAAATTTTAACGAAATTTATAACAAATATTAAACATAAAATAATTGGTTGCGTAATTATTCACCCCCTTTAATGCGACTCACCTAAATCATCACTGTGCAGCAAACTGGTTCTAGAATTAGCTCAGTTAATTAAAAAGAGATCACCTGTGCACTGTCAAAGTGATTTGATTTAAGTCATGGTGTAGCATTGCCTGTCATGGCTTAAATAAAACAGCACCAGAGCAGACTGGATCTGTTTTGTGGTGATACAGCTTCATCGTCAACACCTCCACTTTATGCCTTACCTTTGCAGGGGGACCAAGTTCACAAGTCAGTGTTCATAATCTTCTTCCAAGGAGACCAGTTGAAAAACAGGGTCAAGAAGATATGCGAGGGGTAAGGTCCAGCGAGACATAAAAAATCCAACCATTATAACTGTAATGTTTTCCGTAATGTTGTCCTCTCTTTTTCTTTTGGTAAATTAATAAAAAAAATCTTCATCAAATACCCTGAATGACGGTGTATTAAGACTCAACCCTATTATTAATTATTAGTAATTTTAGCCTTTTTCTCTAAAACATTTACTTCAGCTTTGTAGTACTGACGGTAATAGCATTTGTGATCATTCCATAATTACTTAGAGCAAATTAGATAACTCAATGGGAAAAATGTATGATCTGAAATGGACCTCGACTGCATGGTGCCACAGCGGGTTTAAAGCTTTTGGTTATTGATTGCGTTGTTTTTTTAAATCTGGTACTACCTTTGGATGGGTGACGGACGCAATCGTTTTAAGTGTCTTCATGTGGCTTCATCCAGGTTTCGTGCATCTCTTTACCCCTGTCCTGAGACACCCCAGGAGAGAAAGGAGATGGCGGCAGGGGTCAACACACGCATCGATGACCTTCAGATGGTACACACTAAAAAGTTTTGACTGGCCAAAATGCAGTGCAGTAATACCCCCAGAGAATTCTTGTCAGCCACAATGCACATGAAAAGTTAACTCAGCTTAATCACAAATATAAACGTTAGCTATGACTATCAGGCGAGGGTAATGCTGAACGAGGCAGCCTGCACTGCTCACTGAATAGATTTTTACTCTCCAATGGGTTACACCTTAAATTCCTGTTTCATCTATACCTCTGCCAAGGTGCTAAAGAGGAATTTAATTTGGTAGTGTAGGTAAACATAGATTCTCGCTGCTGCTACTTATGTTTCAATCAGGCTATTATTTTAACGTGTTAGCAAGAAAATTACAAACGGGTTTAAATTCCTTGTTTACTTTGGTTGATGGAGGCGGTTTCAGATTTATTTGGGCCCTTGCCACTGGCTTTCTGCATTGAAAGACCTGCCAAGCGCTGTCCGGCCTTTTTGGAGAACACTGTAGGAACACTGATAACTTTATCAGCCCTGCACATCTGGTCCAGGCTGGACCTGAGAGGACGGTGCTCCTGGTTGTGGATTCGGAGGCTATTGTTTTTAAAGTACTACCGCCACAGGAATCAGGCTACCCCTTGTTTTTTTCAAGCCTTTGTTTAGTTTCCTAGACTACTCTCCCAGTCCGGTCTAGTAACAGTGGAGGGTGCCTGAATGAATTGCTTGTCGTGGACTACTTGGGAAACCATATAATGTCACCCAGATACCGAAGAGAACACAGCATCAATGTGAATAAATCCTCATCTACTGAATGGTGGTGATCAGAAGTATGATAGCAGCATATTGGCTCAGTATCACACACCTTTTTTTTGTGATCATAAAATATGTTCTTTATTCGGCTAGTCGAAAAAGAATCAACCCCCGATATGCTCACCCCAGCATAGTGGCTCTGTAATTCTCCTCTGAAATGAGTCACTGAGTCAGGGTTTCCTCGATGCCCGAGTCAAACCACGGTCAGTTACAGCCAGTGGAGGATAGAGGGCAGTTTGAATGCCAAATTGCCAGCCTGAGTCACACTTCAGGCATACCAAGGGGACTGGGGGAGGGGGTGGTGGTGTTTCGCTCTTTGCTCCCTTGGGCCATTTAAATCTTCTAAATGTCGCAGCAAGATCAGGAACACTGGTTTTAAATCCTTTCCAATCATTTAATCAAACCCCACTAAAGTGATCAATGCTTTCTGAAATTGTGTTTCTAGATCATGGGTGGGAAATTCCAGTTGTAGTGTCTAATTTCCACCTGGCAACCCCAGGGGAAATTTTTAATCCCCATAGTGATTTTAGTTAAAACAGTTTAACTAGTGGATGTGATAGTTTAAGTTGATAAAACATCATCGCCGTGGGATACAAGTTTTGTCGAGTGTTAGGTTTCAGCGCAGTGCTTTTCTTTTCCTGTGGCGTTTTTACTCATTTGGCTGGACCGGTGTTCCTCTTTTCCTCACACACGTTTTCTGCCACTGACCCAGACCATTGGTGCCTCCAGGTGCTGAATCAGACCGAGGACCACCGTCAGAGAGTCCTTCAAGCAGCCGCTAAGACGGTGAGAGTCTGGTTCATCAAGGTGAGGAAGATGAAGGCCATCTACCATACCCTTAACCTCTGCAACATTGACGTCACCCAGAAGTGTCTAATAGCCGAGGTGTGGTGCCCAGTGTCTGACCTGGACTCCATCCAGTTTGCCCTGCGACGCGGCACGGTGAGTCAGCCGCATTTTTAAAGTGATTCTTGTGCTTAAAAAATGGTTTACATGTGGTAAGTAACAGTAACGTTTATGCTGTGTCACACCAAATATAGATTAGATTTTTTGGGTTGTTTTGGTGTTTTTTTTTTTTTTTTTAACTGTTTACTGCCCTTTATAGTATTTAAAAAAAAATACTTTGAAACTTTTCATTTCATTATTTTTTAAAGCATCTTCCCTTTACAGATTTTTTTAGATGTGCCCAAGACTTTTTCTCAGTACTGTATTAATGTTGAATGTATGTATATTAAGGTAAATTTAAGTGGGTATGATTTTATCATTTAAAGCTACAGAAAGTGTTTTTATACACGTCTGGTTTACGTACGTCTGCTTTCTTCTCCAGTTGGTCACATGATGGAGGCAAATGATTTGCTAGTTCCACCGATCAAAAATGCCCGTCAAAATATCTAGTGAAAATGTTGGAATTGTGATATACACAATATAGGTCGACCTGGCCTGGCTGTTTGCTCCGAGGGATTTGGGTCCTTAGTGGTCCTCTGGGTGGAATCTGATCCTTGTCGTCATTAGTTAGATCAAAAATTATGATCCAAATTCTTTTCGAGAGGTAACAATGGATTTTCCCATGAGATAGTTTTTAGAAAAAAGTTATTTAATACATCTTGTAGAAGAGGAGAGCAGCCGTACACAAATTGATGTCAGCCTGATCTCTCAAAGATCTTATAGTCTTTCCTGAACTCTCCCACCTTGCAGACCTCAATCACATACCCTGTGTCCCGTCTCTCAGACAAGACAGCTTGTTCAGCTTGACCAGTCTCAGGCCGACACTGAGTGTTGCATAAAACCTAAAAATCTGTAGTCATTGTAAACTGTAAGTATATAATCGTAATAAAAATAAGTTTATAGCACACTAATAATAGATAGCAGTGGTTGGGAAATATACTGTGTACTGTTGAAAATCTAGTCAAACATACCAATGGAATGCTTTCAAATAAACAGAATCGAAGTTAGAGATGATTTGTTTGAGTTAAAATACATTTTTATTGTGTAAATAAAAAAAAAATTAAATTTTGTTAATACTATGTATGTATGTGTGATGTTACGGTGAATTGTCGGTAAAATTTTGATTTATTTCATTTTTTTAAGTTTAGATTTTGTCGGATGTGGCTAAAATGAGGGAATTCCACATTTTGTTGCTTAATAAATGGCAGCTAAGTTACCTGGTTAGATTACCTTAGGCACATATCCGGTGTTCCGAGAGGAACACTGCCGTCGTTGTGCTGAATGCAGGGAAGCGCACAGTCTGTCTCCAGCTTCGGTGACTCACAAGGAGCAGAGCGGGGCATCGTTCCTGCCATCTTGTTTGGGCAGAGCACGGTCTAGGCATGTGGAAGGACTGAGTCATGGCTTGTTGCGTTGTCGGAGGCCTGCGCCAGGCAGGCAGGAGGTCACCTATGAGACGAACATCTGGCACGATCTCTGTGGCTTCCTTCCAAATAAGATGGTGGTCTAGACTCCTGTACTCGTGGGGGTGGTATCGGGTCTATCAGTCTATCTTGAATAAGATTTTTCTCAGTGGGCTTCTTTCTTTTTTGTACCTCCGTGGGGGAGTATAAATGGAGGTAATCTTTCAGAAATTATATTTCACTCACAGTCATTTTGTCTTCTACCTAGGGTACAAGTAAATATGAAAGGCTCTGTAGTTGACTATTTATTATTGCTCTGATATGGTCATTTCGTTTTCTTTTTTTAAGTTGGTTTTGGACTTACTAGACATGCATAAAGTTCCCTAAATATTTCACAACCCACTGTTCACTTGCATCTCGTTAGTTTGTTGTTATATTGGAAAGATCTGTGGAAATATTTACAGTCTGCTACCCTGGGTTACTTGGGAAGAATCAATGTTTAACTTGCATATGTCAATTATTAGTCAATTATTTTAATATTTAACCCTTTTGACCGTCCACTGCGGTTAGATTTATTACGTATCATGTGGATAGATTAAACTTGGATTTGTTATTTTATAAATGTTAAAAGGATTTTTAACTGATTACAGACGACAACATACCTAACATTTTTAGATGAACTTGACTTTCCTCAGTCAGAAAAATACAGTTGCAGCAGAGTTTATAACGAATGCATCATGGACAAGTGCGGGGCCCGGACCCACATAGACGGATTCCTGCAGCAGGTGCAGGTAGAGCAGAAAAGAGCCTTTTCCACAGATCAAAGATCAGATGGGAGAGTGAAGTTGGAATCTTAACCTGGACATAGAAGTAGGGAGTTTGTGTCATGTGATGCACTGTTTCGCCCTGTGTCCTGTTAGAGCAGCACGGAGGGACATTACACGTTACCCCTTCCTCTGTAATCTAATTGTCTACTCCACATGTTTAACTGTTTAGTTAAAGCCGTTATCTGCAGTGTAATGCCCATCTGAAATGTGAAATATAAGCATTATCCTCCACATGACAGACTTCTTTTCACTTTCCCCCTCACTCTCCAGTGCGGCACGGACTAGCTTCCTTTTCAACAATTTAATACATTGTTCCAGTGCAACAGGCAGCACACTTAACACTGCCTGCTAATTGTGTTTTGACCTGCCTGATACTTAAAGGAATGCAATGCCTTATGTGAAATTAGACTTGGATAGGACAGACATGCAGCAAATTAATCTTAAGGGGGAACAAAATAAGCTTTTTAGCAAACGGTAGTGTGCAAAAGTCTTTGGCATATATAGAAATAATATTTAGTGTGAATTTGCTTTAAAAAATAATTAAATGAAAAAATGTTAAAATATAAAAAAATATAAAGGCAGTAAATAGTAGAATACTTAATAATAAATAATAAAAAAACACCAAAAAATATATATATACACCGTGGGCCAAAAAGGTTGGAATAATGTACAGATTTTGTGTTTTGGAAGGTAATTGGTACTTTAATTCACCAAAGTGGCATTCTATTTGAAAAACTATTTTTTATCAAATCCAGACAGGCCCTATTTCCAGCACCCATCACTGCAACACCTTATCCTGGAGTAATCACTTGCCATTATATCAAACACAGCTGGAAGCTTTTTGGTTCGTCAAATGAAGCTTAACATTGTCTTTGTGTTTGTTTTTGAATTACCTCAGTATGCAATAGACTGGCATGTCTTAAGGTCAATATTAGGTCAAAAAAGGCAAAAAAGAAAAAGCTTACTCTAGAAACTCATCAGTCATTCATTGTTTTGAGGAATGAAGACTGTACAATGCTTGAAATTGGCAAAAAACTTCAAAACATGCCCCCAAAAAAAGCCATGCCTCCCCATGAACAATCCTACACGATGCCTAGGATGGAGGCTAGGACATTTCTGGAGAGACCTCAACATACATAAATCATTATTTATCTGCCAGACTACTTTGTCTTACATAAATAATGTAAATCATACGTATCTCTGACGATTTATTATTTTATGTAGAGCCAAATTTTACGTGTTGAGGGTTGACTGGATGACTGCCGTTTTGATCCGTCAGATGGAATGTGGCCAATCAGCCAATATTTTAAAATAAAAAATAAAGTTCAACTAAAGAGATTTTAACATTACAATTCTTTTATTTGGCTTGGGAACTGTCACAGAGTAGAATCAAATAATTCCGTAATTTCCAAAAAGTGAAGTCAAGGTATGAAAACAGCACTGGATATGTTTGTATAAGTACTTTTGTACTGCTGTGGTTACAAGGGGAGATTAATTACTGTAATCTGTACGGCTGTTCATCCTTCAACAGGTATTTGGTGAATGTCTGTTTAGTGTCGAGAGGTGCTTTGTAAAATTGCTTTAAGTTAATGGCTTAATAAGAGTTTACATTTCAACTATGCTGCGTCAACCACCATTCTAATGAAGTCTTGAAGCTAAGGGGATACTGAAATATAACATTCAAGAGCTTGTTAAAGGTTGCCAACACATATACAGTATGCCAATTTATTTGTTTAGAAAGGCAGGTTGTATTATGGTTTATCATTTCTTTTATATCAAACGTCTTAGCCTTTGACTACACCGTAAAGTCTACTCGCATTAGCCATAGCAAAAAGGAGGAATCGTGTGCAGTGTGTGTTCTCTGTGCGTTTGTGACACATGCCACAGCACCCATCAGGGGTATGGTGTCTTCTGCCCCCCTTTGTCTGCAGGAGAGGAGTGGCTCCACAGTCCCCTCCATCCTTAACAGGATGCAAACCAAGCAGACGCCGCCCACCTTCAACAAGACCAACAAATTCACTTCCGGCTTTCAGAATATTGTGGACGCCTACGGGATAGGGACATACCGGGAGATCAACCCAGGTGAGGATGGACCCCCTGCTGTCAGACCCATGCAAACTTACGCCCTGTATTTGTCCTCTTGTCTTTTTAGAGACAGTCAATAGGGTTAAACACGTGCCTCATAAATATGTATATAGCTTCTAACAGCCCGCTGCTGTGGCTGTTAGTATGTGGTAAACATTCTTAGTTATTTTTGGTTGACTATATCTCCTTGTAAGTTACTGGTCATCAGCCTTGCCAACTCTAACCCATTTTATACCTGATATTACCATTTCTGTCATGATGTATATGCTTTTTACATCCTGTTATGAATGCTGTTGATGAAAAATTATTCCTTCTCATTGTGTTTGAGGTGTGAAATGCAACACAGAAACCAAAAGGAAACACTAATAGAAAAGACAATGTAACCCCTTACAAGAGTAAAATAAGTACAGTGCTGTCTGTAGATGATTCGTGGATGTGAACTATACTTAGGCTTCAAAGCTCTGCGTTGACTCCGTTTGTCCTACTATGGAAGTTTCTTTTCTCTCCTCTTTCATGACATCTTCGTTTCCCTCCTCTAGCCCCGTACACCATCATCACCTTTCCCTTCCTGTTTGCGGTCATGTTCGGGGACATGGGCCACGGAGTGCTCATGACCGCTGCCGCTCTCTACCTGGTCATCAGGGAGAGTCGGCTCCTTTCGCAGAAGAGTGACAATGAGGTGGGGACCACTGGCCCCCGTGAATCGGCGCTTAAAAGGACAAAAGTTTGCAGATGTTTTGTTTGATTTGAGGCTTAAATATTACAAAAGACCTCGGCCGGCCTCACTACACTGAGTTTCTTATCCACGCACTGCAAGTTGTTCGAGTTAATTGCAAGAGTTAGTTGTAGGATAGGGCCACACCTAAGTTTGACAATGTAAGTAAAGAAAGGGTTTTTTGAGGATAATATATTTTCAAAAATTATTTTCTACTGCATGTCATCTAACTAGATTAGTTAGTAGGGCCTTATTTTTTCACATTTGAGGTTTAATGCTATTTTCCTGTGTCTTGGGTAGATGTTTACCATGGTCTTTGCTGGGCGCTACATCATCCTCCTGATGGGAATATTCTCGGTCTACACTGGGATCATCTACAACGACTGCTTCTCCAAATCGCTGAACATGTTTGGCTCCGGCTGGAGTGTGAGGCCCATGTTCGGGCCCAAGGGAGGAAACTGGACGTAAGATAAATGCGGTTTTTCTCATATTGTTTTTTCGTTTCGTTTCGTTTCGTTAGTACTAATTAACTATTGTAGAAGGTTAACAAGCTACCACCAACACTATGCAGATTTGAAACACTTGATGGCAATGCGGTGCTACAGCTTGATCCAGCAGTTCCGGGAGTATTCAATGGGCCGTATCCACTGGGTATTGACCCGGTAAGTATTCATCAATAAAAACTAACACATTATGAGGTTGACAGTCGGTTTCTTTGGTTAAAAGTGAATGGCAATAGTCTGAAGAATTTAACCCCATTCATATGTAGCTTTTTTTGGTACCATAGATCTGGAACATTGCCACGAACAAGCTAACATTCCTCAACTCGTTCAAGATGAAGATGTCCGTCATCCTGGGGGTCATCCACATGCTGTTTGGTGTCACACTCAGCTTGTTTAATCACCTGTAGGTGCTCGGGCAGGCCCGTTACCAATGGAGAAAAACAATTTACAATTTCGCTGATAAAAATTTGCCATCGGCAATGCTGAACCCATGTTAGGGATATGCCGTAACGACAAAAACTTTAGGCGGGGTTGTCTCTCCGTTGCTACACCTCTCATCTCTCTTCTCCTAGGTACTTCAAGAAACCACTGAACATCTTCCTTGGTTTCATCCCAGAAATCATCTTCATGAGCTCCCTGTTTGGTTACCTCATCCTTCTCATTTTCTATAAGTGGAGTGCTTACGACGCCGAAACCTCCATGGACGCCCCGAGCCTGCTCATCGCCTTCATCAATATGTGTCTCTTCAACTATAACGATCCCACAAACAAGCAGCTCTACAGAGGACAGGTGACTGTCCCAAGCCATCCCACCGCCCAGTGGCGGGGAAGTTTGGAGTCACACAGGAGCCTTTTGTGTTCGCAATGGAAGTGTAACCTAACCTCTTTCTGTCTGAATCTGTAGATGGGGATCCAGTCTTTGTTGGTGGTGATTGCCCTTGCATGTGTTCCCTGTATGCTGGTAGTGAAAACAATGGTGCTCCGTCGTCAGTACCTTTGGAGGAAGCACCTGGTATGTCCATCTGCTCTGTGCACATGCTCAAACTTAAGTTTGTCTTTCTTTCTTTCTTTTTTTATTTATAAACACCCTTTATAATGTCACATGCTTGGCCCTGGGTTTCTTTGAATGCTTGAATCATCCCTTGGGTAGATAAGTAAAAATGTAGAATTTACTCTGCCATTGTCTCTTAAACAGCTTCAAGACCATATTTTTAAACAATATTGCAGCAAATGTTTGGTTGAAGTTATTATTTAGATCATTTAGAAGTTTAATTTAGTTGGCCAACAAGGCCGTGTTCTAAGTATTCAGGTGTAAAAGTGACTGTTTGGTGCATGCCCCAAAGTGCCAGAAAACTAAACCCAAGGAATGCTTTAAGCCAAAAGAAGACTTGTGGATTTTGTATCTAGTCGCAGAAGAGGGAAGAAAGCCCTGCTGAGAATCTAGAATCTTTAGAGCAAACAACCGTGTCCTCCTCATGCACCGGACTCACTCAACAGGGCACTCAGAAATTTGGTGGGATCCGGGTGGGCAACGGGCCCACGGAGGACGAAGCCGAGATCATTCAGCACGACCAGCTGTCTCAACACTCTGAGGATGAGAACGAGGTGGGAGCGCCGGCATTGGAGAGCTTCTACTGCACCTCATGCCCTCTTCTCCCTTTCTTTGCCCCTTCTCTTTCGACTCCAACACCATTTATTCCACATTGTGCTCCTTCTGTTACTCATGGTTTTCTGTTGATTTAAGCTTGCGCCGTAATGTAGCGGTGACAAGCGTGACACAGTGGTGAAATCCTCCCAACGAGGTACAGCGACTCCTGGTGTTTAGGTGTTGCTGCTGTGAGTCTTGTTTAAACATACTTGCCGCGTTGCCCTGGTTATGTGTCATTGGAACATGCAACATGGAATCTTGAATTGTTCAGAAATCCTCTTCCTGTGGAAACCAAAACGTTTAGAACTCCATTACATTTGGAGCAGGTAGACAGGTGGTTGGACAGGTGGGGGATGGGGGAGGGAGGGAGGTAAGAAAGGAATTTTCCACTCTGCAGGAATAACAAAACGTACAGGAAAGACATCTCTTCTGAGCTTCTGTTTGGAAGCTCTTGGTAAACAGAAACCTTTTTGAGGAATGTAAAGGGCACACAAAGCCTGATGATTGTGTCTTTTCACTTTCTAAAAGGATGGCTTTTTCCCTCAGGTTTGTGCATTGTCCTATTGATGTGTGAAACGACTGGGTTGTTTGCTTAAACCTTAACCTTTTGCGTTTTTTGCTGTCTTATTTAGTACTGTATTTTAGTGGTACATCACCTGCTTATCGTTATGACCTTATTGTTAATTGTTTTGGCTTCGTATGAAGATGAGACTTTAACCAAGTTCTCAAACGTAAACTGTATGGCACTGCACTTTTAGCTTCCTTTTTTTACATGAGATTAATGCAGTTTGTGTTTCCACAGTCACTGCATGCTAACATTGACCTTCTGTCTTTGAGCAGCGGTACAGTCCTTGCTTTAAAAGAGGAGCTGAGGGTTGACCGTGGATGTTTGTGAAGTCAAGGCTGCTTCTCTGTCGCACTGTGATCGGGTGTCCTACATCTGAACCTAGCCTTCACATCAGCCCATCGCCATTCTATACCCAACCCAATTTTACTGTCCCTCCCTGTTTTTTTCTTTATTTCATGCCCCAAAATCTCTTTTGAACAGTCTGTTTGCAAAATTTGCCTTTGGCTTATATTTAGTTATATATGTATCGTGCAAAGCCATACATTTTTCTCTGCCCAATGTGTAAGGAAACATATTCTCTAAAGGAATGCAGTGATCTCCTAGGAAGCGTCAGCTGTCCACTGTTGAGTTATTAACATTCTCTATCTTGCAGTTAATGAGTACCAAGACAGCAGTATACAATGCAAAAATATATATCCTATTCACTCTAACAAAACGAGATTACTGAGACAAAGAAGCAGATTCCCACACAGGCCACTCATGGTATACTTGAACCTGTTCCACCATGCAAGCATTTGGCAGACACAAAGTTTAGACTGATGCCAAGAACAGTTTGTGCCACTAGAGCTCTTCAGTACACGTTTGAAATGTCACATTGCTTCTGTATTAATCTCTCTAGTTGTAATTTTTACTTATGAATAATGTATTGATTTCTGGATTGTGCAACTGAACACCATCTGTGATTATTTTTCAAGCACGCAGAGGAGGAAGTGGTAAGAGACTACTGCATGTTACTTAAGCATCCCTTGTGTGTGTGTCTTTCCCTTTTGGCTGCCACATGTATGTGTGTGTCTTTCCCTTTTGGCTGCCACATGTATGTGTGTGTCTTTCCCTTTTGGCTGCCACACGTGTGTGTGTGTCTTTCCCTTTTGGCTGCCACATGTATGTGTGTGTCTTTCCCTTTTGGCTGCCACACGTGTGTGTGTGTCTTTCCCTTTTGGCTGCCACATGTGTGTGTGTGTGTCTTTCCCTGCCCACCCCCCCATTACCTTCTTTCACTGCATTACCCACGTTTCCTGTATAAGAGGTTAGATCTCCTGGGTGATGGGTAGCTGGGCTTTCAATCTGCAATGATGCTCTCCCTTTAGAGGATGGTCGCCAACCAGTTAGGGTTCAGGGCTGCTTGAGCCCATTCAGCATGGCACTAATCCTTGAAACCACTGTTTACAGAACCCTTTCCAGCCAGAGTCCCAAACTCTGTAGAAAAGTAACAAAGCCTACACAACCTTCCATGTATCTGGAGAGGGATGATGCTGTTTGTGCCTTGAGAGGACTCACAGTGTGCTATTGCTTGCTGTGTGTGAAGGTGTGGGGGTGTTTCCTACAGTGAATTTCTTTATAATCTTTCCATAGTGATAGCTTAAACTGTTCAAGGATCCCATAGTTTTTTGTCTACAAAAACAAAATAACTAAAATACAGGAAAGAAAATTATTATTTTATACCTACCAAACTAGGTAGGTATGTATTAATCTGACTCAGGGGTATAAATCTCTGTTTTTCACTTACACAATTTTTCCTAAAAAATTTAGCCGCTGGCTAAACAACTCTTGGAACCGGATGGCTAAAAACATGATCTGTGAAAGTCATATGGATTACAGCATTGTTATTTTGTATCCGTGTTGAGTGCCTGGTAGAGGCAGGAATAAAGGATGTTAGTGCTTTAAATGTGGATGAGTCATACTCATCTTTGCCAAGAACAGGATTGGCAAACTAGGTTATTATACTTTGTTTTCTGTGTTTTAAAAAAATGCCTGCAAGATTTAATTACAAAAGGAAAGAACTGTTATTTTCACATGTGTATGACTCATACATGAACCATGTAAGAATTTGGCAATAGGAAATGGTTGTTAGTTACATTAAAATGTAGTGCCTTAGTGTAGCCATGCTTCATAAAGGTACATAGGCCTTTATAACTCATTTGTAAACTCATCAAAGAAGCATAAATGTTTAGGGTATCCAGAGTGGCACTGCCCTTCCGCTGACCTTTTCCGTCTTCTCCCCACAGTTTAACTTTGGAGACGTGGCAGTCCACCAGGCCATCCATACCATCGAGTACTGCCTGGGCTGCATCTCCAACACTGCCTCCTACCTGCGGCTCTGGGCCCTGAGTCTGGCTCACGCGCGTGAGTGTTTGGCCCACCGCACAAGAATATACATGCACATCAATGCCAGACCCTTCCTCTTTACAGACTAACCATTTATTCCACAATAAATGTTACTTTACTCCTCCACCGGTGCTGGGCATCATTTTGTTTGATTACCTTTGATCTTATTGATGTTAAAGATTTTGTGCCACCTGATAATGTTTCTTTAAAGGACTAGAAATGTCTTCCTTCCTCAGTGGTGGTCATGCCTTTCTCTTCCTAGGTGTAAAATGCTCTCTAACCACTGTAGCTAATGTTTGCTATTAAATATCACATTATGTAAATGGTAAGCACATTCACTGGGGTCATTTGACATAGCTAGAACTTCATTACAGAGGATATCAGTCAGTGGTTGGCCATGTGTTGGAAGAGTGGACTAAATATTAAGATATTTGGCAACTCAGAGCCCTCCTGCTTCCTGTCTTTGCCCATAGAGCTATCTGAGGTTCTGTGGACCATGGTGATGCACATCGGCCTGTCGTCCAGAAGCTATGCCGGCTTCTTTGGCCTGTCCATTGTCTTTGCGGCCTTCGCCACGCTCACAGTTTGCATCCTGCTGATCATGGAGGGCTTGTCGGCTTTCCTGCACGCCCTCCGTCTACACTGGTGAGTCTGTGTGGGGGAACAAATGAATGCTATACATCTTTATTATCAGGGAAGGGAACCAGGCATTTTGCTTCATGGCACTTCGAGGCCCCTCAGAGTCTCTCCCCTGAAGGCTGATATATACAAGCCATCGCACTGGTAATGTAAAGCTGAGAATAAACAGCTGCCCTTTGAGGTCTTCACTCATTCCTCCCCTTGGAATGTAGCACTCTTTATTTGCATTGGGGATGGAGATGGTGGCATGGAATCCTGTGTAGAAAAAGATAAGTAGCACATACAGAGGTTTTTATAAACTCAGGGCCTGTAAAAGTTAAGAGTAAGATGAAAAACTGCTTGCCGTATCATAGAGATCGCTGGGCAATTTTGAGGACTGTGGTGTTGTAAAAACATGTTAGGAAAAAATCCTCATCTGAGAGGGGACTTTTTAGCATGTATCTTTGAAATGTTCACTCCTAAAAAGCTCTAAACCCTCTTCTGTCTGCTATGGAGAATTAAACTAATGATCACCTTTCATAAATTTGAAATTAATGTATGAAAACACATTTTTGTTGGAACATGCGATGGGATAATGGTTTTCCCTTGTTTTTCTTTGCATTTTGAAACATATTGTTCAATGTTTCCTAAAGCACTCCTTCACACAAGTCTAGTGTTCTTATCAACTTCCAAATACTTAAACTGATACCGTACATGGAGGTTCAACTTCCGAATCCTTTCCTGCTGTTGTTTTTCTGGCTCGTTTTTGTCAAGAATATCTCAGTAAACTGTGCTCCTCCAGTTGATGCAGAGAAACTTATCATATATTATGACACCTGCAAAACAGGATTCCATTCTTGGAAATGTGCCCCGCCCCCAAATAGACACAGAAAGCATTCAGAATTCACATTTCTAAAAGTGTCTTACCAAAGAGATGTCCGGTAAATCTGGCCCATATACATGTTGTGCAGTTCAGTACTGTAAAAAAACAGGACTTACTCCTCTCATTCACACTTGCTTGAAAACAAAGCACGTACCAGGGATTTTTAAATGCACACACTGTCTCCTAAAAGTCTCTGTCTCCTAAAAGAAACTCAGGAACTCAACTGTTTAATCTTCGCTTTCTCATCTCCCTTGCAAAATATTTGCCATCGCAGCGAGACATTCCACCGTCCCTTTGCATGCTCCCCTGTGACTCAGGGCGCTGGCTGATAGTTCTGGGTGAGCAGGATGAAGAAACAGAGCAGTGAACTGTCATAGTGCAATGTAGTGTGTGGTTCCAGCATGTTAGAAACCCCCAGAACTTTGATCGATTTTACGGTGTAAGGTTAAACAGAACTGTGCGCTAGAAACTATTAAGCCGTTATTTAGCTGAACCTATAAGTTTCTCTTGATATCTGATCACTTCCCTAACAAAAGTATTTTAAGAGGTTCCTCAGATCTCTGTATTAACAGATTTACAAAGCGTTATGTAATTTACCAAGAGTTCTATATAAAAGATTTGCAGATACATGAGTATCTCCATTGCTAATTACGTATTTCTGTTCTTACAAATTTGCACCTTTCCGAGTTAAGCACAGCGACTGGAAGAGACCGTACTGAGGTTATTAAAGAAGATGAAAAAATTGGGTGAACTTAGAAAAAGAAAAAAAAATGAAGATCTTGAAAGTTGAAATCAAAAGTCATAACACATACCAAAAATCACTTGGCAAGCAGGGTGTGAAAGGAAATGATAGCTATTGTCCATGCATCTCAGTTACCAGAAAACCGCGTGGCAGTTTTGCCTCACCGGCGTAATTTTTTCTGTGTGTATCAATATATCCTTGGAGTATACTGTAAACAAAGTTTTGTTTTTAATTGGGGTGGGTTTTTTTAGTTGCTTCCGTTGATTGGTTATTTAGGAGATTAATTGTTTTTTAGAAATATTAATACTATATAATATATATATTTTAGAAAATTAAGTCATATGACTTCCTAAAGAATATTTTCATACAGAGATTTATCTTAGATTTAGTATCAAAGTATCAAATTATTCATCCTTCTAAAAATGTCCACATTTAAATCCATAATATTAGGTTTATCTGGCCAAACCTCGATCTGCTCTTCATCCAACACGACAGCACCCTTCAGTTCCCTCGTAGTATTTTATCACGACATGCTCGGAATAGCTGAAACCAGAACCAAGTAATATGCTTATTATAAATTAAGTGTTATAGTCACTTTAACCAGGTTCTATACAAAAAGTATACAAAAAAGTGTTCCTTTGAACTAGACCTTGTAAGTGCATCCTGATCCTTGAATACATATGAAAACCCACACCTAAACTAACTTGTTTACACTCTGTGTGACAGGCAGATGTTGAACAGTTCTACCTTTTCTTTTTAACCTTTACTCTTATGTGACAGCTGGATGCTGCTTGCTTAGCTTGGCTGCAAAATTAGCACAGATGTGTTTTTCAGGCCAAAAATCATGTGACACCCTTTAAATGTATTTCTTCCCTGATGTTTGCAAAGACTAATGCAGAGCAAGTGGAGCTTGTGATCTGTAACAACAGTATGTGAGCATGCTGGTTCGTCGTATTTCTACAGTGTAATCTCTCCTGTGAGTCTCAGAAGTGAGGATGCAGAACTGTGTGTCCCCCTATAGGTGAAGTTGCATAATGTGCACAGGAAAATGTGAGGGGTTCCAAGAGCAAATATGTCCTTAGTTTGACCTCATGTTTGCCGGGGAATCCAGGGTGTGTTGCTGCAGGGAGAGAGGGGCGATAAAGAGGTATTTAGCAGACTGGTACCGTTGTGAACTGTGGTTTAATGATACTGCTTTTCCTGGCAAATTAGCTAAAATAATCTAAGAGGAAGTTGCAGCTTCATTTTCATGTAATGTGGAGCTTCTACAAGCTGCATATATGTGTACATAAAACTAGGTAAAAACATGAGGAGTGTCCCAGTGCTCCTGTTTCACCTGTCAGTAGAAAAGTCAAGAGCTTTTCGCTTTTTCGCTAAGCATTTTATAATTTGAATGTTCCTTTTTTGTGCATTTCTAATACCGTGGTTAAGTTGCTTATGGGATCACCTAGCTACCGTGAACCTCTTTAGCTTGTGCAGTGCATGGCCATGGCAAAAGTGTTTTTTAATGGCAACAAAGCATCCATATTCTAACAAGGAAGGGTACAGCATGGAAGATTTTGTTGAGTATAAACCAGTGTCACTTGGTTTTTTTAAAGGAAATTATTGAATGTTGGAAAATGCCTAACAATCTTATTTTTATTAAAAGACTAGTGCAGATATAGGTTTATTGTTGCGGTCTTAAGCTAGTTTTGATATTGACCAAATTTTTAACATAAAAACTATGAGGGAACATTCACATGATTCATCTGCAGTTGTGTTGTAACAATCTTCAAAATTTATGATTCATATACAAAACCAGCCACCTTTTAACTATATTTCTTCATTCCATTATGCCACCTTCTGTAGAAGCCGTGGACATGTGTGTGGTGAAAGTTTCTCTGTAAAACTAAGCGAGGGGTCGTTTTCATTTAAAGTAGTCTGGCTTTCTCTCCTTATTTGGTCCTGTTTTTCCAAGACACTTGGATCTGGCTAGAGTCCACATTCATTTACTCCCCAGCATCTCTGCTTGCTGAAAACTCCACCCTGCAGCCTGGTAGCTAAAACACTGTAGCAAAGGGAAGAGTCAACACATACACCTCCACAAAACAGGTATATGACCAAAAAAGAGGGTATTAGCCAAGTATCTCTCCCTTTTCTGATCCTTTGTGTCAGGTTTCAGTTAATTCCACGGACCTAAGTGTCTCTGTATGGCCGGGAAATAATAACAATATTTGGCTTTCTTATTTTACTGATTGTGACCAAGAGAGCTGCCTGGGCTGGGGTGGGTTAAATTAGCAGGGCTTCTCGCGGTTTGTCGCTAGAATGTGTCTCCTACCATCTTCCTGGGCACTGGCAGGCTGGCGGTGCCATCAAGAGGGGAACGCATCTCCTTCAGTCGGTGCTGAACCTTATGAGCAAGCTGTGTAGTCTGAGACTAGTCATATTTACTAGTCATGTGTGGTGGTAGGAGTTGTAACGATGAGCCAAGATGCATTAGCCCAATTGGCGATTTCCAAATTAGTGAAATAAAATAAATAATTAGCAATAATTGCATTTAAAAAAACTGCATTTAAAATGAAAAGTATATTCATTGAATATTTTTTTCCTTTGTCTATAAGGGTGGAGTTCCAGAACAAGTTCTACACGGGACAAGGCTTCAAGTTTGTCCCGTTCTCCTTCGATAGCATTCTGGATGGGAGATTTGATGAATAAACCTGTCCCAGCATTCCCTCTCTTCCTGTAGCCTCCCTTCAGTCGTGACCCATCCTTCACAAGCCAGTCTGATATTGTGCACTATTTGTGAGCTATCCTGTGATCTCTCCGTCATTGTGTAATGCTTATTTGTTGTGCAATGCTACGTGACCCATATGACTGTCATTATGTTTCTTTTGCTTTCATCATTTTAATTCCCCAATCTAAGTTGTTGATTTAATTTGCTAATTCCATTATCTAATTTTCTGATTTCATTAATCTTGTGATGTGCATGTCACTACTGCACTATTGTTCAATATCAAGGAGCCTGTTAGCCCGTGAAAAGTGGTGCACGTGCATTTTGAAGTTGTTTACCTTTTCAGCTGGGATATGTATGTTTTAGATAATTATTCTGCTGAGCCCCATAATCAGAGATTTAAAGGTGTTCAAATGTTCGGTTCTTGACTAATTGAAAACAGTGCATTCAATTCTTGTCCTTCCTGCTTCGTTGAGCTCACTTTATTTGCATTCGGCTCACTTTATTTGCATGTCTTCTTGATATGTAAATAAAGGCTTCATTAAGTTGCACCTTTATTTGGTGCACTTGTTAAGCAGTGATGTATAAATGCATTTCCAGAAAAGTTCCATCCATAACTTCAATCTAAAGATTGCTATTATTGAAAATGATGTAATTCAATCTTTAGAAAGTTACATCTACCCGTAAGTATTTGAACACATTTTCTCTCACTCAGTAAAGTTATGGTTATTATTAAAATAATTATATACACAATAGATTGAAACAGATTGAAACTGACACAGTGTTCTGATTTTGTCTGGCAAAGAAAGTATTTTGCCATATTCGGTATGAATCATTCACTACTGAGTTATGTAACATATCTATTTCTGTGTGCTGTAGTAGGGATAATCTGCCTTCCTTAAAAGTTATATTGTGTTGCTGTAGAATGTGTCGGATGTATTTATGTATGTTATAATAAACAAGTTGTTTAGCAAATAACAAGACAGGGAATGAAGGTGTTCTGTTCTTTTTAAGGCAATTCACTTTGTTTATCAGAATAATTTATATTATGTGCATTTTCCATTGTGGCTGATGTTTGTGTATTTAAGTATTAAAGAAAAAAAGATTTAGCTGAGAATAAATTGTTTCGGCTATTTTTGGTGAGTAGATTCCACTTAATCTATTTTCAGTAGATACTAGAATATTTCTCTATGTTTACAACATAGAGAGGTAAGGAGCACTTGAAGATGGCTGAGAACACATATCGCACATTGCAAAGTGGAAGCAGAAGAAGAAATAAACTATTTTGTAACGGTCTTACTTTTTCAGGATGACTTGCCTTAGTTTGCGCGACATATACGATTCACTATAGTGCACTTAATATTGACATGAAATGTTTCCACTGATATTAGCTAAAGGGAAGGTGAATGTCAGGGTTCTGAACAGCCACATATTTCACATTATATGGAACGTTTCATGTCAAATGTTCAGAGCAATAACTATTCTTGACGTGCATTGTCAAACCCCTGTTTGTTATCTCAACCTCCAATCTAGCCACTAAAGACACTGGAAAATAACTTAGGAAGACAATGTGGTACTTAATGAGAACCACATACCTCTGTCTCTCCAAGTGTTTGGTGTATTCTTGAGAAAATTTATCTGAGCTAATTGCATTCAAAAACAGGAAGGCGCTAACCCCATGGAGAGGTGGAACATTTTGTTTCTTACTGCACATCCATATCTGTTGTACAAACAATAAACACCAAGTATATTTATGTTCCAGAAGCCACATAATTTTGTTAACTTCTGATCTTTCAAGCCACCTTCGAACAGCCAGTTAGCAAGTTTTAAAAAGGTCGGTCATAAAAAGTAACTTGGCCTTTGGACTGTAAGATTCTTGCCTATTGAAATAACCAAAAGCATCTTCTGTCTCAATGGAAATCCCAATAACATTACGTAAAAGCTTCCCTCATCCTGATCACGACTCCAGACTAAGTTTCCTAAGGAAAGCACGCAGAACCTGTGAAACAATCAGCCACAGTTAAATAACGCATTTCCCCTACTTCCCCGGAGTGGAGTCAGAGGCCAGATTGTGGCCTTGAGGTTCTGGCATGTTTTTCTCCTAGGAAAGAAAAGTGCCCCTGCCTGGAGTAATATCTTGTGTTCCAGGCACCGAGAGCCCTGGTTTATTGTTTAGATGTGGAATGCAGCCAGAGGCCAGGTTTTCATTGGAGAGCGGAATTATTTCTTTGGGTGGAAGATGGAAAAAAAGAGTACCACAACATAATGGGATTACCTCACTCTTTCAGGACTCAGAGATTTTTACTTTTTACAAGAGTGTGGCCTCATAACTACTTGAACACGCATTCCAGTGTGAGTTAGTGCAAGGTCTGCATGTTTCCTACATGTATATTTTGATGAAACCGTATCAAGCAGGGAGGAGCTCACCAAAACATCATAATACCCAAAAACCAAATTACATTGCAAGTTTACATTTGAAATTTGTAAACCAAATTTTAAAAATATATATTCCACGTTTATCAATGAATGTGTAATATAAGCAGCCACAGTGGATAGTTTTACTAAAAAATAGATATCCTAATAAAATACTAATTTTGTATTATTTGTTAGGCTTTCCATGTGTGAGGGGAAAAAAATATTTGATAGAAGCCAGTGGAGCCTTATAAGTGCATTACTAATTTCTTCACCGTGATGGCAGCCATACAAATTGCATTTAAACGTGCAAATTTTATTGCTGATTAAAAATAAAAATCATTTCCGCTCTCCTTTCGTGTTACACCAGAAAGAGCTAATACAAACTAAACTTAACTATTTTTTGACAGCTTGAGCCAGGTTACCTTACACACCACCCGTGGAAGCAGATACAATTATAGGTTTTTTCAAGACATATTGTTGGGAGTCAACTTTGGCGGACCCTGCCTCAAGAAAGTGTTCCAATAGCATATGGCTATGTTTCGTTATTCTGTTCAGATAAATAAGCACCCGTTCTCACTAGTGAAGAGTACCCGCGGTTTGGCTGACGGTGGTCAGCCCCAGATCTAATCGGACAATGAAAGAAAGGGTTAACCAGGACAGCTCGTCTTTTTCATCAAACACTTGATTACGGACACTAGTAGTCAATGGCGATAAATAACAATGACTAGGAAGGTACATTATCGGTCATTATCGTAGTTCTCACGTAGTTGCCGCAATGATATGATGCATTATTTCTCACAAAATATGCTACCTAATCAGGTAAATCCAAACAGAACTGGAATGAGAATGTAATAATTACAGATCGACACACTTTTTCCTGATCTAGTTTGCGTCGGAATTTTACCACACGAGGTGGTGCTGTAGGACTGTTTTACCCATTTGAAATAGTCCTCTGTTTCACGACCGGTAAGTAGGAACATGGTATAATATATTTCATGCTACTTCTGTACTTTTTGTTCCATATGTCTTTTATATTATTTACAATTAAACCATGAAACTGGAGTTAAACTTACTCGGAGTAATGTACAAAAATCATAAAAAATACCCTTTTGGGCTCAACCAAAAACAAAGAACTAAAATAACAAACAAAATTAAATCGGCTGGAATTTTCTGGTACGACCTGCCTTTGTAATCAAATATTGTAATTTAGCGTTGGTAAGGAGGCAGCCCGCTAATAAGAATCACTTCTGACCCAAACAATTTCAAGTGGATGATTCTTTAAGCCGGACTTGCAACATATGAATCAAATTAATTTAATTGGGCATTATCCTTTTAACCTAATACTGCGCGATACAATATTTTCAAAACAGCTTTATTGGCTTAATGTCTGTCATTGCATAGTGAGGTTGCACCAAAATCGGTCTTATAAGCCTTTGTTTCCTTCTTATAAGAGGAATATTTCAACATTCTTAGAATTGGAATAAGTTTGTCATTTTGATTTCCATCACTATACGCAGTTGATTCTTAAATCGGTAATTATTTTAAATGGACTGCAGTGTAATTATATATGTTGTCTTTTTTGTGCATTAGCTGCTTACTGCATTAAGTTGCTTGCTTGGTCTAATAGTGCCATCTTATTATATTATTCTTCATGACAGGAATTTTTGGCAGATAAAACATGCTACCTTTTTCACATACTTTTGATACAGGGATATATGCAATTTAGTTAAGTTGTAGGTTTTTAATGTTTTTATTTAAATAAATCAATTTAATAACATTTTGTAGCAAGACAGGCTAAACTAGCACATATTTATTACAATTACAGTAATTTTTAATGTGTAGCATTTAATGTGTACTACCAAAACAGACACAACAAATGATACACAAACAAGCAATGATTTTAGCATCCTTTGACATCTTCTGTCAGTCTTGGAGATTAGGGCTGGGACCAAATCAAAGCTTTTAGAATAGTTTTATTTTTTTGTAAGTATTTTATTTCTTCTACTCTTAAAGACAATAAAACAATTACATATAGTAAAGCAAAGTGTGATTAGCAGGTTGCCATTTTGATCTGATCCCAGCCTAGTGTTGGCAAAATGGTAATCTGCATGCAAAGCAAATTGGCTGGGTTCAGAATGTTCTCTTAGCATTTCTTGACATTATTAAATTTGCACCTGTTCATCTCAGTCATTCATTCATAAATGTTTGGTATAGCATCCTTAAGTGTTTAACAACGATATCAGAAAATAAAACAAGTAGTTACAAAAAATTTTTAACAAAAAGATAAAACTAAAATATTCTTTCTTGGTCCATGATTAAAACAGGCATTGGACAGTTCTCTACAGCCTCTTTCCAAACAATTTCACAACAAAAAGAATTTCATAGGTTTTCACTGAAAAATATCACACTAAACTTTCCATTCTCTGCTCCGACCTTCGGGTTTTCCTTTGAGACTTAAAACCTGTGGAACTGTATAGGATGATGATGCCAAGATAATTACAAAAAATTATAATCGAACACTTTTTTCAATATTCAAAAAAATAACAGAATTACTGTACAGAAAAAATTACAGAAGTGAAAATGAGGTCCCTTCAATTAAATAATAATAGGTATAAATTCTGCTACTTGGGTGGAAGCAGGAGTTTGGAAAATGTTATAATGAACACTGTGTCTTAATCTATATATTAAATTGTATATACTTCAACCACCTTTCCCTAAGTCTTTGGTGGCTAACCTCTTAAAATTTGAGGTATGTTGCTTATGACAAAAGTGCTTAGTAGGTGGATAGTATAAATCTCTTACAGTTCTGGACATTAGGTTCAAGGAGATCTTGCCTTGATGTGACTAAACTGTTTTTTGGTTGGCCAAGGGGCTCACTCGGCAAAGATCGGTATCACTCGGTATCTGAACACCTATGAGTTGGAATTTGCTGGTTCAAATCCAGCTCATGTCCATCCATCCAGTTACGAAACCGCTTATCCTGGGGAGGGTCGCAGGGACGCCGGAGCCAATCCCGGCAAGCATAGGGCACAAGGCAGGGATACACCCAGGGCAGGACACCAGGCCATCACTGGGCAACACACACACCTACAGGGCAATTTAGCATGGCCAATTAACCTAACCCTCAAGTCTTTGGGCGGTGGGAGGAAACCCACGCGGACACAGGGATGGACTGATGATGGACTGTCCTTTTTAAATAATTATGACAGAAAGCCTTAAAAGTCTTAATTCAGGTCAATCAATTTGGCTTAATACCGCTGACAGCAGTCTCATTTCCTCCCATCACCAACTTTTGGGTGGTCAGGCCTTCAAAGTTTTTATCTTTCATGTTCTTGGCAGTGGGCACACCAGTCTCCATTCATTTATTTTTAGACACAAATGAAGCAATTGGGAGCAGTGTTGGGTTAGCAGACATCATGGATCAATAGCTGCTTTTACACTATCGGGTCAACTCAGGCCAGGCTAACTTCCAGGCCAGATCAGACCAAAAGCCTCGAGCCACTGGCCCAAGATTTGATCCTGTTGTTTTTACATCATCGGGCTGCTTTTAACTTCTGTGTCACATATAATCCCTTTCGTAACCCAGTCTACATGGATAGTCTGCACACTAGCGCCCAGAAAAATTTCATATATTTAGTAGATGGATTAACTAAGCTAGCTTGCTAGATATTAACAAGCTTAAGCAGCCATACTTCAGATTCTAGCTAGTAACACCAGAACATCAGACATCATTCTCAAGTGTGACCGTGGGAAAAATGCACTTTTGAACACATTGTAAAAACAAAGAGTAGAAAGCCAGATGAAGAGGGCCATGTGGCACGTCACCAGGAGCCATTCCATCGAGCCCTGGGAGTACGCCCAGGGTTGCCCGGACTGACAGCCAATATGTGGGGCAGCGCTTAACCAGGACCTCGTTGTATTTCTGATTGTAACCTCACGCAGGTGCCCACAATTTAAAAATATTTTTTAATTCCAGCAGTGCTGGCTGAAGAAAGGATTTTGGGCTGGAAGGGTGGTGGCTGGATGTTTTTTAGAAAAAGCTAATCGCGCTTTTATTTTAGCTTTCCCGTTTGCGTGTTTTGTAGAATGGTGATGGCCAATAAAGGCAGAAGTCTAACTCCCATCTCCTTGTCTCTGACTGCTTCCAGACCGGGCACACCCCTGCATGTCACAGTATGATCTACATGACCAGCAATGTCATCAAAGGCATGAAACGTAGAAGGCACTAAGCACTTTTTTTTTAAGGCACACTAGCGTGTTACCCTTATGCTTATCTAGGGTTCTTGACAAGCAAGGACTTAATGAAGTCAGCAGCGAGGGACGACACACTCTGAAAGACACCCTGGGAGTAGTCCACACTGACCTGCGAGATGTTGAGGAAGGTTTCCTGCACATCGTTGCACAGGAAAGGGGATTCGCCAGAGTACACGATGTATGTCAGAACACCAACACTCCTGAAAGGAGTAAGCACAGTCCAAGAAGGCAACTAACATACCCACACACATGCATGCATACGCACATACACACATACCTCACACACATACGTCACTCCCTAGAGACAAGAGAATGATTCATTCCTAGAACTAAGTCTTTGACTTAACAAGCTAGTCATCACTCTTGACTGTAAGGCAGTTGTGACATTCTGAGTTTGATTCCTGGCTTCGGCGGTGTAAATTGTGGTAAAAAGCTAGGGGTTGTGGGTTGGATCGGGTCTGTTACATGCACACCATACTCACAATTTCTAATACACGTACAGTGCCTTGTGTAAGTATTTAACCCCTCTTGGACATTTTGTAGTGTTACAACTTGGAATTAAATTGGATTTTATTGGGATTTGTTTTACACAAAATATATTTTAAAAATACACTTTGAATGTACAACATATTTTTCAATACTCAATAATCTCTCAATACTTGGTAATCACCTTTGGCTGCAATTACAGCTTCAAGTCTTTTGGGGTAAGTCTCTACCAGCTTTGAACATCTACAGTGCCGTGAAAAAGTATTTGCCTCCTTCCTGATTTCTTAGTTGTTTGCATTTTTGTCACACTTAAATGCTGGAATTGCTGGTGTGTTTCGGATCATTGTCCTGCTGCATAACCCAAGTGCGTTTTAGCTTGAGGTCACAAACTGATGGTTGGACATTCTCCTTCAGGATTTTCTGGTAGAGAGAAGAATTCATGGTTCCATCAATTACAGCAAGTCATCCAGGTCCTGAAGCTGACCATCCAGACCATCACACTACCCACCACCATGTTTGAATGCTGGTATGATGTTCTGTGTTAGTTTTACGCCAGATGTAACGGGACTTCCAAAAAGTTCAACTTTTGTATCGTCAGTCCATCGAATATTTGCCCAAAAGTCTTGGGGATCATCAAGATGTTTTTTGGCAAATTTGAGACGAGCCTTCGTGTTCTTTTTGGTCAGCAGTGGCTTTCACCTTGGAACTCTCCCATGGATCCCATTTTTGTCCAGTCTCTTTCTTATGGTTGAATCATGAACACTGACCTTAACTGAGGCAAGCGTGGCCTACAGTTCTTTAGATATTGTTCTGGGTTCCTTTATGATCTCCTGGATGAGTCATCGATGCTCTCTTGGAGTAATTTTGGTGGGCCGGCCACTCCTGGGAAGGTTCACCACTGTTCCAAGTTTTCTCCCTTTGTGGATAAAGGCTCTCACCGTGGTTCGTTGGAGTTCCGAAGCCTTATAAATGGCTTTGTAACACTTTCCAGACTGATATATGTCAATGACTTTGTTTCTCATCTGTTCTTGAATTTTCTCGAGGCATGATGTGTGGCTTTTTGAGATCTGTTAGCCTACTTCACTTTGTCAGACAGGTTCTATTTAAGTGGTTTCTTGATTCAACAGGTCTGGCAGTAATCAGGCCTGGGTGCGGGGGGAGAGAGAGAGAGAGAGAGATGAGGACTGTAGTTCAAGCCTGGATCCCATCACTTTCCTGAATGGTCTTAAAATATAAACAAAAAGTAGGAGTGGATTCAGTGGATTCAGCCTTTCAATCAACTCATGATGGCTGCCCTTTAACTTTTTAGAAAATTCGATCTGAAAATTCAATTTATAAGTAAATGGTTTCCAAGTAATATAGAGATTGAAAAGGCCATGACTGGGCAGAGATCGGGGGAATGTCTTTTTTAAAAGCAGTCAGTAAAATCAGCCATATCAAGAAAATATTTTTATATTGAATGTTAAATGTAAATTGAACATTAATATTCTGAAACTCTCTACTGTGACAAACCCCATTGTGCATATGGAAACAAGTGTCTTCTAAGAATACTTCAAAGGATTGGTTTATAACAGTAAACTGATCAGATGTGTGTCACCCTTGCCATATAGGATTGTGTCTGTTGTAAATGAGACACAAATTTAATGTTCCTAACCAACCATGCAGCAGTCCTCCCCTTTCTGCCTCTTACATTGAAACTTGGCGGCATACCCACTCCCTGTCACTTTCTCAATACACTTCTTCACCACTGCAAACTTACCCCTTAGGAAGAGATCACAGAGGTGCATGTTGATTAGGGTGGATTCACTTAAAATTTCTCGTCAAACTCGTTTGCAGTAACTTATTTACAGTAACTGATTCACCTGAAATACCTGGTGTTCTTAATCATAATTACAAAAACTTTACATACTTTTCCAGTGTGATGTTTTTGCGTATTGCCTGCCGTATTGTATAGCTGAGAGTAGAACGCAGTATTTGAAGGTGTCTCAGATGCTGAAAATCTCTGTATACATCACCAGCTGGCAAGATTTAGTCAAAAACTAGACAGTTCAGCCGTATGTTTTACTAAAGGTGGGGACTGTATGACAACACTAGTTTTTGTGTTTAAATGGTTTCAGCCTTCCTTTAGTTGATTTAGCGGTACTTCTGGCAATCAAATACTTTCTGGACTTTAAGTTCTGTAAAATTGTTTGGGTTCTGTTCATAACTGAAGGCTGTAATGACAATGGTTACTAAAATAATAAGCAAAACAAAATTAAAAACGTGAATTGTAATAGTAGATATAACCAAGGTTAGTATGGTACACAACCAGGGAACATAAAATGTAGGACTCTTTTCTCATTGAGTGTCACATTTCACACGAAAAGAATCAATGTATATAAGCCTGCCTTCCGTGTTTCGTACCTTCAAAACTTAGGAAATAAGAAGACTTATTTTAGGCACCACTGTTCCAACAAATTGCCATCACTTATCTAATAACTCCTATATGATGCCAACATCATGTTCTTATACAATGTATAACAATTGTATAAAATGTGTATTTAAAAGGTTATGGATCTTGGAAGAAGGTCTGCACATAATTACAGGAATAGTTACAGAAAAAAATTAATTTCTCTTGACAGTCCTTATTCTGTCATTTTTAACAGATTTGGTTCTATTCCTGAGGCATTTCTGAATATTGAAAAAATGCATTGAAGTGCGGCATATTACTCCCAAATAAATATTAGGATAAAAATTTTAGTTCACTGCAGGAAACATGCCACACTTGTTTATGCCCCTTTATTTCACAATAAAGCGATTTGCACTCCACCCAGAAGATGACTTGGTGGGAACTGAATGCATACCTTTTATAGAGCTATTAGACGATTCTGGGAAAATTACATAGGCTTACAACCATTGCCCTTACAACCAGACATTCGAGCACCTTTCGTACCGATGTTATTAACGACCATAATTTAAATGAACGATATCCACTGGATTTTTTGTATTTTTGCCAACCAAGTCATAATGTCATTTGAACGAGTCGGTCCGTATTCCTGTCTGCATTTTTGACATCATTCCGTTGTTTATCCTTGAATCTGGCATTCTAGTCGGTTAATATTTCAAGTTACTAATGAACAACAGGTGTTTATTTGACTTTTTAAGTCTGCTTCATATCTATCAGTCTAGATAATTCAGTGCTGTGAAATTACGTAAATACATGTATATGATCCAAGCAAATGAGAAAAAGCTGAAAACAGGAAGCCTCAGACTAAACTATCTAGAATAAGAAAAATGTTGAGTACTGTGCTGACCACAGTGGCTTCTACTTGTTCTGAAAAGTCACCTCTTCGTGCATCACTTACACAAAGCAATTACACAGAGATCGCCCTTCTCAACGATGATGCAGTTCAGCTGCCAGTGAAAAATCGAAGGGTTAACCCGAATCGCCCTCATTACGGCACCTGCAAACTCCAATATCAAAAATGTGGCGCATTAATATTTTACTCTGCATTCCTTAGCCCAATGGACATTTGTGACTGTTAGTGAATGGTTTTCAGATATAATCATATACTGATAACGAATGCAACTACAATTGCAACTATTTTGATCATTTATAATATTTATCGTTTACGAATTTAATTCATTGGTAAAAATGTGATCGTAAAGCAGCTCTGACAACGGCGATTCTAGTACATCCTTAAGCACAATGTTAAATGTAAACCGATTACAGTATTTATTTCTGGTTGTTGATAAAAGGTAACATGGTACAGTGCCTGTCAAGTGACGCGAAGTCAAGTAAGACCGTCGGTTGCAAGTGACGCACCAATCCAAATTTGAAAGCAGAAAATGGCGAATTGTGTGAAAGAAATTACCACTAACAGACCATATCATAGACCAAATACAGGAACCCAAATCTACTTCTGCCAGTGGGTGATCGTGCAGGCAATTTAACATAATTATTGTGCTAATATTTTGCATGTGAAACAGAAACTAAAGGGAAAGATATGTAGATAGGAATTAAGTAGATGGTCTGCCTTAATTTAACAGCAGTTGGTACCTTTGTTGATTTCTTAGTGACTAGGA